>JALAZF010000326.1:6600000-7181273 GCA_022829125.1 Lathyrus tuberosus | reverse complement strand
GAGCCATGTCGCTCTCACTTTCCCAAAATGATACCCACATTGGCTTGCAACCAAAGAGAGGTGGAGAAGCAATACTCATTTGATGCATTCAACCCTGCAACATCTGTATTTTATCAGTAGGAGGAGCGTTTGCCTCCCAAGGTTCAACGGTTGGATTCAAATTTCAAAACTCTACCCGTCGCTTATGCCCACCAAGTGTTTGAAGAGTTAACCCGGCCCAATCTCCTTGCCTATTTAAAGAGGCTCAATCTCAGTTCTTCGACATCAACAATTTCTACAAAAACACAAGAGAGTGAGGATTATTATCAACATTTCTCACAAATACATCCTAAAAATCTTTGAGCTTTCTGAATCCACCAACAATTATCATCATCAACACCTATCAATAACACTCATACACACAAAATTCTTGAGAGGATCTCTGAGAGTGAAGCTACAGCAAGGAAAGGAGAGGAATAAACACTTTTGCATAGCTATAGAGTTTAAGGAAAGCAGTGGAAATGTTCCACGATAAGGTAAGCTCATTAGTCTTTTATGTTTGAAGTATATCATGTTCATTCATAAGTAACTGTGATATGCATACTTGTTTGTTTACCAATTATGTGCCATGAGGTGTTTTTAAATGATTATCCTTTATTTTGTATGCTGGAGAGTTGACGAATTGTTGAGTTCAAAACCCTCCCCTGTCCCTGGAATAGGTTTTAGGCTAAATGTTGTTGACTGTTAAAGTTATATCTTAAGATCAATGTGGTTTTGTGTGCAACACAGTTTAAATCCCTGCTCTGTATTTGTTGATTTGCCAAAATGCTTTAAGTCATAGTGACAAGAATTTGCTCATATTTTCCCTTGACACATTTGGCTTAAAGATGAGATATTGTATATTTTACTATTGCTCATAGTTGAAGTTGCTTGCTGATGATGCTTATTTCCATGCTATGATACCCTGTCAGTTGCCATGTTCCATAGGATCCTAGTTTAGGGTACTCTTGTCTTTGATGTTAAGTTTTTACATATTGATCGTAATATGTGAAGCATGTGTGTATCTCATGTTGAGCTTTACCAAATTGGACTATTATAGAGGCCTTGTCAATCTGCTTGTTATACCAAGGGTGTTTAAATCATTTGTACTGCACTTGAGCTTCTGTTGATACTTTCATAAGGTCTTTGAATCAGTTCTTACTAATGAGCACACTATTCTGTTTACACATCTCCATTGAAATGTTGTCACTTCTTTTGCACGTTAGATAGCATACTAACTTGCCCGGATATGTTTTTTTTTAAGCTGATCTTTGTACTCTAGGATTAATGAGTTTCTAAGATTCATGCTTGTTACTACTATGATAACATGTTCCAACGTTGAGATTTATTTTACTTTGTATTCAATATATGCCCAATTCATTGTTAATAACATGAAATCTTGAACTATTGCTCCAAAGTGGATCCACTGACAAAATATTTTAGCTCTGTTGTAACCATTTATTCTAGTTGAATTTTACTTGAACTACCACTGTTACATATATTTATGCGTGCATTATTTTTTCCTCTACTTGGTTCAAGTGTGAATTGCTTATCCTGGTAGTATATCACTTATGACCATATGCCTTTTATCCTATGACTGTTTTGATGCGCACACCATAGTATGTATGTCTGCCATATCTACCTGACAAATATATGTTCTTTTCATTATGACAACTGGACTGTTTGTATGTTATGCTTGAGGACCCTTAGATTTGTGCTTTGTAACAGAAGCTCTATAATACATATGCCTGCTTTTTACTTGTTTTTTTTTTTGTGACTATCATGCCTATCATTGTGCCACAAATGCCATATCTTTACTTGTTTTCCCTTGAAAAGCTGGTCTACATTGATTCCTGCTCTTGTGAACTTGCTGAACCAGTGTTCTACTCTTTTGGTAGCTTAAGTTTAGATTGGTCATGAGATTTGAATTATCAAACTTTGTTTTGAACCATGATATTCGCAATCCGCTTGGTTTATGCTACAACCCACATGTTCTTTCTGTTACTTCTGATAATGTTTATGGCTTTTGGAATGTATGATCTTTGATATAGGTTTAAGATTGTTTTTTAATGATTATGTGCATACTTAATCTTCTTGAAACACCCTCCTTTCACTAACGATTCATGATTTGTGAGTTTAGAATTAGGGCATGCTAATGACATAATCATATTCTATGTTCTTCCCTGACCAATTTCAGTTTTACCTCATCTAATTTGGCTAAGATTTGTGTAAGTTATGTGCTTGTGAACATTGGCTGGGCACTGCGCGCATGTTTGGCTCGTTGGGAATTTATGAAACTTGTTTACATTATATATTTATTGAATCATATATTAAACGGATGAAACAGCCGTCCCAACGGTATCACACTTGCCTTGCCTCTACCATTTCGCCCGCAGGACTGGGGTTCGATTCCCCGCCCAGTCCTTTTATTTTAATTTTCCATTTCGCTTGTTTCTTAAATATATATGCGTGTTTGATTTTATGTTCAAATCGCGCGCGCAGCACAGTTGGTGGAGTTTTGGGGCCTGCAGGTAAAGGGTCATGGGTTCAAACCATGTTTGGAGCATTTCCTTTCCTTTTTAATCAATACCATTTCTTTTATTTAAAGTTTAAATAAAATAATTTATTTTATCTTTTAGAAATTCCATTTATTTTCAAAACTCCAAAACATTTATTTTATTTAGTGATCTATTTTCCTAAATAATTTACTTAGTAAACATTTTATTAAACTTCATATTTCATTTTAAACTTTCTTTTAAAAAGGTGGATTTTACATTTAATCCATGTTTATTTAATTTTGAATATTTATTCTTATTATGTCTTACAATACGTTGGCCAATAATTGCATGTATGACCAATTTCATCTTGATTTCATTTTATGTCATATACCATCCTGACTATTTTTCTCATTCATATTATCCATTGTGTGTTTATTCAAAATGTTTTCAAACTAATACTTGGACTTCATGTCAACCATTTTTATACCTGATAAGTCGATCGTTCTCGCGATCGCAACCGACCTCCCTTTAGCCTCCTCTTGGGCTTTATACAATGATTACCTACTCTATCTTGATCTCTATGCATATATGCTCTATTTCTCGAAATTCACATGTCACTGATTTATCTTTGACTTTTTATTTCATTATTTGTGTTAAAGCATAATGCAAATCTTATGCTTAACTCTACTTCACCTTACCTTTATTTATTTAAGCATAATGCTAATCTTATGCTTATGTTCATTATCTTCATTTATCCTATACGTAAAGCATAAAGCTATTATTATGCTTGTATTGTTTGTAACACTTACACTTCATTATTTCACCTTCACTTTTTATCACTCAAGCATAAAGCCATTATTATGCTTGTAAATGTACTCACATTTGATATCTTACACTTTATCACTTCACTTTCACTTATCTTTTATCGTTTGAGCATAAAACTATTATTATGCTTATACTTGCTTTTATATCATGCTTTATCTTATATCATTCCTTATCATGTTTTATCTTATATCTTTGCTTATCATGCTTTATCATGTAACTTTTATTTATCCTCCGCATCCAAAGGAATGTTTAATGGTTGACTTTTAAGTCATTTGTTTTACTCTAAGAGTTCCTTAACTCTTAGTGGTGTTCATCACATGAACCACCACTCTCTTTACTAACTAAACACAACATAGGTCCATCCCAACTAGACCTAGAGAGTTTTAGACTTTATTCATCCCCTTCTTAATTATTGGCCATAGTCAATAATTCAGTAGAGCAAGAACTACGTGTACTCTGATTTCGTACCCGGGAATACGTAGGCTAAGGTTCGATGCCTTACCGAGTACCCTTAGTAACTAACACCTAGGGTTCCTTTTCAAGCCAATGCATGTTTACTTTAGCAAACACGAATAACATACTAACAAGAGGTTCCCGTAGAATACTACGGATACTTGGGGTGCTAACACCTTCCCCTTGTATAACCAACCCCCGAACCTTAGATCTCTCCCCTTTAGGTTTTTCTAACGATCTTGAACCTTTCCTTTGGATAAATCAAAGTCGGTTGTAAAAAAAAATGATGCGAATTAATTAATAATTTGTTATCCAATTTTCACCGCAACAGAAATGGCGACTTCACTGGGGATTCGTTAGACCTATTGCTGGTCCTTTCCTAAGAGGGTTAAGCCTATCTTGTTTTATGTTATTCATGTTTGCTTGTATGATTGCCTATATGTCTTATCTGTTTGTATATCTGCTCTATGTTTTGATTATCCTGTTTGATTTGGGTTGATATCTTTGAGTGAGATAAATCCTATACCCGGATTTGAGTGTACACTTATTATAGATCGATGGTATTCAAGGAAGCTTTGAGGGAGTCGAATCCTGAAAGGTCGAATTGATAAACACCATCACTCAGTTGAGGCCCTCTCGAGTCTAGCTATGTTGAACGAATTCGTTCGTGAAAGCTTGCTACTCTCGACCTGGGTGCCCGGGATATTGAGAACCGTAGTTACCAAACCCAACTTAAGCCTTTTAGATGTAGTGCGGAGACCATGATGGAGTCTATTTCTGAATTGGTTGTCACGCGATACTACACTCAGACGAGATCCTCTTGAGAATTTTGTTGATTACCAAGTCATCTGGGAAGTCGATAAAATCTGAAAGATGGATTGTAGACTCTGGGAACTTTTTAGAACCTTGTTCGGCAGGTGAAAACCCATAGTACACACCCTGTGGTTGGTGCTTTACCCAGACTCCATGCTGTGATCTCGAACCCTTGATCCTACTATGTGTGTTTTACATCCTGTTTGCATCTTGTATGTCATTTGCCTGTTTGCATGTTTCATTGCATGTGTCTGTTCGCCCAGTTCTTCATTTCCCGTTATCTCTATCTTCCAGAGATTACCTGTGAGTTGTCAAGCTGATTCCTCGACACTGATACCAGACTAGAGCTAACTACAGACGAAGGATATCAGAGCAAGAGATACACAATGTTGAGGTCCGAATGGAGATCGATGAACTTAAGTCGAGCATGACTAAACTCACTGAGATGCTCCAAGTTTTAATTGCTAGGGGAGAACCACCCCAAAGGACAGTCGTCCAGGAAGTTTCAAGTGTTGATCCTCCACCAGTTCAGCTACCACCATCAACTTGGCCCGAGTTTGGTTTACCTCTTAACTATTCTCCGCCTCTTGCATCTACTGCTATGGTCGGTCAAACTGCTATGCCTGTTTTTCAAGCTCCTGTTTTCGCCGAGACCAGACCTGTGGTCCATGTCACTCCACAACCCGTTCGAGCTTCTTTTGAGAATCCCCGCTATGAGTACAATGCTACCAGTGCTCAGGGTGAAGAGCCTGAATATTTTGTTGAACCTGAAGTCGTCCATGAGCGGTTCCAAACTTTGGATAAAAGACTCAAGGCCATTGAGGGTAATGATTTCTTCAACTTAGATGCTGACAATTTATGCTTGGTGTCTGACCTTATTATGCCTGCAAAGTTCAAATTACCATAATTTGTGAAGTACCAGGGGCATTCTTGTCCAAGGGCTCACTTGGTCATGTATCTTCGAAGAATGACCGCTTATGCTGATAATCAAAAGTTGCTTATCCATTGCTTTCAAGATAGTTTGAGTGGAGCTTCACTCAAATGGTACATGAATCTTGAACAAAATTCCATCCACTGCTTTCAAGATCTTATCAATGCTTTCATGAAGCAATACAAGTATAACTTGGACATAGCTCCTGATCGCCGTCAACTTCAGAACATGTCTCAGAATGATAAGGAATCCTTCAAAGAATATGCTCAGCGCTGGAGAGAGCTCGCTTCTCAAGTTGAACCTCCTTTAGGCGAAAAAGAATTAACTGGTTTATTTATGGATACATTAACTCCATTTTATTGCGAGAAGATGATTGGAAGTGTTTCCTCCAACGTCACTGATCTAGTTACTATTGGCCAAAGACTTGAGGAAGGCCTCAAGAAAGGAAAAGTATCCAGAGCCGGTGAACCCTCAAATGTTGTGAAAAAACCCTTTGGGGACTTCCATAAGAGGAAAGAGGATCAAGCCAACGCTGTGATGTTTGAAGTGAAAAGGCCTCGTCCCCGACCTCGATATAATATTCACCCTACTGTTGCTGCCGTCACCCCTGTGGTTACTGCTCCACGACAAGCTCAAGCTACCCAACGTCCACCTGCAGGACAGAACCAATACCGTAATAGGGGTCAATTTGATCCCATTCCCATGACATACACCGAACTTTATCCTGGTATGGTGAAGAAAGGGTTGATTACTACAAGACCATTACCTCCTCCTCCAAATCCTCTTCCAGCCGGCTATAGGGCTGATCTCCATTGTGAATACCATCAAGGTGGTGCAGGTCACGATTTGGAAAATTGTTATGCATTGAAGGCTAGGGTACAAGAGTTGGTGAGAAGCAAAATCCTCTCCTTTAAAGATAACCCTAGTGTTCAGAATAACCCTCTGCCCGGGCACGCCAAGTGAAGCTTCAGTCGACTTCAACAGATTATGCTCCTAAAAGCCAGTGTTTCAGATAGGACAGCTCATCTTTGTTTCTGATTAGTCACTAGGCCTTTGTTTCTTGTTGTTTTCATTTTTCTTTATAGCTGTTTGCCTTCAACTATGTCTGTACTTTCAAATTCAATGAAATGAGCATTTTTGCAACTTTTTGATTCAATTCAATTGCTATTTATTCTAAATACTTTCAAAATATACATTCTCTTTGCCACTCTATTCTGCAAAGATTGGAGAATGATGATTACCTCTATACATAATTGCCGTGATATGCTTTCAACTAAACCTTGCCAGTGATATAAGGCATTGTTTCAATTCCCAAACACTTCGAACCTAGAAGTAGGAACCTTTCTTTCATCACATAAAATACCCTCAAAATCTCAATGCTGGGGCAGGGTATTTCTCAATTTCAACTAAGACTATGATTGCAATTCATCATAAATTCTGGGGTGGGCACCAATAAAACTTTGAGCCTATACTTTTTGCTTCATAAACCAGAAATCGAATCTCATTACAACCCTTCAAAAGACCTGATTGAGATAAGGTTACTTTGAAAGCATATTACAGCAAGGTTGTGTAACCTGACTCTTAAAAGTCTTTGCATTAAAACCTTTCACCTTAATGTCTTGAACCGCTGTGTTCTGACTAATGATTCACTTTACTGTGCATCTTTTTCAAAATAATTTTTTATTTCAAAGTTGCATTCACCATGTTTGTACAAGAACTTTTGTTTGCAAACTGGCTTTCCTCTCAAGGAATTTTTCAAACACTAAAGAAACTTGGTCAGTGATTTAATCAGGGGCAAGTTTCTGTCATATCCTGTCAAGGATCAGTTCAAGACTTATGGTTTAATGACGACTTCTCTGATTTGGTTTATTCGATCATCTTTCAAGATTCATACTGGGGCAAGCCTTCCCAGTGTGCAGTAAATCAATCATCTTTTAAGACCCAGACTGGGGCAAGCTTTCTAAGAGCACCATGGAACAGTCGTTCAAAGAATCAATCATAACTGAAGCAATTATCAGTTCATCTACAACATTCGGCTAATATGGGGCAGTTTACCTGAAGTACCCCAAGCAACTATTCATCATTTATACAAGTACTATCAACTTGATACAACTTACCAGTGTGACAATAATCTCTGTGTTGAGGAATCAGTTTTCCAGTCTTGTCTTCCTACCAAGAGTCAAGCTGTGCATATTTATATATCTATCATGAGTGCTTTATCCTCATTTATGCTTTCTCTCAAGTTTACGTCGTTATCCACGTCTTACCTTACAAATGTTACATATCATACCTATTCAGTGCCATTCCTGAAAGTTCACATTTTATGTCCAATGCTTTCTTGGATTTACTCTCTTATCTCTTTCTCATCTAATGATATTATGAGTTACATCCTTGTCTAAAGCCATTATTAGACATTGTGACTACCTCCATCCAAAGCCATTATTGGATGACTGACTTCTTTAACTCATCACCTTCTCTAAAGCTATTATTAGATATCGTGATTCGTACTTTTTGTTCAAAGCTATTATTGGATAATTGGTTCTTTCCATCTGATGCCGGTCCAGATGTATCTCTCTTTCTGATATTTTTCAGATCGAGTCTTTGTTCGCTTTTATCTAAAGCCATTATTAGATATGAGGATTTCATTCACTTTCATCCAAAGCTATTATTGGACGATCGATTCCCCCACATTCAAAGCCATTATTGAATATAATCTTTATCCACTCTTACCTAAAGCTGTTATTAGGTATGGTGATATATTCACTTTCATTCAAAGCCATTATTGAATATAATCTTTATCCACTCTTACCTAAAGCTGTTATTAGGTATGGTGATATATTCACTTTCATTCAAAGCCATTATTGAATATAATCTTTATCCACTCTTACCTAAAGTTGTTATTAGGTATGGTGATATATTCACTTTCATTCAAAGCCATTATTGAATATAATCTTTATCCACTCTTACCTAAAGCTGTTATTAGGTATGGTGATATGCTCACATTCATTCAAAGCCATTATTGGAGGACTGATTTCTTTACCTCTTCACCTTATCTAAAGCCATTATTAGATATAGTGATTTGTATCCCCTATCCAAAGCCATTAATGGATGGCTGGTTTCCTCACTTTTTCACTCCAAAGCTATTATTGGATGATTGGTTCTTTCCATCTGATGCCTTCCCAGATGTGTGCTTCTGCCTGATGATTTTCAGATCAAGTCTATTATTCACTCTTACCTAAAGTTATTATTAGGTATTGTGATATTTTCACTTAGCATCCAAAGCTACTATTGGATGAGTGTTTCCCTCGCTTTCAAAGCCATTATTGAATGTAGTTTTTAGTTGCTCTTATCTAAAATATTATGAGTCACTCACTTTCATTCAAAGCCATTATTGAACGATTATTTTCTCTGCATTCAAAACCATTATTGAATGTAGCCTTGTTCACATCTATCTAAAGCCATTATTAGATGATGTGGTTTTACCTTCATTCAAAGCCATTATTGAATGTCTGGTAACGTTTTCTTGGATCCCACTCTTTGATCATTTTGTCTAAAGCCATTATTAGACATTGTATTTTGTACCTTTTATCCAAAGCAAGTCTTGGGTATCTGGTTTCTCTACCATTTGATGCCTTTCCAGATGGGTCCCTCTCTCTGAGGTTTCTCAGATCAGATCTCTTTATTCAGGTTATTTAAATCCATTATCAGATATTACAATTTGTACTCTTTATTCAAACCTTTCATTCAAAGCCATTATTGAATGACCGTTTTATTCAACCAGTGATCAGATCTTCTTTCTGGTCTCATACCCAGGAGGAGTTTGGGTTTTGTTTCCCCGATAGTTTATCTTCCCCAGATCTTTCCCCAGTAGAGTTTGTCTTTCAAGTCTCCCTGGTGAGTCCCTTTCTTTGGTTGGCTTGTATCTCCATTGAGTTTGTTTCTCATGGATGCTGATTTGTTTCCTTTCCCAATGGAGCTTTCTGGTCTTTTTGCTTCCTGTTTACCCCTTGGTGTCACGTTGTGTCTGCATTTTTGCATCCTCTTGGCATCATGTTTGCTGCATTGCATGTGTGTGCATCTAGGGTAAAATTTTCGGTTATCTGTATTTAAATATCTCACACTGTTGATTACATAAGGATTTTCATCTCTCATGTCATCAGGCGAAGATATTTAAATAAGGGCAACTGTTGCACCCCAAATTTTACCCTCATTTCTTGCTAGTTGATTGTTTTATTTATTTTAAATTTAATATTTATTTCAATACTTTCATTTGTTTTTATTTTAATTTAATTTCAATATGGCTTATTTATATTTAAATTGTCTTATCTTTATTTAATCTCAATTTAATCTCAATTTAATCTCAATTTAATTTAATTGTTCCAATTATTAGTTTAATTAAATTAGATCCATTGTTAATTAGAATATTGATTAATTGTTATTTATTTTATATTTTTAAATTGCTTGTAATTAATTTAACCTAATTTCTTTTGAGCCTAATTATTTAATTTTATTGGTAATTTAGTTTCAATTTAATTATTTTAATTAATTATCTTTCCTATAGTAATTATTTTTGTTAAACATTCTTAATCTTTTATTTATTTATTTAAGTTAGTATTAATTAGCTTTCATTAATGGTCATTAGTCTTTTATTAAAAAATAAATAAAAACACGTGTGTCACAATTCTATTAAACCTCAGTGGATTTCATTGTGAATTCTGATTGGAAGATGAGTTGAAGCAAGGACCAATGGGAAACCATCATTTTCGTTTGACTTTTCAACGGAAAGTGAAGACCAATCGAAAAGTGACACATGCTTTGGAAACTCTTTCTTCCTCTTTGTTCGTTCATGTTCTTGTGTTGCAGAGGAAAACAATGTCAATTCCTTTGCAAGCTCATTTCAAGTTCACATTCATCAATTGCTTGGCGCGACGCAGACCCAATTTCAAATTCACCCACTTTTCCTCTTCAAGCTTCAATTGAAATTCATTTGAACACAATGGATGGTGATGCGTTCTACTCTCGTCTTTCTTCTGCGCAATCTGAACACAAGCAGAGCCATGTCGCTCTCACTTTCCCAAAATGATACCCACATTGGCTTGCAACCAAAGAGAGGTGGAGAAGCAATACTCATTTGATGCATTCAACCCTGCAACATCTGTATTTTATCAGTAGGAGGAGCGTTTGCCTCCCAAGGTTCAACGGTTGGATTCAAATTTCAAAACTCTACCCGTCGCTTATGCCCACCAAGTGTTTGAAGAGTTAACCCGACCCAATCTCCTTGCCTATTTAAAGAGGCTCAATCTCAGTTCTTCGACATCAACAATTTCTACAAAAACACAAGAGAGTGAGGATTATTATCAACATTTCTCACAAATACATCCTAAAAATCTTTGAGCTTTCTGAATCCACCAACAATTATCATCATCAACACCTATCAATAACACTCATACACACAAAATTCTTGAGAGGATCTCTGAGAGTGAAGCTACAGCAAGGAAAGGAGAGGAATAAACACTTTTGCATAGCTATAGAGTTTAAGGAAAGCAGTGGAATTGTTCCACGATAAGGTAAGCTCATTAGTCTTTTATGTTTGAAGTCTATCATGTTCATTCATAAGTAACTGTGATATGCATACTTGTTTGTTTACCAATTATGTGCCATGAGGTGTTTTTAAATGATTATCCTTTATTTTGTATGCTGGAGAGTTGACGAATTGTTGAGTTCAAAACCCTCCCCTGTCCCTGGAATAGGTTTTAGGCTAAATGTTGTTGACTGTTAAAGTTATATCTTAAGATCAATGTGGTTTTGTGTGCAACACAGTTTGAATCCCTGCTCTGTATTTGTTGATTTGCCAAAATGCTTTAAGTCATAGTGACAAGAATTTGCTCATATTTTCCCTTGACACATTTGGCTTAAAGATGAGATATTGTATATTTTACTATTGCTCATAGTTGAAGTTGCTTGCTGATGATGCTTATTTCCATGCTATGATACCCTGTCAGTTGCCATGTTCCATAGGATCCTAGTTTAGGGTACTCTTGTCTTTGCTGTTAAGTTTTTACATATTGATCGTAATATGTGAAGCATGTGTGTATCTCATGTTGAGCTTTACCAAATTGGACTATTATAGAGGCCTTGTCAATCTGCTTGTTATACCAAGGGTGTTTAAATCATTTGTACTGCACTTGAGCTTCTGTTGATACTTTCATAAGGTCTTTGAATCAGTTCTTACTAATGAGCACATTATTCTGTTTACACATCTCCATTGAAATGTTGTCACTTCTTTTGCACGTTAGATAGCATACTAACTTGCCCGGATATGTTTTTTTTTTAAGTTGATCTTTGTACTCTAGGATTAATGAGTTTCTAAGATTCATGCTTGTTACTACTATGATAACATGTTCCAACGTTGAGATTTATTTTACTTTGTATTCAATATATGCCCAATTCATTGTTAATAACATGAAATCTTGAACTATTGCTCCAAAGTGGATCCCCTGACAAAATATTTTAGCTCTGTTGTAACCATTTATTATAGTTGAATTTTAGTTGAACTACCACTGTTACATATATTTATGCGTGCATTATTTTTTCCTCTGCTTGGTTCAAGTGTGAATTGCTTATCCTGGTAGTATATCACTTATGACCATATGCCTTTTATCCTATGACTGTTTTGATGCGCACACCATAGTATGTATGTCTGCCATATCTACCTGACAAATATATGTTCTTTTCATTATGACAACTGGACTGTTTGTATGTTATGCTTGAGGACCCTTAGATTTGTACTTTGTAACAGAAGCTCTATAATACATATGCCTGCTTTTTACTTGTTTTTTTTTTGTGACTATCATGCCTATCATTGTGCCACAAATGCCATATCTTTACTTGTTTTCCCTTGAAAAGCTGGTCTACATTGATTCCTGCTCTTGTGAACTTGCTGAACCAGTGTTCTACTCTTTTGGTAGCTTAAGTTTAGATTGGTCATGAGATTTGAATTATCAAACTTTGTTTTGAACCATGATATTCGCAATCCGCTTGGTTTATGCTATAACCCACATGTTCTTTCTGTTACTTCTGATAATGTTTATGGCTTTTGGAATGTATGATCTTTAATATAGGTTTAAGATTGTTTTTTTTATGATTATCTGCATACTTAATCTTCTTGAAACACCCTCCTTTCACTAACGATTCATGATTTGTGAGTTTAGAATTAGGGCATGCTAATGACATAATCATATTCTATGTTCTTCCCTGACCAATTTCAGTTTTACCTCATCTAATTTGGCTAAGATTTGTGTAAGTTATGTGCTTGTGAACATTGGCTGGGCACGGCGCGCATGTTTGGCTCGTTGGGAATTTATGAAACTTGTTTACATTATATATTTATTGAATCATATATTAAACGGATGAAACAGCCGTCCCAACGGTATCACACTTGCCTTGCCTCTACCATTTCGCCCGCAGGACTGGGGTTCGATTCCCCGCCCAGTCCTTTTATTTTAATTTTCCATTTCGCTTGTTTCTTAAATATATATGCGTGTTTGCTTTTATGTTCAAATCGCGCGCGCAGCACAGTTGGTGGAGTTTTGGGGCCTGCAGGTAAAGGGTCATGGGTTCAAACCATGTTTGGAGCATTTCCTTTCCTTTTTAATCAATACCATTTCTTTTATTTAAAGTTTAAATAAAACAATTTATTTTATCTTTTAGAAATTCCATTTATTTTTAAAACTCCAAAACATTTATTTTATTTAGTGATCTATTTTCCTAAATAATTTACTTAGAAAACATTTTATTAAACTTCATATTTCATTTTAAACTTTCTTTTAAAATGGTGGATTTTACATTTAATCCATGTTTATTTAATTTTGAATATTTATTCTTATTATGTCTTACAATGCTTTGGCCAATAATTGCATGTATGACCAATTTCATCTTGATTTCATTTTATGTCATATACCATCCTGACTATTTTTCTCAATCATATTATCCATTGTGTGTTTATTCAAAATGTTTTCAAACTAATACTTGGACTTCATGTCAACCATTTTTATACCTGATAAGTCGATCGTTCTCGCGATCGCAACCGACCTCCCTTTAGCCTCCTCTTGGGCTTTATACAATGATTACCTACTCTATCTTGATCTCTATGCATATATGCTCTATTTCTCGAAATTCACATGTCACTGATTTATCTTTGACTTTTTATTTCATTATTTGTGTTAAAGCATAATGCAAATCTTATGCTTAACTCTACTTCACCTTACCTTTATTTATTTAAGCATAATGCTAATCTTATGCTTATGTTCATTATCTTCATTTATCCTATACATAAAGCATAAAGCTATTATTATGCTTGTATTGTTTGTAACACTTACACTTCATTATTTCACCTTCACTTTTTAGTTTTTATCACTCAAGCATAAAGCCATTATTATGCTTGTAAATGTACTCACATTTGATATCTTACACTTTATCACTTCACTTTCACTTATCTTTTATCGTTTGAGCATAAAACTATTATTATGCTTATACTTGCTTTTATATCATGCTTTATCTTATATCATTCCTTATCATGTTTTATCTTATATCTTTGCTTATCATGCTTTATCATGTAACTTTTATTTATCCTCCGCATCCAAAGGAAGGTTTTATGGTTGACTTTTAAGTCATTTGTTTTACTCTAAGAGTTCCTTAACTCTTAGTGGTGTTCATCACATGAACCACCACTCTCTTTACTAACTAAACACAACATAGGTCCATCCCAACTAGACCTAGAGAGTTTTAGACTTTATTCATCCCCTTCTTAATTATTGGCCATAGTCAATAATTCAGTAGAGCAAGAACTACGTGTACTCTGATTTCGTACCCGGGAATACGTAGGCTAAGGTGCGATGCCTTACCGAGTACCCTTAGTAACTAACACCTAGGGTTCCTTTTCAAGCCAATGCATGTTTTCTTTAGCAAACACGAATAACATACTAACAAGAGGTTCCCGTAGAATACTACGGATACTTGGGGTGCTAACACCTTCCCCTTGTATAACCAACCCCCGAACCTTAGATCTCTCCCCTTTAGGTTTTTCTAACGATCTTGAACCTTTCCTTTGGATAAATCAAAGTCGGTTGTAAAAGAAAATGATGCGAATTAATTAATAATTTGTTATCCAATTTTCACCGCAACAGAAATGGCGACTTCACTGGGGATTCGTTAGACCTATTGCTGGTCCTTTCCTAAGAGGGTTAAGCCTATCTTATTTTATGTTATTCATGTTTGCTTGTATGATTGCCTATATGTCTTATCTGTTTGTATATCTGCTCTATGTTTTGATTATCCTGTTTGATTTGGGTTGATATCTTTGAGTGAGATAAATCCTATACCCAGATTTGAGTGTACACTTATTATAGATCGATGGTATTCAAGGAAGCTTTGAGGGAGTCGAATCCTGAAAGGTCGAATTGATAAACACCATCACTCAGTTGAGGTCCTCTCGAGTCTAGCTATGTTGAACGAATTCGTTCGTGAAAGCTTGCTACTCTCGACCTGGGTGCCCGGGATATTGAGAACCGTAGTTACCAAACCCAACTTAAGCCTTTTAGATGTAGTGCGGAGACCATGATGGAGTCTATTTCTGAATTGGTTGTCACGCGATACTACACTCAGACGAGATCCTCTTGAGAATTTTGTTGATTACCAAGTCATCTGGGAAGTCGATAAAATCCGAAAGATGGATTGTAGACTCTGGGAAATTTTTAGAACCTTGTTCGGCAGGTGAAAACCCATAGTATACACCCTGTGGTTGGTGCTTTACCCAGACTCCATGCTGTGATCTCGAACCCTTGATCCTACTATGTGTGTTTTACATCCTGTTTGCATCTTATATGTCATTTGCCTGTTTGCATGTTTCATTGCATGTGTCTGTTCGCTCAGTTCTTCATTTCCCGTTATCTCTATCTTCCAGAGATTACCTGTGAGTCGTCAAGCTGATTCCTCGACACTGATACCAAACTAGAGCTAACTACAGACGAAGGATGTCAGAGCAAGAGATGCACAATGTTGAGGTCCGAATGGAGATCGATGAACTTAAGTCGAGCATGACTAAACTCACTGAGATGCTCCAAGTTTTAATTGCTAGGGGAGAGCCACCCCAAAGGACAGTCGTCCAGGAAGTTTCAAGTACTGATCCTCCACCAGTTCAGTTACCACCATCAACTTGGCCCGAGTTTGGTTTACCTCCTAACTATTCTCCGCCTCTTGCATCTACTGCTATGGTCGGTCAAACTACTATGCCTGTTTTTCAAGCTCCTATTTTCGGCGAGACCAGACCTGTGGTCCATGTCACTCCACAACCCGTTCGAGCTTCTTTTGAGAATCCCCGCTATGAGTACAATGCTACCAGTGTTCAGGGTGAAGAGCCTGAATATTTTGTTGAACCTAAAGTCGTCCATGAGCGGTTCCAAACTTTGGATAAAAGACTCAAGGCCATTGAGGGTAATGATTTCTTCAACTTAGATGCCGACAATTTATGCTTGGTGTCTGACCTTGTTATGCCTGCAAAGTTCAAATTACCAGAATTTGTGAAGTACCAGGGGCATTCTTGTCCAAGGGCTCACTTGGTCATGTATCTTCGAAGAATGACCGCTTATGCTGATAATCAAAAGTTGCTTATCCATTGCTTTCAAGATAGTTTGAGTGGAGCTTCACTCAAATGGTACATGAATCTTGAACAAAATTCCATCCGCTGCTTTCAAGATCTTATCAATGCTTTCATGAAGCAATACAAGTATAACTTGGACATAGCTCCTGATCGCCGTCAACTTCAGAACATGTCTCAGAATGATAAGGAATCCTTCAAAGAATATGCTCAGCGCTGGAGAGAGCTCGCTTCTCAAGTTGAACCTCCTTTAGGCGAAAAAGAATTAACTGGTTTATTTATGGATACATTAACTCCATTTTATTGGGAGAAGATGATTGGAAGTGTTTCATCCAACTTCACTGATCTAGTTACTATTGGCCAAAGACTTGAGGAAGGCCTCAAGAAAGGAAAAGTATCCAGAGCCGGTGAACCCTCAAATGCTGTGAAAAAACCCTTTGGGAACTTCCATAAGAGGAAAGAGGATCAAGCCAACACTGTGATGTTTGAAGTGAAAAGGCCTCATCCCCGACCTCGATATAATATTCACCCTACTGTTGCTACCGTCACCCCTGTGGTTACTGCTCCACGACAAGCTCAAGCTACCCAACGTCCACCTGCAGGACAGAACCAATACCGTAATAGGGGTCAATTTGATCCCATTCCCATGACATACACCAAACTTTATCCTGGTATGGTGAAGAAAGGGTTGATTACTACAAGACCTTTACCTCCTCCTCCAAATCCTCTTCCAGCCGGCTATAGGGCTGATCTCCATTGTGAATACCATCAAGGTGGTGCAGGTCATGATTTGGAAAATTGTTATGCATTGAAGGCTAGGGTACAAGAGTTGGTGAGAAGCAAAATCCTCTCCTTTAAAGATAACCCTAGTGTTCAGAATAACCCTCTGCCCGGGCACGCCAAGTGAAGCTTCAGTCGACTTCAACAGATTATGCTCCTAAAAGCCAGTGTTTCAGACAGGACAACTCATCTTTGTTTCTGATTAGTCACTAGGCCTTTGTTTCTTGTTGTTTTCATTTTTCTTTATAGCTGTTTGCCTTCAACTATGTCTGTACTTTCAAATTCAATGAAATGAGCATTTTTGCAACTTTTTGATTCAATTCAATTGCTATTTATTCTAAATACTTTCAAAATATACATTCTCTTTGCCACTCTATTCTGCAAAGATTGGAGAATGATGATTACCTCTATACATAATTGCCGTGATATGCTTTCAACTAAACCTTGCCAGTGATATAAGGCATTGTTTCAATTCCCAAACACTTCGAACCTAGAAGTAGGAACCTTTCTTTCATCACATAAAATACCCTCAAAATCTCAATGCTGGGGCAGGGTATTTCTCAATTTCAACTAAGACTATGATTGCAATTCATCATAAATTCTGGGGTGGGCACCAATAAAACTTTGAGCCTATACTTTTTGCTTCATAAACCAGAAATCGAATCTCATTACAACCCTTCAAAAGACCTGATTGAGATAAGGTTACTTTGAAAGCATATTACAGCAAGGTTGTGTAACCTGACTCTTAAAAGTCTTTGCATTAAAACCTTTCACCTTAATGTCTTGAACCGCTGTGTTCTGACTAATGATTCACTTTACTGTGCATCTTTTTCAAAATAATTTTTTATTTCAAAGTTGCATTCACCATGTTTGTACAAGAACATTTGTTTGCAAACTGGCTTTCCTCTCAAGGAATTTTTCAAACACTAAAGAAACTTGGTCAGTGATTTAATCAGGGGCAAGTTTCTGTCATATCCTGTCAAGGATCAGTTCAAGACTTATGGTTTAATGACGACTTCTCTGATTTGGTTTATTCGATCATCTTTCAAGATTCATACTGGGGCAAGCCTTCCCAGTGTGCAGTAAATCAATCATCTTTTAAGACCCAGACTGGGGCAAGCTTTCTAAGAGCACCATGGAACAGTCATTCACAGAATCAATCAAAACTGAAGCAATTATCAGTTCATCTACAACATTCGGCTAATCTGGGGCAGTTTACCTGAAGTACCCCAAGCAACTATTCATCATTTATACAAGTACTATCAACTTGATACAACTTACCAGTGTGACAATAATCTCCGTGTTGAGGAATCAGTTTTCCAGTCTTGTCTTCCTACCAAGAGTCAAGCTGTGCATATTTATATATCTATCATGAGTACTTTATCCTCATTTATGCTTTCTCTCAAGTTTACGTCGTTATCCACGTCTTACCTTACAAATGTTACATATCATACCTATTCAGTGCCATTCCTGAAAGTTCACATTTTATGTCCAATGCTTTCTTGGATTTACTCTCTTATCTCTTTCTCATCTAATGATATTATGAGTTAGTTCCTTGTCTAAAGCCATTATTAGACATTGTGACTACCTCCATCCAAAGCCATTATTGGATGACTAACTTCTTTAACTCATCACCTTCTCTAAAGCTATTATTAGATATCGTGATTCGTACTTTTTGTTCAAAGC
The DNA here is from genome assembly GCA_022829125.1 of Lathyrus tuberosus. Classification (NCBI taxonomy): domain Eukaryota; kingdom Viridiplantae; phylum Streptophyta; class Magnoliopsida; order Fabales; family Fabaceae; genus Lathyrus; species Lathyrus tuberosus. The sequence continues at coordinate 7,162,615 of JALAZF010000326.1, read as the reverse complement.
TATTATTGGATAATTGGTTCTTTCCATCTGATGCCGGTCCAGATGTATCTCTCTTTCTGATATTTTTTAGATCGAGTCTTTGTTCGCTTTTATCTAAAGCCATTATTAGATATGAGGATTTCATTCACTTTCATCCAAAGCTATTATTGGACGATCGATTCCCCCACATTCAAAGCCATTATTGAATATAATCTTTATCCACTCTTACCTAAAGCTGTTATTAGGTATGGTGATATATTCACTTTCATTCAAAGCCATTATTGAATATAATCTTTATCCACTCTTACCTAAAGCTGTTATTAGGTATGGTGATATATTCACTTTCATTCAAAGCCATTATTGAATATAATCTTTATCCACTCTTACCTAAAGCTGTTATTAGGTATGGTGATATATTCACTTTCATTCAAAGCCATTATTGAATATAATCTTTATCCACTCTTACCTAAAGCTGTTATTAGGTATGGTGATATGCTCATATTCATTCAAAGCCATTATTGGAGGACTGATTTCTTTACCTCTTCACCTTATCTAAAGCCATTATTAGATATAGTGATTTGTATCCCCTATCCAAAGCCATTAATGGATGGCTGGTTTCCTCACTTTTTCACTCCAAAGCTATTATTGGATGATTGGTTCTTTCCATCTGATGCCTTCCCAGATGTGTGCTTCTGCCTGATGATTTTCAGATCAAGTCTATTATTCACTCTTACCTAAAGCTATTATTAGGTATTGTGATATTTTCACTTAGCATCCAAAGCTACTATTGGATGAGTGTTTCCCTCGCTCTCAAAGCCATTATTGAATGTAGTTTTTAGTTGCTCTTATCTAAAATATTATGAGTCACTCACTTTCATTCAAAGCCATTATTGAACGATTATTTTCTCTGCATTCAAAACCATTATTGAATGTAGCCTTGTTCACATCTATCTAAAGCCATTATTAGATGATGTGGTTTTACCTTCATTCAAAGCCATTATTGAATGTCTGGTAACGTTTTCTTGGATCCCACTCTTTGATCATTTTGTCTAAAGCCATTATTAGACATTGTATTTTGTACCTTTTATCCAAAGCAAGTCTTGGGTATCTGGTTTCTCTACCATTTGATGCCTTTCCAGATGGGTCCCTCTCTCTGAGGTTTCTTAGATCAGATCTCTTTATTCAGGTTATTTAAATCCATTATCAGATATTACAATTTGTACTCTTTATTCAAACCTTTCATTCAAAGCCATTATTGAATGACCGTTTTATTCAACCAGTGATTAGATCTTCTTTCTGGTCTCATACCCAGGAGGAGTTTGGGTTTTGTTTCCCCGATAGTTTATCTTCCCCAGATCTTTCCCCAGTAGAGTTTGTCTTTCAAGTCTCCCCGGTGAGTCCCTTTCGTTGGTTGGCTTGTATCTCCATTGAGTTTGTTTCTCATGGATGCTGATTTGTTTCCTTTCCCAGTGGAGCTTTCTGGTCTTTTTGCTTCCTGTTTACCCCTTGGTGTCACGTTGTGTCTGCATTTTTGCATCCTCTTGGCATCATGTTTGCTGCATTGCATGTGTGTGCATCTAGGGTAAAATTTTCGGTTATCTGTATTTAAATATCTCACACTGTTGATTACATAAGGATTTTCATCTCTCATGTCATCAGGCGAAGATATTTAAATAGGGGCAACTGTTGCACCCCAAATTTTACCCTCATTTCTTGCTAGTTGATTATTTTATTTATTTTAAATTTAATATTTATTTCAATACTTTCATTTGTTTTTATTTTAATTTAATTTCAATATGGCTTATTTATATTTAAATTGTCTTATCTTTATTTAATCTCAATTTAATCTCAATTTAATTTAATTGTTCCAATTATTAGTTTAATTAAATTAGATCCATTGTTAATTAAAATATTGATTAATTGTTATTTATTTTATATTTTTAAATTGCTTGTAATTAATTTAACCTAATTTCTTTTGAGCCTAATTATTTAATTTTATTGGTAATTTAGTTTCAATTTAATTATTTTAATTAATTATCTTTCCTATAGTAATTATTTTTGTTAAACATTCTTAATCTTTTATTTATTTATTTAAGTTAGTATTAATTAGCTTTCATTAATGGTCATTAGTCTTTTATTAAAAAATAAATAAAAACACGTGTGTCACAATTCTATTAAACCTCAGTGGATTTTATTGTGAATTCTGATTGGAAGATGAGTTGAAGCAAGGGCCAATGGGAAACCATCATTTTCGTTTGACTTTTCAACGGAAAGTGAAGACCAATCGAAAAGTGACACATGCTTTGGAAACTTTTTCTTCCTCTTTGTTCGTTCATGTTCTTGTGTTGCAGAGGAAAACAATGTCAATTCCTTTGCAAGCTCATTTCAAGTTCACATTCATCAATTGCTTGGCGCGACGCAGACCTAATTTCAAATTCACCCACTTTTCCTCTTCAAGCTTCAATTGAAATTCATTTGAACACAATGGATGGTGATGCGTTCTACTCTCGTCTTTCTTCTGCGCAATCTGAACACAAGCAGAGCCATGTCGCTCTCACTTTCCCAAAATGATACCCACATTGGCTTGCAACCAAAGAGAGGTGGAGAAGCAATACTCATTTGATGCATTCAACCCTGCAACATCTGTATTTTATCAGTAGGAGGAGCGTTTGCCTCCCAAGGTTCAACGGTTGGATTCAAATTTCAAAACTCTACCCGTCGCTTATGCCCACCAAGTGTTTGAAGAGTTAACCCGGCCCAATCTCCTTGCCTATTTAAAGAGGCTCAATCTCAGTTCTTCGACATCAACAATTTCTACAAAAACACAAGAGGGTGAGGATTATTATCAACATTTCTCACAAATACATCCTAAAAATCTTTGAGCTTTCTGAATCCACCAACAATTATCATCATCAACACCTATCAATAACATTCATACACACAAAATTCTTGAGAGGGTCTCTGAGAGTGAAGCTGCAGCAAGGAAAGGAGAGGAATAAACACTTTTGCATAGCTATAGAGTTTAAGGAAAGCAGTGGAATTGTTCCACGATAAGGTAAGCTCATTAGTCTTTTATGTTTGAAGTCTATCATGTTCATTCATAAGTAACTGTGATATGCATACTTGTTTGTTTACCAATTATGTGCCATGAGGTGTGTTTAAATGATTATCCTTTATTTTGTATGCTGGAGAGTTGACGAATTGTTGAGTTCAAAACCCTCCCCTGTCCCAGGAATAGGTTTTAGGCTAAATGTTGTTGACTGTTAAAGTTATATCTTAAGATCAATGTGGTTTTGTGTGCAACACAGTTTGAATCCCTGCTCTGTATTTGTTGATTTGCCAAAATGCTTTAAGTCATAGTGACAAGAATTTGCTCATATTTTCCCTTGACACATTTGGCTTAAAGATGAGATATTGTATATTTTACTATTGCTCATAGTTGAAGTTGCTTGCTGATGATGCTTATTTCCATGCTATGATACCCTGTCAGTTGCCATGTTCCATAGGATCCTAGTTTAGGGTACTCTTGTCTTTGCTGTTAAGTTTTTACATATTGATCGTAATATGTGAAGCATGTGTGTATCTCATGTTGAGCTTTACCTAATTGGACTATTATAGAGGCCTTGTCAATCTGCTTATTATGCCAAGGGTGTTTAAATCATTTGTACTGCACTTGAGCTTCTGTTGATACTTTCATAAGGTCTTTGAATCAGTTCTTACTAATGAGCACACTATTCTGTTTACACATCTCCATTGAAATGTTGTCACTTCTTTTGCACGTTAGATAACATACTAACTTGCCCGGATATGTTTTTTTTAAGCTGATCTTTGTACTCTAGGATTAATGAGTTTCTAAGATTCATGCTTGTTACTACTATGATAACATGTTCCAACGTTGAGATTTATTTTACTTTGTATTCAATATATGCCCAATTCATTGTTAATAACATGAAATCTTGAACTATTGCTCCAAAGTGGATCAACTGACAAAATATTTTAGCTCTGTTGTAACCATTTATTCTAGTTGAATTTTACTTGAACTACCACTGTTACATATATTTATGCGTGCATTGTTTTTTCCTCTGCTTGGTTCAAGTGTGAATTGCTTATCCTGGTAGTATATCACTTATGACCATATGCCTTTTATCCTATGACTGTTTTGATGCGCACACCATAGTATGTATGTCTGCCATATCTACCTGACAAATATATGTTCTTTTCATTATGACAACTGGATTGTTTGTATGTTATGCTTGAGGACCCTTAGATTTGTGCTTTGTAACAGAAGCTCTATAATACATATGCCTGCTTTTTACTTGTTTTTTTTTGTGACTATCATGCCTATCATTGTGCCACAAATGCCATATCTTTACTTGTTTTCCCTTGAAAAGCTGGTCTACATTGATTCCTGCTCTTGTGAACTTGCTGAACCAGTGTTCTACTCTTTTGGCAGCTTAAGTTTAGATTGGTCATGAGATTTGAATTATCAAACTTTGTTTTGAACCATGATATTCGCAATCCGCTTGGTTTATGCTATAACCCACATGTTCTTTCTGTTACTTCTGATAATGTTTATGGCTTTTGGAATGTATGATCTTTGATATAGGTTTAAGATTGTTTTTTTATGATTATGTGCATACTTAATCTTCTTGAAACACCCTCCTTTCACTAACAATTCATGATTTGTGAGTTTAGAATTAGGGCATGCTAATGACATAATCATATTCTATGTTCTTCCCTGACCAATTTTAGTTTTACCTCATCTAATTTGGCTAAGATTTGTGTAAGTTATGTGCTTGTGAACATTGGTTGGGCACGGCGCGCATGTTTGGCTCGTTGGGAATTTATGAAACTTGTTTACATTATATATTTATTGAATCATATATTAAACGGATGAAACAGCCGTCCCAACGGTATCACACTTGCCTTGCCTCTACCATTTCGCCCGCGGGACTGGGGTTCGATTCCCCGCCCAGTCCTTTTATTTTAATTTTCCATTTCGCTTGTTTCTTAAATATATATGCGTGTTTGCTTTTATGTTCAAATCGCGCGCGCAGCACAGTTGGTGGAGTTTTGGGGCCTGCAGGTAAAGGGTCATGGGTTCAAACCATGTTTGGAGCATTTCCTTTCCTTTTTAATCAATACCATTTCTTTTATTTAAAGTTTAAATAAAACAATTTATTTTATCTTTTAGAAATTCCATTTATTTTCAAAACTCCAAAACATTTATTTTATTTAGTGATCTATTTTCCTAAATAATTTACTTAGTAAACATTTTATTAAACTTCATATTTCATTTTAAACTTTCTTTTAAAAAGGTGGATTTTACAATTAATCCATGTTTATTTAATTTTGAATATTTATTCTTATTATGTCTTACAATGCTTTGGCCAATAATTGCATGTATGACCAATTTCATCTTGATTTCATTTTATGTCATATACCATCCTGACTATTTTTCTCATTCATATTATCCATTGTGTGTTTATTCAAAATGTTTTCAAACTAATACTTGGACTTCATGTCAACCATTTTTATACCTGATAAGTCGATCGTTCTCGCGATCGCAACCGACCTCCCTTTAGCCTCCTCTTGGGCTTTATACAATGATTACCTACTCTATCTTGATCTCTATGCATATATGCTCTATTTCTCAAAATTCACATGTCACTGATTTATCTTTGACTTTTTATTTCATTATTTGTGTTAAAGCATAATGTAAATCTTATGCTTAACTCTACTTCACCGTACCTTTATTTATTTAAGCATAATGCTAATCTTATGCTTATGTTCATTATCTTCATTTATCCTATACGTAAAGCATAAAGCTATTATTATGCTTGTATTGTTTGTAACACTTACACTTCATTATTTCACCTTCACTTTTTATCACTCAAGCATAAAGCCATTATTATGCTTGTAAATGTACTCACATTTGATATCTTACACTTTATCACTTCACTTTCACTTATCTTTTATCGTTTGAGCATAAAACTATTATTATGCTTATACTTGCTTTTATATCATGCTTTATCTTATATCATTCCTTATCATGTTTTATCTTATATCTTTGCTTATCATGCTTTATCATGTAACTTTTATTTATCCTCCGCATCCAAAGGAAGGTTTTATGGTTGACTTTTAAGTCATTTGTTTTACTCTAAGAGTTCCTTAACTCTTAGTGGTGTTCATCACATGAACCACCACTCTCTTTACTAACTAAACACAACATAGGTCCATCCCAACTAGACCTAGAGAGTTTTAGACTCTATTCATCCCCTTCTTAATTATTGGCCATAGTCAATAATTCAGTAGAGCAAGAACTACGTGTACTCTGATTTCGTACCCGGGAATACGTAGGCTAAGGTGCGATGCCTTACCGAGTACCCTTAGTAACTAACACCTAGGGTTCCTTTTCAAGCCAATGCATGTTTTCTTTAGCAAACACGAATAACATACTAACAAGAGGTTCCCGTAGAATACTACGGATACTTTGGGTGCTAACACCTTCCCCTTGTATAACCAACCCCCGAACCTTAGATCTCTCCCCTTTAGGTTTTTCTAACAATCTTGAACCTTTCCTTTGGATAAATCAAATTCGGTTGTAAAAGAAAATGATGCGAATTAATTAATAATTTGTTATCCAATTTTCACCGCAACAGAGGGAAAGGTTGTCGAGGAAAAGATGAGAAAGTGAGATTTGTTAAAGGAAAAAGAGGAAGTTACACAAGGAGTAAGGGCGAGGATTCAGTTGAGGGTGGGGACGCCAAAGAGTGATGCGAAAGTGTGTGTGTCTTTTGCTGAAATGATAGGAGGGTCGAGAAGAGATGTATGAGTGGTAGCGGACGAGGGAGGGAAAAGGAAGACGGAGAAGAAGATTTATACGTTATCTCCTGAGAATGTTGAATAGGATTCGTTTTGTGTTATAGGAAGGGTAAGGAATGGCGTGTGTATTCCTATGTTGCAATAGATTATTTCAGATGCGGGCTTCCAGGACCCGCCTGTGATACCATTCGGGATGATAAAGTCTTTATTTATCACTCTAGTAAAGAGGCGTCTGAGGCTGTGGATTTCTTTAAGGAATTTTTTATGATTGTCAAGCTTGGTTGAAGGAGGGTATGCAACAGCATGAAAGAGGAGTATGGGTGCGATGCTTTGGGGTGACATTGCATGCATGGACTGCTTTCTTTTTTGCGTGTTTGGTGTCTGATCATGGTCGAATTCTCAAGGTGGATGACTGTACTCTTGAGAGAACCCGATTGGATTATGCTCGAATTATGATAACTTCTCATTTATCGGTACGTCTTGATGTTGTGGAAGAGGTGTGGATAGATGACAGTAAATAGGACATATGTATGGTTAAGGATATGGAGTTAGGTTTGACAGAGGATGTATGCTTGGTGGAGTATGAGGAGGAGTCCACTTCGGTGCACTCGGATTTTCATTTGGAATAAGATGCCACACCGGTTGTAGATTATTTAGTGACTAGTTTACATGATGATTGGGTTAAAGATGAGTTGACACATAATGGCTTAAAGGAAACAGGTGAAGAGGGGGTGGTCAGTAAGGATGATAAGCTGGTTGTTAGGAGTCAAGAAACTGAGTGGGTCGGGGTTGAGTTGTCCAAGCTTCCTTTTTGGCTTATGGATGACAGGATTGATAAGATTCATTCGGTAGTGAAGAAGAAGGAAACGAAGTTGAAGAGACGAAAATGGCTGGCTACCCTACTTGATCTGAAAAGGGTGGCAAGGTTGTTTGTTCAAGATAGGAATGATCTATTGAGAGCCCTAAAAAGAACCAAAAATAAGAGGGGGTCTCGTATTTCAAATAGTTATGCTAAGTTGAGCATTCAAGGTACTTAATTATCTCTCAATTCTAATTCCTCGGTCAATAAGGAAGAGTGGCGTCACTGGATGACTTTGCATGGTAGTCATAAGGTTATGTTGGATGACGTCGGGAGTATAGGAAAGACGATTGGTATGAACTTCGTGGGTGATTGTTCTAATATGTTCAGCGTCTTATCGAAAGGAGATGGTGGTGGACGAAAGGGGGAAGGAGTTGTGAGAACGGGTGGTGAGGTGGTGGACGGTGCTTTGGAGGAGGGTGTTGGGGGGGAGGGTGACGGGGGTGGGCTTTATAATGAAGATTCTCTCTTTTAATGTTCATGGGTTGGGAGGGTGGGAGAAGCGTAGAGAGGTAAGGAAGGTGGTGTTGGAGAAGAGGTCGTAGATTGTGTGTATTCAGGAATCTAAGATGGAGGTGGTGGAAAATTTTGTTTGTTGGTATCTGTGGGGGTGATTCAGTGGGTTTCTGTTATTGACCTTCTGTTAGGGCCTCTGGCGGAGGTGGATGTGTTGGTTACGAGGAGTGTGGAATTAAGTTTTCAAGGAAAATTTGTTAAGAGTGAGGTTCAGTTCTCTTTAGATAACGTGTATGCGCCGTGTGATGGAGTGGGCCGTCAGTTGTTGTGGGACATATTAGGGGATGTGTTGAATGATTATAGAAGAGGTATGTGGTATGTGGTGGGGGATTTCTATGCTATTAGGTATCCTTATGAAAGAAGTAGTATTGTGTTTGTGGAGCGTAATGCAGATTACTTGCCTTTTAATCGATTTATTGAAGATAACGGATTGCTGAATTTTCCTTTATGTGGTAGAAGTTATACTTGGCATCTTGAGGACGGTCAAGTTATGAGTCGATTGGATTGGTTTTTGGTAACTGAAAGAGCGGTGTGCTATTTGGCCTAATTATACTCAATGGGCACTTCCCAGAGACCTATCAGACCATTGTCTGCTTGTGTTCACTATTGATGACAATAATTGGGGTTCGCGTCCTCAACATATGTTGAAGTGTTGGACTGATCTACCGGGTTACATGATTATGTAGTGTAACAATGGAATTCTTTTTAGGTGGAAGGGTAGGGAGGATTTGTGTTGAAGTAAAAATTAAAGTTAATCAAAGGAAGTCTGAAATTGTAGCATCAACATCATACTCAAAACTTGGATGGGAGAATTTTGAATGTTAAATAGCGGATTGACACCCTTGATGTGAAAGGGGAACAACATTGGTTAGAGGAAGGCGAGGAGGCTGGATCGCATTTGTTATCAACAGATATGCTCTATTTATCTAAGTTGAATTCAAGTATTCAGTGGCAAAAATCTAGGTTGAACTGGTTGAGAGTGGGTGATGATAAATCCAATTTTTTTCATAGGATCATGTCTTCTAGATGTAGATATAATGCGATTACGTCCTTATCTGTCCATGATGGTTTACTTGAGGGCATCTCTCCGATTAGGGAAGCTATTTTCCATCATTTTCAGACTCATTTCAAGGCGGGTGAAGGGGTTTGGCCTGAGATTGATAACCTGGATTTTTAGACTCTTACTGTGGCAGATGGGGAGGAGCTTATTAAAACTTTTTCGTTGGAGGAAATTAAACAGGAGGTGTGGGTTCGTGATAGTTTTAATAGTCTAGTTCCGAATTATGTTAGTTTTGGTGTCATTAAAGAATTTTGGGATATGTTGAAAGATGATCTTATGCGGTTTTTGGTGGAATTTCATCGTAATGGAAAATTAATGAAAGGTATTAATAGTATTTTTATTACTATGATAGCTAAAGTCGAAAATCCGCAACGTGTGGCAGATTTTTGGCTTATATCTTTGGTTAGTTATCTGCATAAAGTGCCGACAAAGGTTCTTGCAAATAGGTTGAGAAAGGTGATTGGAGGGGTGATTGGAGGGGTGATCTCGGAGACACAATTTGCTTTTATTTCTAGTAGACAAATTTTAGATGGTATTTTGATAGCTAATGAGGTGGTGGATGAGGCTAAGAAGGATAAGAAAGAGTTGTTATTATTTACAGTGGATTTCGAGAAAGCGTATGATTCAGTGGATTGACAATATTTGAAGAGGGTTATGCATAGAATAAATTTCTCTGTGTTGTGGGTGAAATGGATTTATGAATGTGTTACTACAGCTACGGCGTTTGTGTTAGTGAATGGGAGTCCTACTTATGAGTTTAGGTTGGAAGGAGGTCTTTTTTAGGGCAATCCATTATCTCCATTTCTCTTTTTGCTTGCTGCAAAAGGGTTTAATGTTTTGATGAATGTTATGGTCGATGGTGGCATGTTCTCGAGGTATAAAGTAGGAGCTGGAGATGGGTTTCCTATCACCCATTTATAGTTTGCGGATGACACTTTGTTGATGGTACGCAAAAGTTAGGCCAATGTTAGGGCTCTTAAAGTTGTGTTGCTCTTATTTGAATCTATCTCGGACTTGAAATTAAACTTTAACAAGATTATGCTTGTGGGGGTGAACATTTCTTCATCGTGGTTGAGGGAGGTGTCGTTGGTATTAAATTCTAAACTTGGAGCTATTCCTTTTGTGTATTTGGGGCTGCCTATTGGTGGCAATCCTCGTAAACTTAACTTTTGGAAACCTTTGATGGATAGTATCAGAAGCCGATTATCTGGGTGGAAAAGTCGTAATCTCTCTTTGTGGGGTCATTTGGTTCTGTTGAAGTCTGTTTTGTCCTCCATGCCGGTCTATTTCCTTTCCTTCTTCAAGGCTCCAACATGTATCATTTCTTCCCTTGAATTTTTATTTATTGCATTTTTTGAGGAGTTTTCGAGGATCATAGGAAAGTTGCTTAGGTTAAGTGGGAGACTATTTGTTTGAGGAAAGAGGATGGTGGTTTGGGCATGAGAAGGTTTAGGGAGTTTAATGATGCTTTTCTTGGGAAATGGGCATAGAGGGTGTTGGAGGAGAGGGGTAGTCTGTGGTACAGTGTTCTAATTCATCGCTATGGCGAGGATGGGGGCATTTGCAGTTTGGTGGTGAATGGGGGTCGGTGTGGTGCCAGATTTTGAATATGATTAGACAAGGGAGGGGGATGGTCAACAGTGAGTGGTTGCTTGATAATATTGTGCGCGTCGTTGGAAATGGGGTGTCTTCTCTCTTATGGAGGGATCTCTGGTTTGAGGGAGGTGTGTTAAAGTCTAGGTTTATAAGGCTTTTTGAGTTAGCTGAGAATAAGAAAGTCACAGCAGCAGAGATGCATGCTTTAGGTTGGGGGTAGATTATGAGGTTTGGAAATGGCGGAGGAGGTTGTTTGCGTGGGAGGAAGAGCTAGTTGGGGAGTGCATTCGGTGTATATAATCTTTTGTTTTGTAGGAGGAGGTGGATGATACTTGGGTCTAGAGATTGCATTCTTTTAATCGCAATGAGGTGAGTAGTGCATACCATTATTTGACGGCGTCTGATGAATTACAACATTTTGGTGATAATCATACATGGTGGTCAAAGGTGGTTCCTTTAAAGGTCAATATTTTCAGATGAAGGTTATATCTCAACAGACTTTTGTCGAAGGATAATTTGGTGAGGCGACACATTATTACAGCTACTGAACAAAATTGTACGGCAGGTTGTGAACAGTGTGAGGACATGGACCATATCTTTGTTCGGTGTGGTTTTTATGGTCGAATTTGGCCAGGGATTGTAGGTTGGTTAGGTTTCTCTTCGGCTTGTCATGTCCACATTCGGGGTCATCAAGATTACTTTGTGAACTTGGGTGGATGGTCAAAGTCTGGCCGTATGGCTTTTTACATTATCTGCCTGGCAGCTGTGTAGATCATTTGGAAAGAGCGGAACCAGCAGGATTTTCAGAGTAGTAGTAATAATTTAACCTCTATCACGTAAAAGGTCAAGCTTCAATCTTTTTGGTGGTTGAAATTGTATTTCAATTCGTTTGTTTTCAATTATCAATTGTGGAGGTCACAGCCCATGCAGTACATTGCAGCTACTTTCTTATAGGTTCTTGGTAGTTTGTATTTGCTGGTCCTTTGTGTAACTTTTCCTGTTGATTGTATATATACTCTTATAGTCCTTTCAGTACTCCTTGTGCTGGAAGGGTTTACTGGTGTGTAATATATCATTTTTGTTTCTTAAAAAAATATATTTCATCCTTTTTGTTATAAATTTTGTTGATATCAAAATTTCAAAAAATCATTTAAATTTGAAACTATTTCAAGTAGCTTTTTCATAAAATTATTTTTGTAATACATTTCGTTAAAACAATTACGATTTTGATTATTCGTTGATGTTTAATAATTTATATTTATGTTATAGGATGTGAAATTTAATATTTTAATTTATAAAAAATGAATTTAATAAAATTATAATTTTTTGAATTTTTTTTTATAAAAATCTTTTTTTAAAATACAAAGAATTTTTTTAATGCTAAAACACATAGGCTATATATCTTTAATGTCACGAATTCTACCATTTGATTTTGAAATTTTTATTTTAAAATTTCTAAAATTTATTTTATTTTTCTAAAGTGTTATAATAAAATGGATTAAATAGTCTTTTAAAATGGTTTAAATGAATTTTAAACGTTAAAATTCAAAACTTGATTCCAAGATAAATTAAACCCATGACATTTAAAATTACAGGAGATTGTCTCTCTACTAGGTCACCCATATATCACTTAAGTGCTTCAGTATTTACACTTGCAGCCCTTGTTTACACTAATAAATTTTTATGAAACAGGAGCATGATAATGATAATGACATGATGTGGCTCCAATTCTTCTTAAACCAACGTGACCTTGCATTCCATCTCTTATTGTTGTCATAGGTGTATTTACATGTATGAGTGTATTTGTTTTGGAAAATGCTTCGCCACCATGCATACATATAAGTCACATTGGTACTTTGAGAAACTAAGAATTCAAACCTTACTTCTAAAATAAACATGAATATGAAGCTTTAATGGAAGATGATGGTGAAGATTGTGAGAGAAAGAGTAAATAATAAAGTTGCATAATCAAACTACCAAAAATTATTATTGTTTGAAATGGTGGAGTACTAAATAAACATACATGAATACCTCATAAACAAACACATATATTCTCATCGATCTAAAAAAATTCAGGGTTTGTATGAAGGTTAGGCATGAAATATGAATTCTAACCCAGAATTACGGACAAAAAAAGTAAAATAATTAGGTTACAAGGACTAAAACAAAAAACGCACCAATTTATAGGGATGAAAAAATATTTAATCTAAAATTATGGGTTTGTGTTCATATTTTCATCCCTATCCATCATACAAACCCTGAATTTTTTCAACCCAAAATTATTTATTGTTTATTCCTTGTTTTCCCCTTTCATAAAAATGATTTCTCACAACAAAAATCATTTAGGTAATGAAGTGATAGAGAGTATTATTAATTAGATATTTTAATTATTATTTTAATATATTTAATTAATATTATTCTAGAAGTTTCTTAGGTCATTGTGATTGTGCCACTTGGATGGCTAAGATGTGTTTAGAATAGTATTTACAGTGTAGTGCTTTATTTGTAATGTCAATCAAAGAAATCAAATGAAGTTTATTTTTATTAGTTAGTCTTTTCATTCTCTTAGTTTTATTTGTCTTATTAATTTTATAGTTTTTACTTGTTTTGTTAGGGTTCTTAAATTAGCTTCTTAACAATTGGTGCTCTCATTATTGCACTCAATCTCCATTCCATGGCATATTCTTACTACACTCATCCATTTTACCCCACTTTCACTCACTCATATTATTCCACTACAACAACCATTTATGCTCCACCATCCATAAACCCATATCCTGCAAGTTCCTATTCACAACCTGAAACACCTCAATCTCAGGATTTCTATTCACAACTAGAAACTCAAACAATATTTCATTGAAACTCAGAAAATTGAAAATGAATATAGAAAAGCTTTGAAGGAACAAATTCAAAATTTGAGTTATTCTCTCAAAACTTCATCACAAGAGTTTTTTGATGCCCAAAGAAAACACACAGAAAAATTTCAAAAATTTATTGATGAAAAAAAACCAGAAGAAGAAGAAGAAAATGGTCCTGATTCACTAAAACCATCTCCGAAGATAACTCCGGCAGAATCTCCGTCGTCATTTCCGGTGATACCTCTAGCGGTACATTCAAAGACATCTCTAAGGATATTTTCGGCGAAGTTTCTGACTCCGGCGACATCTCCGGTGAAATTTCCGGCGAGATATCTGACATCTTCTCTGGCATCACTTCTTACGTTTTTTTCGGCTGTATCTCCGACATTAATTCAAACATCAACTTCGATTGCATCTTCTCCGGTGAAACCATCAGCTCCACAACTGAAACTATCAATTTTGCAACCAGAATCGTCAAAGCCGCTTCCAAAACCACCGGATCTACAACAACTATAGGGAGAGTAAATAATATTATGATTTTCTGTTTTGGATTTAGTTTTGAAAAAAGAATTTGACATGATTTTTTTTAGAAAGAGGGAAAGAAGAAGCATAAAGAAAGAGAAAAGAAAGAGAGGACAAACAAAAAGAAGGAAGAAAGAAGAATTAGAATGGGAAGAAAAAGAAAAGAAAAGTGACGTAAAAAAAAAAAAAGAGAAAAAAAAAAGAGAACGAAGAAAAAAAACAAAGTGAAAAAAATTGTTGATACCCACCCGAAAATTATGCACCTGCAAGTTGTTTTCTTCCATTTTTTATGCCCGCACGGGGCCCACAACCTCTCCCCCATTCTTTTAATTATTTTTTCCAAAATTCTACCCACTCTTTAATTACTCTGCTACAACCAGCCACACAGTTTTCAAATCCACTATACCTTGACAGCGATATATCAGCTTGCTGTTCCCCACCCGCACAATTGTCCATCTTTTTTTTTACAACATCCACTCACATGCCACATGAGCAAATTCTACTTGTGATAATTTTTTGGTTTATTATAAACTTTGAGGACAAAGTTTTATTTGGACCGGATAGTAATGATAGAGAGTATTATTAATTAGATATTTTAATTATTATTTTAATATAATTAATTAATAGTATTCTAGAAGTTTCTTAGGTCATTGTGATTGTGCCACTTGGATGGCTAAGATGTGTTTAGAATAGTATTTATAGTGTAGTGTTCTATTTGTAATGTCAATCAAAGAAATCAAATAAAGTTTATTTTTATTAGTTAGTCTTTTCATTCCCTTAGTTTTATTTGTCTTATTAATTTTATAGCTTTTACTTGTTTTGTTAGGGTTCTTAAATTAGCTTCTTAACATGAAGCTTGTAAATCCATCTCTCATCATTAGAAACAACAACTAAATTAAATGAAACAAAGTACAATTATCAACTGAAAATTTAGATGTAGTAAAGTTATTAACTGAATACGTAGTTAATAGACTATTTAAGCCTAATAAAATATTACTATAGTTTAAATTTTTAATAAAAAAGTTATTTAAAGAATAATTGTTAACGACTGCACACATTTTTCACAATAATGGTTAGTGACTGAACACATTTCTAACAAAAATATTTTTGTTTTTCTTTATAAAAAAATCGTGTTATATATAGTGTATATGAAATGTATATATTTTTGTACTTATACATCCATGTACCTTGTTTCTACATCCATGTACCTTGTGAGAAACGTAACCAATATATCAACTTGAGTCACGTTAAGCTATAAAATTAATAGTACAAAAAAGAAAGGAAGAATGTATATAGCTGGATTCCACAAGCTAAACGGTGTGGCGAGGATTTTTTTTAATCTTTGAGTCACGTTTGATTTCTTGCAATGTTTGCTTGTCCACGATGATGATGACTTAAGATTAGGGGTGTGCAAAAATTTGGTTAATCAAACTAAATTACTAAACTGAATTGTATTGTACTATAAAAAAACTGAACCACTTAAATGGTTAACGAACTGAACCGTTTAATTTAAACAATTATAATTTCAGTTTAAAATTGATTCATAACCAATTTTTTTTATAAACTGCTTTAATTATATAATTAATTTTTTTATACAAAAAAGAAGAAAAACTATTGAGAGGGGAAAAATTGGAAATAATTTAAATAAAACAATTTTGACCAAATTTAAAAAAAAAATTAATTTTTTTTATCTTGAATTTTTTTCCGAAACATAAAAAAGAAATTTAATTTTTTTATTCAGGATTTTTTTTCAAAAAAAAAAAAATAATATTCTTTTTTTTGCAAAATAAAAAAATTTTAAATTTTTTTATTCTGAATTTAAAAAAAATAAAAATATTTTTTGAAAAAAAAAACAAAATCATTCTGAAACTTTTTTCCAAAAATAAAAAAATAAAAAATATTTTTTTATTCTGCAATTTTTTTTTTGAAAAATAATAAAAAAATTATTTTTTTCAAAAAATAAAAAAAAATTAAAAATTTTTTTATTCAGATTTTTTTTTTAGAAAAATAAAAAAAATAGTTTTTTTTTTATTCTGAATTTTAAATTTTTGAAAAAATATAAAAATTAACTTTTTTTTGAAAATTAAAAAAAAAATATTTTTTTTCAAAAAAAAATTTAAGCTTTTTTATTCTGGAATTTTTTTTCAAAAAACAAAAATATATTAAAATTTTTTTTATTCTGAATTTTTTTATTCATGTGCTCCAATCTGCGCAATACAATCAAGTAGTTAATTTAGTAAAAACAATTATTCAAAATTAATTTCGAACTATCATGATATATATCTGTTTAATTGGTTACTTTAAAATGATTGCAAACAGAAAAGTAATGGACGGCGCAGAGTTCATCACAGCAGAAAGGAAAGAAGCCGACGTCAATTTTAAAATTTTTTTATTCTAGAATTTTCTTTTCGAATTTTTTTTTTGAAAAATATAAAAAATTTTAAATTTTTTTAATTCAGAAAATTCTTTTTTCAAAAAATAAAAAAAAATTCCGAAAATTGTATATAAAATAAAAATAATTTATTCCGAACTTTTTAAAAAAAATAAAAAATGATTATATTTTTGAATAAATTTTTCAAATATTATAAATAAAAATTTTAAATTAACATTTTTTTATCAAATTATAAAAATTGGTTTTAAAAGAGTTCAAATTATAAAATTGGTTTATAATTGCAAAATGATTATAAACTAGTTTATAAACAAAAACTGGTTCTAAACTAGTTTTAAACTGAATTGAAACTATTTTAGTAGTTAACTGTATTTTTATTGAAATTGTTATTGTAAACTAAATTGAACCATAAATGTGGTTTGGTTCAGTGCAGTTCATGAATCACGAATACCCCTACTTAAGAGTCAAAGACCGAGATCCACGATGAACCCGCGTGGGTTAGATATAGTCAAATAAGAATTTTGAGATTTTGTTCTATAACCCTCGGTTGCCATCCCGTAGGTGGTAGTGTTTTTATTATAACTAAGGACATTCGCGCGTCCGTCAATCAATTTTTTTAATATACAGGTAAAAATTTAAATAATATTTTTTTATTTAATATTATCTCTGTTTCTTTATATAAGAGACAATTCATTTTTTAGGTTTATTGAATAACCAATATATCTGATCAATTTATAGATAAGATATATTGATTATTCAATAAACCAAAAAAGTCAATTGTCTCTTATATAAAGGAACAGAGGTAGTATCAATTTTAAATGGAAATTATTTAGAAAATTAATAGTATGAAGTTAATAATATGAAGTTATGTGAAAAATGATAGTAGTGGTTTCAATGAAAATTATTATGTAAGTTTCACATTAAAATAAGGGTAAAATTGGTAGAAAAATAAGCTACACAAAAACACCATGTTTTGTCTTTATATATGTTATAGATTATAGATATAGACTAGTGTCCAAACAGGCACCGTGCCCGTTTGTCCGCTTTTTTTAATGCGCACAGCAGAGAAAAATAAACGTGTGTATATTATATATGAGGTGTTTATCGTACTTTACTTTAAAAATAATATTTTTTAGACAACATATGCGTGTGCATATTAATGTACTTATTGAATACAAATATATTTATTATTGGTGTATTTATTTAGATACATATTAAGTATTGTTTTCAATATGTAATATTCACGCATTAAATTTTGTTTGAATTCAGAAAATCGCATTGTGACATAACTTTATTCAACCAATTTTTTCAAGCATATAAACATAAATATTAACAGAGATATATAGTTAACGGGTTATAAATATAACTTACACAATAACTTCTAGTATTAACTTCTTATCTAACGGGTTATAATATAAATGAATATTTTTTATTTAATTTAAATTTTAATCTAAAGATTTAAACATTATACTGTTCACTATAAAGATTTAATAGAATTAAATATGATTATATATTTCTTAAAACATGTTATATTGTACAAATTGAGAACTACATAGAGAGTATAGAATATGGAAATCAACCGGACTCCAAATAAAAAAAAGCACATCAAACTTTGTATTCATAATCATCTTCAAAACACTTCTACTTTCAAAAGATTTAAAAACCAACAATTAATAAAAGAATAACATTAAAATAATTGATATTCAGTTTAAAATACATACTTTATTCTTTCAAACAATAAATAGATAACAATAAAAATTGTCATTCAACAATAAATAGGTAACAATAAAAATAGTCATTCAA
The DNA here is from genome assembly GCA_022829125.1 of Lathyrus tuberosus. NCBI lineage: Eukaryota > Viridiplantae > Streptophyta > Magnoliopsida > Fabales > Fabaceae > Lathyrus > Lathyrus tuberosus. Next base: position 7,144,208 of record JALAZF010000326.1, on the reverse strand, counting down.
AATTAAGAGAAGATATTTAAACAAATAATCTAATAAATATGAATATAATGTTATTAAAAAAATAAAACTGAAACAAATATGTTTCAATAAATCAATCATACTTGGTGTGACCAATGTATGCATCTTTTTAAAATGGGTAGTTTGTGTTATGTCCACTAAAAAAATATAATGTAATAATAAAGAAAACTGAAGAATTAGAAGGAGAACACATATGGAGGCTTATTAAATTTCTGCAAGATTTGCTCTCTTTCATCCAATGCCTCATTTTCTTTTTCATTTTGTAGAAGGCAATGGAGTTGCTATGCCAAAGTGGGATGGAGTTGCTATGCCAAAGTGGGGACATCTCTTTTTTTCCATGGTTCCTCATTCTCCTTTCTTTCTATATGCAGATGTACACCTTCAAATAATTTTTGGTTGCATTAATTTCAAAGAAAGATTTCAAATTGAAGAGAGTAAAAAAATTATAGAAGTTATATTTCTAACACATCTATCAAGAAGTTATAGCAATTTATAACTGATTGATTTGAAGAGGTCTAAGTTAAGACGTTATTATATATTGTCATGCAGTTAATAATTGCACATTGTAAGTTAACAATATTATTTTTAATTTCTTTGGCAATAAAAAAAATGAATCACAAAAATGAAGATGACGGGCAAAAATAGAATAAAAATAGGTCAGACCAAAATAGTATATCTCCATTATATATAGTTATTGCTATACATACGCATAAAAATATATATGATTATTTTTTTTAAATTTTGATTTTAATTAAATTTATGTGTATTTAAATTTGTGATAGGTGTATTTAAATATAATTTATAATCGGAAGTTAAAATCAGTTTTTTTTTTCAAATAACTAATAACTAATTACTTTTAATTGTGTATAAAATTCAAATATAAAATGGGGGAGTAGTTATTTTTTCTGTGTGTAACTTTTAGGTAGTTTTGAAGGGCAAAAGAGGAAAGAAAATAGGCTACACCAAAAATATGTTTTGCCTTTATATATTGTATAGATTATAGATTATAGATATCACTTTTTATTTTATTTTTTGTGTTTTTAAAAATAGGGTTAATGAAGTTTTTGGTCCTCCTAAATATCTCATATTTCACTTTTAGTCCCTCTAAAAATTTCCTTCAAAGAATGGTCTTCATAAAATTTTTAATTTTAACTTTTGGTCCCTCCTGCCAAAATCGTTGCTAAAACCGTCGCCATTTCCGTCGCTAAATAAAAAACCGTTGCTAAAACCGTCGCTAATTCTGTCTCTAAGTTGTAAAAACCGTCGCTAATTGGCAGGAGGGACCAAAAGTTAAAATAAAAAATTTTATGAGGATCATTCTTTGAAGAAAATTTTTGGAAGGACTAAAAGTGAAATTGAGATATTTATGAGGACCAAAAACTTCATTAACCCTTAAAAATATAATGTGTTTTTTGAATTTTTGGAAATATTTTGAGATTTTATCGGATTTTTGAGAATTTCATAAGATTTTATCGAATTTTTGGAATATCTATGAATTTTTAATGGATTTTTGAAAAAATAAATGTAAAACCATAAATTTTACATTTGTTTTTTAAACACGTGTACAATTATAATGTTTTTTTTTCAAAAGTTGATGAGTTTTTATCGGATTTAAAAAAAATAACATAAGATCATATCTCATATTTTTCAAATATTCGATATATAATATTGGATTTATAAAAAAATTTACGTTAACTTCGTTTTTTTTGTCTATCGAATATGAACTACCGAATTTTTTAAAAAATCAAAAAATTACAAAACATATCGAACTTATCAAAAAATTCGGTAGTGTTAACTTCATTTTTTATGGATGAACTCAATATGAACTACCATATTTTCAAATATTCGATAAAAAATATACTAGATCTTTAAAAATCCGATAAATACTCATATCGAGTTTTTAAAAAAGACGGTAAAAATGTAAATTTTTGTTTTGTATCAATAAAAAGAACTATCAGACATTTTAAATGTACTACCAGATTGTTTTTGAATTTTACTATTTTTGTAAGAGTGAATTTTTTTAACCAAACGATACTTTGAGATGGAGTAAAAAATGAGAAGGTCATTTTGGTCAATACAAAAAATTGGAGATGCCAAGTATGATTGGGGTGACAAAATCTCCCAAACTTCAATAGCTCCATATTAGTCCCCAAAAGTAAATATGAGGACAATAGGAACCAATTACTTATAACTAATGATATTTTCTATATAAATTGGAGGGCAGCATGATTATCCACTTTATGAAAAATCGAAAATGTCATTTATAGCATTTACAAATTAGAATCCCAATGCATACATTACTATAATAAACACTTCATCAGAGAGACACTCTCATTTTTGTAAAAAAATGTACGAATTTCAATCTCTCGATATATACCCTCACCTTTTAGATATTGAAATTCGAAAACACCAAACGGGAAAACAATTTTTGCATTATCTTGCATGCATGGGTTTCTTCATGATCATAACACAAATATTGAAAAATCCTACCAAAATCTCATTCCATTCATATTCAAGGTTTTTAACTGCAAACATTCTTTTGTAATTTGACATCAAAAAATGTTCAAAAGAAGCTAGAATTACATGTAATGTACACGTATTACATTTATCATTGATGAGAAAATCTTGTTAGTTTTGTCTGAAATATAAACATTGCGTCCAAATTTTGAAATCCATATATTTTTACAAATGTTCCAAAGATGTTAATATACATTTGTCTTATGTTTTATTGGTTGTAGTTATGGTGCACCTTAATATTATCACTAAAACTACTCTAGCCAGAGATGTTAAACCAGGTGATGTCCAGTTTGATGTTGGAATTTTATTTACCAATAAACAAGATTTTTCTATACGTGAACATATGCTTCAATGGATCGGCACATAGATTGTAAAACTAGGGTTCAACATTGTTATCGGAAGGTCGAATTCTTGTTATGATAGAAGACACACATTTGTTATGATGAGATGCAAGAAAAGTGGCAAGTATAAAGAACCTATCCAGAAATTGAAACATAATGACACTAGAACGAGTAAATGTGGAAGTGTTTTTAAGTTGTGTGGGTACCACAAGGAAAATAATACATGTACATTTAATGTGATTTGTGGTATATATAATCATGCTTTGTGTCACAAGTAACTCAGTTATCCCATTATATGTTGCATGAATTCTGAAGAGAAGAAACTTGTGTCTGACATGACATCGAACATGGTTCATCCCAAAAGCATACTCGCAACTTTAAAAAGAAAAAACTCAAAAGTATCTCAAATAATAAGCAAGTATATAATGTTCAACAATGAAACAACAAGGCGATAAGGGGTCCAAGATCTGAAATGCAAAAAATTTTGAAGTTGTTGGATCACAATCATTATGTATAAAGGTACAGAATGTGTGAGGATTGAAAACTTTTTCGATATATATTTTGTACTCGTCCTAATTCTATCAAGTTGTTCAACACATTTCCCATTGTTCTTGTAATTGATTCAACATAGAAGACCAACAAGTACACGCTTCTACTTGTAGAAATTGTTGGTGTTACTTCTACAGAGATGACTTTTTTAATTGGGTTTGTATTTTTGGAAAGTAAAAATGAGGTTAATGTCACATGGACTTTGGAAGTGTGTCATGTAACACCCTAAACCCCCGTGACAATTTAAACGTAATTTATAAGAGTAAAAATAAAATACATGGATTTAGGATGCTACTTCTACTACTCAACTTAACATGCACACAATAATAATACGATGATATTATAATTAAACATGACATTTTAACATACATGCACAGCGGAAAAGTCAACTCAGGTAAAAACATGTTTAGTCACACACAACATTCTTAATTAAAATAGTAATAGTATATAACAGAATTCAAAAGACTCTAGCGTTCCGACACCCCCTGGTGTTACAAACTCAGAGCAGACGCGACTCGATAACTCACACCAGAATACCTCGTCTTCACCACTCCATCTGCGACTAATCCTGCTTATCTGCACGTTGCCCACGTAGAGGTAACATTCAAACAGAAGGGGTGAGATTCTCAATCAATATAAAGAATGCATAGCATAAGTATGAAAGCATAAAAACATACGGAATCCACCATATCACAACAACATCATCACAACAACATTCATCATACAACAGATAATCAACATACAAGGATTGAATGCAATGAGACCCACGACTCGACTCAATGCATGTGGTACCAATCGATCCCTGTTTCATGATCACAGTTCCCGTCGGAACTCTCGACCCCTGTTTCATGGTCAAGTATGACTCCTATCTCATGATCACACCAACGACCCCTATTTCATGGTCACGTACGACCCCTATTTCATGATCGCACCAACAACAACGATTCCATCAAGGAATTCGGATAGACGATAACGCCCCATCTGGGCATGCCATCCCACAACCATGCAACCTGTCATGCATGCAACGACAACGCACAACAACAACGACAACAACAACGAATATAACAGTAATCACATGCATACGACAACCAACACATCAATACATCATAATACTAGGATGCAACCGCAGTTCATACCTGCCACAGCAGCAATATACAAATATATTATGCATACACATCGACGACTCCATCGTCTCCACTCACCACACAAACAACACGCTCAATTTCCATTTAGCACGTCAAAGGATTGGAATTCTGGTATCGAAATCAATTTTTATAAATAGTACGCGAAACCAGCTTTCCAACCTTCGAACGACGACGGAAACGGACCTACAGATCAAAAGATATGAATTTCTGAAGTTTCAGAAAATTTGGTTCGTCTCAGCCCAATTCGCCTGATACTCGCCTGGCGAAGCACCAGCGAAATCAATTTCGCCTGGCGAAATCCCCATTCGCCTGGCGAATTTCACTTTCGCCTCCTGCTTGCCTGGCGAAGCAGTGGCGAATCCAACTCCCCCATACAAAATCCAGAAACTCTGATTTTTCACCCCCTTTCGCTTCTACATTCGCCTGGCGAATCCACTTTCGCCTGGAGAGTTCCATTTTTGCCTGGCGAATCTGGGCGAATCAGCAATCTTGCGATTGCGATTCTGCACGATTCAGACCTCACAATTCCCCCGAATTTGGTATCATACAGTCCAGAAAACACCAATAAGGTAGCAGCAAATGACATATACACATATACAACATAAATCTATAATCAATTGCATAATTTTCTCTTCCTACCAAACCCTTTAACCTACAACCCAATTCCCAATTCTCACCAGCAACATAACAGGGAGATCCTAACGATTTTCTACCCTCATACCACTACTATGCAACCCTTAAGAGATAGAGAGCCCCACCCTTACCTTAGGATTCTTGAAATCTTTCCTCAACAATGGAGCTCTTCTTGACCTAACTCTTCTCTGCTCTTTCTTCTCTTCTCCAAAACACGTACTGACCACTATTTCCTTTCTAACCCTTTTTCCTATTTATATTTTACTTGTTATTCCCAAATAATATTATTATCTAATATTATTATTATTATTATTTCACCCAAAATAAATAATAACAACAATCTCCTCAATAATTTAAATAATAATATTAACCAACTAACTCATCCTCCAACACCTTATCCTTCATAACTCCAAGGGCACTACCCCCACCCTAAGGGTAACCCACACTTAATCCAAAACACATCCATACACGACACATACAATAATATTCAATTTAATTAGGAAAAATAATTAAATTAAATTGGGGTGTTACATGTCAGACTATGTTGAAAGATCAAGAAAACATGCCACATGTAATTGTCACTGATCGCGATATTGTGCTAATGAATTCAGTTGCAAAAGTGATTGTACACTTAGACGACCATACGACCTTCAGTGTGCTATTTTAATAAGAATATGAAACTTGATAGACCCATATGTATGGATGAGGTTTACACACACACACACACACACACACACACACATACACACACACACACACACACACACACGTATACCCCCCACACACAATAGAAAAGGCTCTGATTTTATGATGATGGTGTGGTAAAGGAGAGTAAATTAACTATACCTATTATAGAAAAGTGGGAGGTGATTCAAGAGAGATTTTTTATAGCTGATTATAACATGAAATTGCACATAAAAAAGCATCCGCGGAAGATAGACTATCTAGAAACCACATATATAAAACCACCTGCAAAATTGGTAAAAACATAAGGTGCTCCCAAGAAGGTTAAGCCAGCACCAATAACAATTCAACCAAGTGGTCTCCATCCTATTTTGAGCACGTCGACTCACTTTTTCCTAACTTTCCAATTCCATAGTCCAAAAAAGTTGTATTAAAGGTGCTCACATAAGCAAACCACCAACTTTATCACCTTTACAAAAAATGATACATATTTAAGAGATGCTAATTTTTATGCACATACACATTAATGGGATTGAATATGTTAAAGGTGATGGTAACTGTGGTTAGTGTGCTATTTCAACTTCGCTAGGTAAGAGAGAGAGAATCATACATTTGTTTGCCAACAACTTATCAAAGAGTTAAAAGCCCATAAGGAATCATATATAAAACTATGTGAGAAAAAGAACAATGTGATGAAATTCATGAGTCTCTTATTCCTTGTGTTAGCAGCGTAGCACCGGAGGAAAAATATATGTGTTTCTCTAAAATTGGTCATCTTATAGCAACTGCATATAATAGAGTGTGTATCGATTTAACAAGATATGGTTTTTCAAAAACATTTTTTCCACTTCAAAGTGGCCCACCTCAAAATCCAGCATGACACATTATGTTTATTGATTGGATTTTAAAATCACAACATTTTGCTCAAGTTTATTTAAAACCAATATGTCTTATACCACGAACATCCCTTGAGTGGACATCTATATCCACAAATGAAGCTGAAACTTAGCCAAATGATTTTTTGGATAGGATTGAAGAGTTTTCAAAGTTAAGCAATATTGAAAGACAATCAAATCATAAAAAAGTCAATGGTAGAACCAACCATAGATATAGATTTAGGTGGTGACACATTTTTTTGATGCCTTGTAGTTTTATCTTACAATCATTTTGGTGGTGACATAATTTTTGTATGTAATGTTAGTTTGTTATTTTCAATTATTTAATCCGAATATAATGGACTTAACATTTTGTATGTCATTAAACTAGTCATATCTAATTGTTAAAGCAGGTCCGGTAAGCGATATGTGGAGTAAATTTCACCATTACTCAACTAAGGGTCTAATCGAGGTGGATGTGACAATTGCAAGATTGACCAACGATATTCTAAATATGTTGAAACATCCTCAACCCTATGATGATGATGAAATGCCATGTAAGATTTAAGTTAACAAAGATCTATGTTATGTTATGTATTATGTATATATGACAACAAAAAGTTATGTTAAGTTATGTTGTTCTTCATCATCTATCTGAAATTGTTTCTATTTTGTGATAACATAGTAGAATATGAATTTTGAAATCTGGAAAAGCCCTTAATTTTGATTTTTTCCTGATTCTGAGATTGGGTGTGGGGTGGACTGTTGAGGTGCGTCCAAATTTCAATTTCTGTAAGTTTTTAATCCGGATTTCAAAATCTAGACATATATTTACCTATGATTTGGCTTGTTTTTGAGAAAGTTTGTTGTGTATTTGTTGCATCTCGATTTAAAAAAACTGGGTTCTTAGGTTTTTTTTTGGAATTCCACTAAGGTGTTTGAGTAAGGCATGAGGTGTAATGAGTAACACCCAAATTAGAGTTCACAAAATGGGCCAGATTAATCAAGTTAGTTTTAAAAACCCATAATAATATATGGTTTGTAAAAAATTTAGCGTTTATTTACTTTTTGAGCTTTTTAGTCTGACTTGTTGAAATCTGAATCTCACTAGAATTGTTGAAATATGAATTTAATTAGACTAATATAAATCTAAGTGTAGTATTTCTTACAACATTATTATATTTTTAATATATTTTAAAAAATCTTAAACAACATTCATTTTAAAATGGAGGGAGTACAAATTCTAAGCTAGATCTTTTGCCTTGTATGCAATTAGTTTAAGGAGTTCAATTTAGTTTAAGGGTTATAATGATTGAGTAACATCTATGAGAATGACACTCTTATTCATTTGGAATTTTAACTTTCTGAATTTGTGTGTTCATTCTCTCTTACTCGATACTTGAAGAAACTCCATGAATCATTTCAAGAGTGTCCCACACTTCCTTGTCGGGATTAGAATTGAAAACGTAAAAGAATTCTTTAGGTCTTAACGCTTGCATAAAAAGATATTTGAATTTAAAATTGAGTTGAGCTTTTCTCTTATCTTCTTCGGTCAAATGAAAACCAGGTTTATTTAATACTTCATAATTAAAGGAGAAAGTAGGAATAAACGAACCTATGATTAACAAATCTCAAATTTCAAAATCAATTGCTTTTATAAAACTTTAAAATCTAGTTTTCCATAATTCAAACCTATTAGTCTATCACCATCAAACTATGGTGGTGTATCTATTCAAAATAGAAATGTTTGAAGTTATCATCTTTCTACTAAGACAATTAGTCCTTAAACATGATTTTGACTTTGATATCACTTGATGGAAAGTGACTCCAAACACAAGTGGATGGGGTGGGGGGGGGGGGGGGGGGGGGGGGGGGTGAGTTGTGCTAATTTGAAATATATGTTCAAATAATTTTTTTTTTGATAAAATCAGAGTTTAAAACAACTATGTAAAACAAATAATGAATAAACATCAAAATGAAGAAAATTAGAGCATAAAGAAAGAAATAAAACAGAAATAAATAAATGACTAAAATGTAAAATATCAGGGAAAAGAAAGAAGTGCCACAAACTTATAGAGATTTAGCCTAACTGCTTGGCCTACTCCTCTCTCCAAGAATTCTTTCTTTCTTGAGAGAGAGAGAGAGAGAGAGAGAGAGAGAGAGAAAGAGGTATTCAAAATACATTTTTCTGGTGTAAAATGAAATAAGGGGAATCCCTTTATTTATAGGAAAAAGTGTGGCTCAAATATGGAAATAATCTATGGGCCTTTTAATGTCCAATCGATTATGCATATCATGTAATCTATTATGTGATGTAAAAAATAAGGTTTGAAATGGTGTTGTCACTAATTGATTATAAGACCTAATAGTTTATTATTTGGGTTACAAAAGTGATAATCGACTAAGCCGAATGAGATAATATATTATGTCATGTAATAAACCTTCTAATTGATTATAATGAGTCTCTAATCCATTAGCTAGGCACAAAAACATTTTTTGACTGTTTTAATAAGTTAGAAAGGCTTTCCGATTACTCGAAAATGTGTGTGTGGTTTTCCTTAGTAACACTAGGAGCAAGTCTTATACCTTTGCAAACACAAATCACTCGACACATACACAATGATCTTTCACACTTTCTCTCTTCCAATACTTTGAACATTCAGGATCCCTTACTTGATAAAACATTGATTCAACACTTTATTTAGGGCTTGACTTCTTCTATTTGATGATACTTGATAACTCTTCTTGATAGGGACCATCATCTGAGAGATTGATTTATCATAGATCTTCATGAACTCCAACAAACGCCACTTGACATTTGGTATTAACCTCTAGAGATAGGTGTTTACAACTTGATCTCCATGTACCACAACTTGATTATCAAATCAGAGGACATCATGATCTCCAAGCATCACAACTTGATCATCACATTAGATGACGAATTCACTTCTCATTGTTGTCATCATAAAAAATGAATAGATTGCTGAAGTCATTATACCTTCAATCATAGAGGTCCACAAAATTCTCAGGAGTGACATAGTAAAAAAAATCCTAAGACTCCATAAACATCTTAACCAACATGATTGTTGAACACTACCATCAACGCCAACAAACATGTTCATAAATCATTATAAGGATCATCAAAAACCACAAAATACTTTGTATACTTAGAGTATACACATAATTAGCACAACTTAAATTTGAATTTAGCTCCTTAAAAGCTGCAAAGCAATCCTACATAATAGATTAATTTTTCATCTTTGGCACCTAACTCTTTTTGGGTACTGATGTAATGCCCTGTATAATATATATCTAGAATAATACCATACAAGCATTTTATTTGGTACTGACACATCAAAAGTGCCTAACGGCATCGTTCACATACTTGTCCATTTCTAAAATATAAAAACAACATATGGCACAAGTCATGGAAACTAGCCAAAATAATAAAACTAAGAATGATATACAATATCCTCAATTGTATACAATAAAAGATTACACAGCGGAATAAGCTTAACTAAGCTTCTCTTGAAACATCTCTGCATAGATCCACTTGTAACCAAACCTGCACCTGAAATAAAACAACTATAGTGGGGTGAGATACATCAAATCTCAGTGAGTTCCCTATCCTATAGGTCCTCTCGGCTTTACAAGGTTCTATCAATCCTAACTCAAGTCAAAGGGAAGGGAAAAATGACCTTGAGTGCACAACCTCACAAACTCACACTATATGGAAACATGTCATGAGTCTGTTAATTCACAAAGATCACACGGAAGGAATTACGTCCTGAGCCTGTTAACTCAAGATTCCTTACGAATCGATAACCGTACCAAGGTATCCCCTCTTCCCGTCCTCTTCTACGTCTAGAAGTCGACCCGAGTCATGGATCCTTGTAACTTACTTGACATACGAAATGGATTCGGGATCATCGGCCCGTACACCATGATCCGTCACTTCACACGGCCCGTACACCGTCACAAGCCTCTTTACCCGTAGGCTCCATTCGTACTACACGCGGGAATCAAACCTGCCAAGTAATTGTGCATACGTTTCAGAGGAGGTGCTCGAGTCTATTGAAACTACACCGTAAGATAACTGGTTACGATTACGTGATCATATACACAACGTGATTGTATTCGACAATCACAAGGCCACATTCGCCTTAAGGCCTCTTTTGTCTTTTCTCAAAAATAAACATAACAATTACACATGTTCCATACTAGTGTTTCACTCAATTCTATACCATTCAGAAATGGACACACGCCTCGGCCTCTTCTGCACGAGCGTTGTCATTACGTTATCTACTCTAGGCCAGAACTCGTCAATGAATGCACGAGCGTCGCCGTCCAGAGTTTCTATCACAATTCTAATTACAACCTAGAATTATACCAATCTTAACTATGCCATTTGTTTTCGGGGTAAAGTTTCCTCACTCTTCCTAATTCATATTTTAAACATGCATATTTATTTCAGTCAAGTTAACATCAATAACAAGCAAAACATATCACATATAATAATTCAATCATAAATTACACAAAAGCATACTACATTTGTATAATGGAATCACATAAAACATTACTTTCGGTTTCCCTCCGATTCATTTAACCGGGTAACGAAAACAATATTTCTCACTCTTATCCCGTAGGATATTCCCACAACTTTACATCGGCTATAAATATGCCTCGATCAGATTTACGATCCAAAAGATGTTAATTCTGACATTTCGCAAAACATTACTTTCCTTCATTTTCCACTAAATAAAATATCCCACATCATACCCAAGAACGTCCCGATCCGAGTTACGGATCAAAAGTTATGAAAGAAACAAGTTGGGTGATCTGTCATGTTCGCAATGCGAAGAAGTCAGCGAGTGCTCGCTACTCATTCGTAGTGCGAAGCTGCCAGCAAATGCCTAGCCAACACTTGTTCGCTGCACCATTCGCAGTGCGAATGTCTGGCGAACAGAGGCAGAACCAAAACAAGCTAAGGTTCGCAGTGCAAACCACTGGCGAACGTCTGGGGAACATTCGCCTCCCCATTCGCCGTGCGAACATCCAACGAGTGCACGATTTCCCCTTCGCTGGGGGATTCGCAGTGCGAATCTGGGAAATTTCAGAAGTTCTGCAGTGTAACAACTGAAATCCCATAGGTCCAAAACTTGACCAAAACACATCCAAACATCCAATAATCAAACACAGATGATTCTACATCCATATAGCTTATACTACTCAGTTTTTAACACATTTCAACCGTTAAATTTCATCGATTACCAGTTTAAGCAATTTCTCTCAAAACCTAACTTAAGCTAAAATCATCTCTAATTCTAGAACTTAAGTTTCTATCTAGAACCCACCTCATAATCGAAGAGGAGTTTGAAGAAGATGCTGATGATCCATGGGTTTCTCTTCTTCATCTTCTCCATTTTCTCTCTTTCTCTTCTTTCCTTTTTCCTTCTTCTTCTTCTTCTTCTTCTTTACTAACTTCTTTTCTCTTTCCAAATATATATATATATATATAAACCAATATTATATAATATAATCCAATAGAGTAAAATATCTCCAATTGATATTTTGTCATCTCGACCAATTGATCAATTATTAGGGTTATCATAAAAGTCTCTCTTGAACTAATAATAAATTGATCTCTTCAGAGTTCATTAGTTGCTCTATTGATCCCAATTGATAATACTTAAAGTACTGAGAGGATTCCATTAATCCAATTTACCAAGGATAGAGCACATAGATACTCATCTGATCTCATCTGATATCCAATTGAGCAATTAGATAATATGGGGTATTACAACTGATGCATTAGTGGTTCTAAGAGGTCTAGAGTTATTTCATTTAGACCGTCTTAAGTCATTTAATTTGGCATATCAATGAGTTTCTAGATGATCGAGCTTATTACATAATTTGCACTTAAAATTAGGATGATTGGATTTCTTTCTAGCATAGAAAATATTTTTAAAGATCTATTATGTTTATTACCTAATCCATTTTTATTGTATGAATATCTTTGATTAGACACAATCAAATTAAGTTTATCTTTGCCCTTAGTAAAATTTTCTAAGGTTTCATGTAAGCTGGTTACTTCAATTTTTAGAGATTTGCATGAGTTACATTTTTTATTTATTTCAAGGATTCATTTCTAATGCTAGAAATTTCAATATAATCCTTAAAATAAAAAAATGGTCTTTTCTAATTTATCATTATCTTTACCGAGCTTAACACTTAGCTTAAAATTTTGATCATATGTTAGTGATGTCATCTCAGTGTCGTCTTATCTTGAAGATTTGAGGCATACATTATCTTTCTTGTCAGAATTTCTTTTTTGAGAAGATACTTTCTAAGAGTGTTCTAATGCATTTTCGGAGATATCTCTAAATACATTTGAATATCTTGATATTTCTCCCGTAGATTCATCATGTTCTGGTGAATCTCCAAATGTTTCTTTTGATGTTGATCATTTAAAGATTCTACTTGTTGAAGATTATTCACATATTCTAATGGATGAATCTTCTTCATCAAGGATTCAACTAAACAAAGCTTCTTCAAATGTTCTACTATATGAATCTTCTCCATCATTTTCATCAGATGATGACTCCTTGAATGATTGCTCATCTATTAAGATCATTCATTCAAAGTATTCTCCAGGTGTTTATCTTTCACTTTCATCTTTGAGTATTCCTTTTGATGAAGAAGATGAGGAAGATGAAGATATTTCACGTATGTATGATATTTCTTCTTTTCCTTAACTAACTAGATCAACTCATTGAGTTTCTTGATGATTTCCTTCTTTCTATATTTTTTCTAAAACTCAATCAAAAAACTTTTTTCTTTTGAATTGAGTATTAGAACATATTTTAGTTCCAAACCCATAATTCTTAGATGGTTGTTAGATACAAAATTTCCAACATAACCTCCAAGGGTTCCAAAGGTTGAGTACCATCTATGACAATAACTCTCATATTCATTTGGTATCCCAACTTCCTGGATTTGTGTGTTCATTCTCTCATGCTTGATCTTGGGAGAAACTTATCAAAAGTTGTTTGGAATTAAAAACGAGTTTTTCTTTTATCTTGTCTTCTTTAATTAAATGAAAATCATGTTTATTTACTACTTTATCATCAAAGAAAAAAGTAGGAATAAACATACCATTTATTATGACATCCCACATTTCAAAATCATTTACTTTAACAAAGTTTTTAAATCTCTCTTTCCATGATTCAAACCCTTAACAATCAAACAATGGAGGTGTATCCATGAAAACTTCTTTGTTGAAAAAAAAGTGTTTACATCCATCATACTACCTCCTAAGACGATTACTCTTATAATAAAAATTAGGCTCTGATGCCACTTGTTGGACAAGTGACTTCAGGCACAAGAAGAGGGGGTGAGTTGTGTTGCTTTTAAAAACAATGTCCAATTAAAAAATCTTTGGTAAAAGAAATTATTTAAAACAATTTTGCAAAGAGTAAGCAACAAAATTAATAAATAAATAAATAGAATAAAATCAAAGTAGAAAACTCATTTATCAATGCCACAAGCACTTTGATGGTTCCTATGAGGGTTTTAAGGAGTTATATAAAATAAAGAGGTTGAAAACACTTTTAGGTGAGTGTATACATTACCTTAGTAGTTTAGGAACCACTCTAATATATTTTACAAGACTCTAATCACTTAGTCCCCGAACCAGACAAGCTTTCACACTTCCTTTCTTTCACAAACTATGAAGCTTCAATATCCCTTGTTAGATACATCAATGATTTAACCCTTCATCTAATACTTGATTTCACTTCTATGAGTTGAGGCTTGATAAGAACTTTTGAGAGACACCATCATTAGAGAGATGGTTTATTGATATCATCAGGGATTCGACCAAACACCGCTTGGCATTAGGTATTGTCTATAAGAGATTAACTTTGACATTTTAATCTCCCAAGCTTGACAGCTTGATCATTGCTTCAAATGAAAACCTCACCTCATAGTGTTGTTATCATCAAAAGAATATAGGCCAACTGATTATTGTAGTCATTATACCTACAAGCACAAAGATCCACCGGGCGAGTATCCAATTAATATGATAGGTCGCCCAGAATAAAACTGAGGTTACTCGATTAGGCTAGGCAAGCGCCCGAAGTAGGATTAGTCTCCCGGAATAGGCTTGGGCCGCCCGAGCTAGATTACATTGTACTTTTGCATAATGATTGTGGATGATGATGTGTCCAAGTAGTAACTAACTGGAGACATCACTCAACGGGGAAAAACTATCTCCCCCATGATTTAAAGTATAACAAATCCCCTTTTTGCCACATTTTCTAATAAGGGAGCTTGGGTGATCCTACGTAATAGGGAAATTACCGTTTGACTAAAATAGGGAAGAGAATGAAATTCCCTCAGAAACATATACACGAGCTCACCAGCATTCTCATGTGAGTGAGCTCTTTGCATACCATAAACCCTAAAATATGGGGTAATCCTATGTAATAAATGGTTGTCTCTTATTATATTTTTTTAGCAAGTACAATTTACTATTTATTTTATGGATTACGTGTTATATTACATACTTGTAAGTATTTATCGTCATAATAGTACTTTATGTTGTGATGTTAAAGTTATTGTCGATGTTTGTGGAAATTAAAGGTTTAAAGGTTTAAATATCAACAAAATATGTATTTTGCTGTAAAACATAATTTAAATATAAAGTGTGTTAAAAACATCATTTTAAAAATACCTTAAGTTGATTTTTTTTATATTGTGGTTATTTTGATGTTTAATATATATTAGCATTTATAAATATCAGAAAATATTTTGAAAATAATATTTTTTATTTACTTAATAATTAAACTAATTTAAAATTTACCAGAGGTGATCAGACTGGATCGTCGTGGCCTTCGTGTAGGGTAGATAAGGATGCTTGTAGGAGAGAAAAGGGGGTTGTACCTGCAAGGTACTCCGATGCCAAAGTAAGTGATTGGACAAAGAGAGAAAGCAAGTACAAAGGTAAGATTTCAAGTATTGAATAGTGATCAAACCTGCCCCTCTTACATGAGAGGGTATTTATAGAAGTAACCCCCAGCGCGGGGCCAAGGTCTCCGATGTGGCCGAAATGTCTGATCGACCAATGGGAGATTGTCAGGTGGAGGGTCAGGCGCGTGACCCTTTGACTTGGTCCAACTGTTTTCATGAGATCCGAAGAGACAGTTGGTCGCGCGAACTGCCAAGCGAGTGAGAGGGACACGCCCAACGGCTAGTTTCTGCCCAACGACTAGTTTCTAGCTATTAGGCCTAGCCAAGAGCTGGACTGGATTGGGCCTTGCCCTACTGGGGGCCAAGCGCCTACCCAGTTTAGAACAGGAGCCCCCAAGTCTTTGCTCTGAGAAAGAGTGATGACTTGAGATAGTTTCGTGGGCAATTGCCCTTGACTGACGATGTTCGGGCACGCGCTCCTCGCCTGTCCCATTGTTGAGGTGGTCGACATTGGTCATTTATCAGCTCGACCAGCCATTCATGTGCTAGGACAAGCTCGCGGGAATGGCATTTTTATGTCGACCAGGTTTAAGGAATGTGCCTGCTGGAGAATCACTTTATGTCGACGAGACTCGACGAGGATATGAGTTGCGCGTGTGGCCGAGGAAGGTGTGCTCGCGGGGTAGCAGAAGACTTGGTGGAAGTAATGTCTAGCCTGGGGAATGCCAAACGAAGATTCCCTTTTCTGACACGTGGTGGAGCATTCAAGTTTTGTCAGGCCTAGAGAGAGGATTTATTTGACACTTTCCTCAAACTTTTATCCCCAAATCTCTACGCTCTGCAACTCGTGGTCTCGCCGGAGTTTTTTCGCCACCGTCGACCTTCAACGCTCAGTTCGTGATCTTCATCTTCTACCTTCGATTTAGCAAGTAAGTTCTTCATCCCTTTCTGCAAATTCCCAGGTGTTCTTCCTTTCTGGAAAATCGCATAATTTTTCGGCGACACATGAGTTTTCCGGTTGGATGTTCATGTGTTCTTCGATGAACTCATGAAGAACTGGAAGAACATGGGATGAATGTTCATGATTATTGCGTAGGCTTGTGTAGATCCTCCTAGATTCTGGTTAGGATTAGTTTTAATTTTATACTCAGGCATTAGGCCTGTTAAGCATGAAACTTTGGCTTTCGCGCGACGAGCTTATTTTGTCGAGTAAGCTCCTCAGAGTCTTCGTAAAGTCGCGGATACCCGTCGTAGGGGAAAGTGAAGTCACTATATTCTGTCGTGGTCGACTTGGGGTTAAGGTTATCTTCGACTTCTTCCTCGCCCTTTCACTTGACTAGTGGTGGAAGGGTGGATTTGATCTTAGTCGTCAAATTCACTTTTTCTTCCTCTGCTTTTCAGGTGAAATGGCTGACCAACGCGAAGAAATTGTGCCCGGCGTTGGGATTGCGCAGGAGGAGGCGGAGCAACCCATAAATTATGCCAACGTCCACATAGCTGAGGGGGATCTTAAATGGATCGCCCAGGAACCCCTGTCGACGAGGTCGACGTTTACTGAAGAGGAAGCTCGGGAGTTTCCCTATCTAGAAGACCGGGCTGAGGGTGCGCCGGTGCATTGGAGGGCTATCTGTCTGACAGAGAACGATCGAATCTGCTCGATATATCCGGGGATAAGGTTCCCCATGTACGAGTTTGCCTTCGTGGAGGCGAAGTTCCATTTGCCCTTCACCGACTTCCAGGAGGCCATCTTCCGCCACTTTGAACTGTGCCCCGCCCAGCTCCATCCAAACGCACTGGCATTTATTCGCGCTTTTGAGCTGATGTGATGTTACTTGAATGTCGGGGCGACCGTGGACCTTTTCTTCTGCATTTTCCAACTTCAACGGAGCTGACGAAGCAAAGCTGGGTGTCATTTAAGTAGCAGAGCAAGCTCTTATGGCCGTACTCAGAGTCTGTTTGGCATTTCAAGGACAGGTTCTTGGTCGTGAAGCTTGTTTCTGAAGCGGCTAAGAGGTACATCTCTACGCTTGAGACCGTGGACGTTAATGGTCAGAAAGTTGAGAAAGTTGTGTCCAAGTTCCCTTTGGAGTGGGTGTACGCCCATTTCAGATATAAGATTGATCAGTTCCTCGTCAAGCACAAGCAGCTCTGTGAGAGGGACAAGGAGTTCCATCGAGTTCTGCATGCATACATGGAGACTTTCAGTCCGGCCTTTGTGGTGGACAGGGAAGGCAATGAATTGCTCGGGATGGACGGGGAGCCTACTCGGGAAGCTCGTTATATTAACACCAAGGCCCTTCTTGAGTGCGAAACCGATGATGTTGCGCTTGAGCTCCTCGGTATAATTCATTCCTTTGCCCGTGTTTGATATTTATCTAATTGCACTGACCTCCCTTTCTTTGTGTTTGCAGGGAAAATGGCGGATATGAGAGAGCGTCTGATGAGGTCCCAGTCGGCCAAAAACCTGAAGAAGGTGCCCCCAATGCCAAAAGCTAGTGCTGCCAAGCAGCAAGCGACGCTGGATAAGTTTGTGGCCGGTGCTGGTACCATTCTGGGGACAACCTCTACACCCCCGACTCCGGATGCGTCCCACAAGAGGAAGCGGGATGACGTTGGTTCTTCGCCAGCGGGCTGCTTGGGCGGACTTACTGGAGGGAAATTTGTGTTTCCCCCGTGTTATCTTCAGGGGAAACTGTTTGACGGGGAGAGTTCCATCGTTGTACCAGAGCTCGATGCATCAACCATCTTGTCAGTCGATCCTCAGGTGCGGAGGAAGCTTCTCTGCCAGGATGCGGCCGCTATGATCAGGGTATTGGAGGTGGCGCTGGCCCTTGGGGATGCAGAGATGGTTCCACTTGCTGACCTCAAGAAGGCGAAGGTCAAGATCAACGACTTGGAGCTAGAGAACGCAGAGATTTACAACGACCTGAAGAAGCTCCAAGGCAATTTGGAGGCCAAGATAGAGCTCCAGAAGGAGGTTACCAAGATGCAGGGGGAGGTGACCAAGGTCAACGAGGAGAACGCCCGTCTGAAGGCGAGGATAACTGAGCTAGAGGGATCTTCGGCGGTTGGTTTGGATGAGACCGACGATGAGAAGGCTCTGAAGACGCGGCGGGACTTGATCGAGAGGATCCGTCTTCTTGGGGAAGATAATATGGGGGCAGCTGAATTTGGTTTCAACGCTGCTTTGGAGCAGTTGAAGGCCCTCAATTCTGGCGTCCAGCTGCTAACCGAGGGGATGGCCGTTATCAACGTGGTTTTCAATGGCGAGGTGGTTCCCCCAGAGGTTCTCGATGAGGCAGTTTAGTTTTTTTTTTTGAAGTTTGTACTTGTATTTTGTGGGCCTGCATTCCTTTTGATATGTAATATTTTGTCGGGCACAACCCTCTTCATGTACTGCTGACTTATTCCGGCCTTGTGGCCAAAGTTATATAAATATATTTTTCGTTTGGCATTGTCTTGTGCAGTTATTTGTGTATGATTTTATTGTTTGAATGCTAAGTGTGGATGTTTGCTCGACTTGTTCTCGTTATGCTCGATAGATTGGGAGACTTGTCGAGGAGGCGAAGCAGTTTCGCCGGTGATGAGACTAGGATCTCGGTTGAGGTACTAATCCTATAGGCTTGGACTGTTCCCATCGCGAGCTGGGTGTCCTGCCTTGTTGGTGCGGCAACAGCGGAACTCGATTGAGGTATCTCTGTTGTGCGCAGAGTCTACTCTCCCCATAAGCAAAAACTAGCCGATGTTGTAAAATGAGGGATCGTGCTTGCACCGGGGCACGGTCCTGTGGCTGAGCCATCTCCCCGTTAGGGGCGATCTCATCGGCAGTTAGTCCGACCTCGTGGTTGGTCCTAACTATAATATTGTTTGAGCTTTTCAGCGTTCCATGGTCGAGCAAATGGTTCTCTGTCCAGAGTTTCTAGGTAGTAGGCTCCAGTGCCTGTTTTTCACTTGACCCTGTAGTGTCCTGCCCAGTTTGCGGCCAGCTTGCCCTCGCGCAAATCCTTCTGGTTTCTGCGTAGGACCAAGCTGCCAACGGGGAAGTCGCGCTTTATGACCTTAGCGTCATGGCGCAAGGTTATTTTTTGTTTTAGCGAAGCCTCACGGAGAGTTGCTCCTGACCGTATCTCTTCGACCAGGTCGAGCTCTTCTCTTAAAGCCTCGTCGTTCATCTCCTCGTCGAGAGGAGCTTCTGTTCGTCTAAAAGGTTCTCTGACCTCCACCGATATCACCGCTCCAGTTCCGTAAGCTAATCGAAAAGGGGTTTCCCCGGTGGTGGAGTACGGGGTTGTTCGGTAGGCCCAAAGCACGTTGTGTAACTCCTTGACCCACCTCTTCTTGGCTTTGCCTAGCCTTCGTTTTAGTCCTCGAAGTATTTGTAGCGAGCGATTTTTGTCGGTGACGCGACCACCTTATCGCTGGTTTTTGGGTTTCTCCCCACAATGAGGAGGGGGTGCTACTTTCTGATTTCTTATTTATCCCATGAAGCTGGAAGGGAAAGGGAAGCTATCTAAAACTAACCTTGCATGTGAATGTTTAACTGAACAAATGCTTTAAAGAGATTGGGGGGTCCAGGGTCAGGTTATACAATGGGGAGTTGTCAATTACCTATCCTATATGTGGTTATCCACAGGAGGTTGGCTTTAGGTTTCACTTTGTATTTGATGGTGTTTATCCGTTAATGGGTTGGGAAAGTTTCTTGGGAAGGTATGAGAGAGTGAGTGAG
This sequence comes from Lathyrus tuberosus, assembly GCA_022829125.1. Lineage (NCBI taxonomy): Eukaryota > Viridiplantae > Streptophyta > Magnoliopsida > Fabales > Fabaceae > Lathyrus > Lathyrus tuberosus. The sequence continues at coordinate 7,123,750 of JALAZF010000326.1, read as the reverse complement.
TTTTTGTTGATGTTCGGGTGTTTTTGGTAATGTACTGGACCTAAGTTTTGATTGGTATAAAGGTACTGGACCTAGAGTTTTTTATTAGTATGCTTGCTAAGATTTCGCAATCTTATGCTTACGTATTCCCGTTTAAACGAAACAGGGAAATCAGAGCAATCGTAGTTCCTCCTATTCTAAGGGAGGAAAAGATGTTTTGGTGTCTTGTTCAAAGCCCAAGATTGAAGCTAAAAAAGTTTGACTGAGAGAGAACTTGTCATCTCTAAAGAGGGATTGGACTTCCTCTGAGGGGATTGTTGATTTTTGTGTGCCTTGATCAAAGCCCAAGGTTGAAGCTAAGAGGTTGATTGACTCCACTGGGGAATTCCTTATACAAAGCCTAACAGGAGGCTGGAGATGACTGACTCAACGAGAGAGGGTTTATATATGTCTTGTACAAAGCCCGAGATTGAGGCGAAAAAGAGACTGGCTCTTTGGGGATATCATTATACAAAGCCTAAGAGGAGGCTAAAAGTTTGACTTTTCCGGGGAAAATATTCTGTCTGTCTTGTACAAAGCCCAAGATCAAGGCTAAAAAAGGAATTTTGACTCCGTCGGGGAGATTTGTATATGTCTTGTACGAAGCCTAAGATTGAGGCTGAGATGAGAAATTTAACTGACTCGGATGAGGATATTTGTATGTTTCTTCTACAAAGCCCAAGATTGAGGCTGAAATGAGTTTGACTCTGTGGGAGAGTATTATTTGTCTTGTACAAAGCCCAAGATTGAGTCTGAAAGAAGTTAGACTCAGCTTAGGGAATTATTTCTCGAAGCCTAAAGAAGGCTAGGAGGAATTGACTTCGCTAGGGAAGATACTTGTCCCAAGCTTGAGAGAAGGTTATGAATATTTATGTCTTGTACAAAGCCCAAAATTGAGGCTAAAAGGGTTTGACTCAACAAGAGAATGCTTTTATTTGTCCTGTACAAAGCCCAGGATTGTGGTTGAACAAGCTGGAGAAATCATTCTTCCTAAGAGGAGGCTGACTTCTGCTAGGGGAAATCTTTATGCCAAGCCTAGGAGGAGGCTGGAAAAGATTGACTCAACAAGAGAGTGTTTTTATCTGTCTCGTACATAGCCCGAGATTGAGGCTAAAAGGTTGACTCAACAAGAGAGTGTTGAAAGGTGATTGACTCAACAAGAGAGTCTGAAAGGGTGATTGACTCAACAAGAGATTCTGAAAGTGATTGACTCAACAAGAGAGTCTGAAAGTGATTGACTCAACAAGAGATTCTGAAAAGGTTAGCTCCGCTGGGGAGAATCATTGTACAAAGCACAAGAGGAGGCTGATTGGGCTGAGGAAAGGTCATTATACAAAGTCTAAGAGGAGGCTAGCTTCTGCTAAGGATTATTGAGATCCCGAGGCAGGTCCAAGTGGGGAATCAACTCTTGTTGATGGTTACAGAAGAGTTGGGGTATCTAATACCTTGAGGTTCTGATTTGGGATAGTGTTATACTGATGATAAATTGACCCTGTCTTGGGGAATTTTAAGAGAGAGTTTGGGTTTTAGAACCCATGGGTTTTAACTCTACAGGAGATTTATCCAGAGTGATCGAGGTTTCTCCTATGTTTGTAGGGAACTTGAGAATATCTTTGAGACTCAAGAGGAGATTTAGACTGTCCAAGTCTACTGGTGTGGAAGAGTTTATCTTTGTATGATGCCCAAGAGGAGGCGGGTGTTTCAAGGGATGAGAATCAACCCTAAATTGGTCTGAGATTTGACACTGGAAAGACCGCTCTAGCAAAGGATGACTAAGTTCTGTCTTATACCTTTAGGAGGTCTTTAGGGTCCTTGTATTAAGCCCAAGAGAAGGCATGAGAACTTCTAAGAAGCAGGAGGGTCTTTGTACAAAGCCTAAGAGGAGGCGGGGATGCTTTTAGGAAGTGGGTCCCAAATCGGGAAAAGTTCTAGAAATTCTATTCACCGAGAATAGATCTTTTAGTGAATGTTCTGAGGTTTGAAGAAACTCAAGAGATGCTATTCACCGAGAATAGATCAACTATGGGGAGTAGAATTTCTTTGACAATTTCTAATAGTGACAGCCTGAGAAAAGGTTCACGAAGAATACTGCCTTTCTCTTTGTTCCATATTGTTTAAGCCCAAGAGAAGGCAAGACTGTATCTGGAAATCCTATGGGGATCTATTTTTGACTGTATTTAAAGAGTGACCAAACTGGCTTTACCTAGTTCTAGACCTAGTTGTCGGGGAAAACTCTAAATAATTATACTAGTATATATACAGTTGATATATGACAAGTATTTTAAAAGGATATGAAAGAAGACTTACGGTGCGCAGCTTCCCACAATACAGTTATATATATATATATATATATATATATATGAAAGCGAGTAAATAAAAATTATTTAAAACTTACAGGTGAGCAAGCTTCCATGCTGTATTGTTAGTTGTTCAAAGAAATTAAAGAAAGTTTTGATAACAACATATATTTGAACTTAAATCAAAAGGGAAGTTATTTTTGAAAAGATTGTTGGGGCTTATACTCAAGGAGAGGCCCAAGGTTTAACAGTGATTGCACCGTTCTTTTGAATATCGTATCGGGACTTATACAATGGCTGAGACCCAAAGTGGTTTTCTGTACAAAGGGATGAGTCTTACAACTCAAGGAGAGGCCCAAAGAGGTTTTGAAAAAGAAAGATGGGACTTACAACACGAGGGGAGGCCCCAAAAGTGTTTTTGTACAAGTGATGGGGCTTACAACTCAATGAGAGGCCCAATGAGGTTTTTTGTTTGAAAAAATGGTGGTCGAGCCGAGATTTTTTATCGTGTCGGGACTTATACAATATCTGAGACCCAAAATGGTTTTGGTTAAAGGGGATTGGGTCTTACACTCTATTAGAGGCCCAAAAGTGTTTGAAAAAAAGTTTGTTAGGGTAAAAATCATCGAAACCCTAATTTCATCATTTTTTAAAGTAATTATTCAAAGAAAATTAATTAAAATGATAAAAACATCAAATAAGTTTGAATAAACAACTTGTGATTTTTGGTTAAGGTTTGAAAAATGATGTTTTAATCACAAGATGAATTAAAACTCATTTGGTTTTGATTTCCAAGATGAAAATCCATTTTTTGAAATGTTTAAAACAATAAAAAATGAATTTATTTGCAAAAATACCAACTATATTAAATAAATAATATAAATTTTATTTTTTTGTGAAATAAAATATTTTAACATTTTTGTGATTTTTTACAAAAAGAACCAATAAAAAATAAATAAAATTGAGAGAGAAATTAATTTTCCAAATCATTTAAAATAGGCTTAATTGCAATTTTGGTCCCCCTATTTTCATTTTTTTTGAGTTTTGATCCCCCTATTTTAAAATTCGGAATTTTTGTCCCTTTATTTTCAGTTTTTTTGAGTTTTGGTCCCCCTATTTTAAAATCCGAAAATTTTGTCCCTTCATTTTTATTTTTTTTTAGTTTTGGCCCCCTTATTTTCATTTTTTTAAACTTTTGGTCCTCCTATTAAATTAGTTCAAAATTGAAAAGGGGGACTAAAATCCAAAACAAAAATTAAAATAGGGGACCAAAACTAAACAAAAATGAAAATAGAGGGATCAAAATTCTGGATTTTAAAATAGGGGGACCAAAACTAAAAAAAACTAAAAATGTAGGGACAAAAATTCCGAATTTTAAAATAGGGGGATCAAAACTCAAAAAAATAAAAACAGAGGGACTAAAATTGCAATTAAGCCTTTAAAATAATATGACAAATATTGAAAAATGGAAAAAGTGGTAAAAAAGCGTCTGGGCGAGGGGGATTCGAACCCCAGACCTCTAAGTTACAGCGCGCGCCTTCTACCACTGGGTTGGTGATACATCCGTGTATCAAAACCACCCCATAAATACATAAGGGATGCCTTGTTTTAGGCCTGGGCAAAGCAAGGCCAGCTTTTGGGCCATTTACGTGAAGCCTCTAACTTTCTCATTTCTCCATGGATTGGGACAAAATTTATATGCATCTGGCTAGAATTTCCCAAGGAATCCAATGGTGGTCATGGTTTTTTCAGATGAGGTCCCTATTTAAAAACCCGATAGTGGTTTTGAAATAGGCCTATATTTGCATTTTCTATGCTACCTCATGGTACAGGCAGGAATTACATGATGAATTGGTTCAAACACAACATATATAACATGTATTAGATGTTTATGGTTAGTGGACTTCAAAGCAATGCATAATTCAAAGAGTTCAAGTTGTGATGCTTACCTCTTTGGGAGCTTTTTGTGCTATCTGCCAAGTTTCTTCTGCCATAAGTAATTTGATGCTTTGGACACTCTCAATTGATCCCTTAGAAGCTTTTAGAATGGTTGGAACTAGCTGGAATCTTCAGGAACAAGTTTGAGCACTTTCTTGCAAAAGGGGCAAAAGTGGCCAATAGGGCAGCTCTCTCAAATGGTGTTCCAGATGTGGGGAACCATTTGGTACAGTTCAAGGATGATATTTGGAGTGTGTTTGAGGTTTTATCTGGTTTTGAAAGTGACTGAATCAAGACATGGCATAAAAAATGCAAAAAAGTCCAATTTTGAGGTTTTGGAAGTGGACTTTGATATTTTGGTGTTACAGGTCACATGTTAGTGTTTGAACAACTTAGATACAACATATTAGAGTTGTTTGAATCATGAGCTATGATGGAATTTCTCTCTAACTCAAAAACTCAGAGATACCTTGCAAAAGAAGGCATTTTGGCCTAAAGAGAGGGATTTTGTGGAAAGCATAAGTTTGGTTGCTTTGGTGTACTCAAACTGATCACAATTGATGTCTATTTATAGTGTGTCAAGTTTGTTTTGGCATCAATAGTAAATGGAGGCTGCAGCAGACCTTTTGCCAATGTTATGCAAAATGAATCTCAAGTCTCCTCTAGCCATTGACTTGAGATTAGAGCACAAGCTTTGTAGCTTTGGTTCAGAGATAAGTTTGGACTGAATTCAGTTGGAATAGGCTCAGTCCATGCCACCTTGATGCATTCATTAAAGGCTTGGAAACAAAATTGGAGTCTTGGCACTTTTTAGACTTTTTAGGTTTGGCATGGCTACTTGTAGATTCTCGGACTTGTGAGGCTTGGATATCAGATCACCCCCCTTGGATTTGATCCTCAGATGTGTCCAAATTGATGACAAGGCTTGGATTCATCAGATTTGGATAAATTAAGCAAAATGCACAAATTCTGCCTTGTAAAACCAGTTCATGATGCCATGTTTCAAGGGTTGTATCTCCTTGCTCAAATTGAATTTGGAGATGATCTAGTACTTGTTGGAAAGCCCTTATGGCATGCTTTAACTTTGATGTTTACCCCTAGACCTGGTTTGACTTGGATCAAGGTGAAAAATGTCCCTACATTTTGGAAAAAGTAAGGCAGATTCTGACTTAGTGAAAATTTCACTAAGTGTTGGAAAAATGTCATTTTCATGTTTTTAGCCATTTTGATCACTCCATAACTAAAAATCCATGAAGAATTGGAATGAGATGTAGTTTACACTTTTGAAGTATGTAATGAGAGCTACAAATCCAGCTTTGGACCATCCAAAATGGTTGCTTGGATCTCAAGTTATGGTCCTTGGAAGTTGGTACCCTAGCCACTTTGTTCCATAACTTAGAAAAATTCTAAGTTTTTTATGGTTACCCATTTTACAAGTTAACTCATTTTCTTTGGTTTTTCTTGACGAATGATGATTCAAATCACATATTAACATTGTTTTAGGGTTAAAGAACCTTGGTTGACCAAAAATTTAAAAAGTCAAACTTTGGATTTTTGTACAGTTGACTTTTTATCGGATGAAATCCAAATTGTGCGATCCTTTGTGAAATCAAGCCCTTGACCTAAATCAAACCTAATGGATGGGTTCCATAGGTGTTATAGGGTGTATTGAATCATGTCACAAGGTTTGGCAGCATGTCTTGGTCAAAAGTCAAAGGCACAGTTGACTTTTTCCTCGAAACCCTAATTGTGGTCCTGATGAAATTGAAACTTGTAGATAAGGCTTCTTGGATCAATCCATTGTTGCAAATGGATCAATGTAGTGTATTGGAGACCCTCAAACCATGTCTTGAGTTCTTGGTTCATGCTTTGTCCCAAAAGTCAACTTAGGGGTGAATTAGGTCAAGAACCCCTAACTCCTGATTTTTGGTAAATGCATCCCCTGAGGTTAAATTGACTTAATGATTGGGTCCATGAGGTCCCTTAGAGTATATTGGGTTGTTGTTTGAAGCAATGGCTCATGCCAAGAGGAAAATTTCCATCTGGAGGCCTTGGTCGACCAAAATCCTAATTTGGTGACACTGACGATCTTGAGGCTTGATCCACCTGGAATGTTGCACCCTTTATGCTTGATTCTTGATGTGGGAGTCCTCTTGATCCTTTATGGGTGTTTGAGAGTTTAGACAAGTTGAAGATCATTTCATTCCTTGATTGATCCATTGTCTAAGGCTCTGAGAGGGCTTGAAACCCTAATTCTTGACTGTGGTGAATGCGCAAACATCTCTGAGGAGATTGATGAGGCATGTAGGTACATCCATATTGTGATGATGATTTACACAATGATGGGAAATCTTGGTGGTCAAAATTTGGGGTATGACTGATGCCCCTATTTAATCTTCTTGGACCCAAAGGTGTGAATGGCGAAGGTATTCGGGCATTCAGGGTGCAAGAGGATTAAATATCGGAATACCCGAAATTTTGATGGTGGTTATGAATGACAGTTTTCTCATCCATCTTCTTTTGCTAAGCAAAAATACTTTACAAAAGGTAAAAATTCCCCTCGATCCTGGTCTTCGACCACGGAACTAGTCTCAGTTTTTTATATATAAACTTCCCCTTGATCCTGGTCTTCAGCCAAGGAACTGGTCTAAGTTTCTGACATAAACTTCCCCTCGATCCTGGTCTTCGACCAAGGAATTGGTCTCGGTTTCTAATATAAACTTCCCCTCAATCATGGTCTTCAGCCAAGGAACTAGTCTAAGTTTCTGAAATAAACCTCCCCTCGATCCTGGTCTTCAGCCAAGGAACTGGTCTCAGTTTCTGATATAAACTTCCCCTCGACCCTAGTCTTCAGCCAAGGAACTGGTCTCAATTTCTTTTGTCGGTAAACTTTCTTGACAAGGGACACTATTGGTAGCAGTTTTCCTCAAACTTCTCACCGAATTTTCCTGGGGAGATGCCATTTGATGGGAAAAAGTTTCGATGTCAGACTTGCTACGGAACCCATCTATATGAGTTGTAGAGGCGTACAAACTTCTCTATTGGAGATACCATTTTTCGACTCTACTGGGGGAAAACGAGTCACTTGAGAGGCTGTATTCTGCTTGGGGATATTACATCATACTTTTCCTCGAGATATTTTCGAAGAAATTCCGTGTGATGCAATCCAATTTTGAGGTGCTGATGACTTCATTAGCATTGACTCTCTGAAGAGAAAAACCAATGTGTTGCTGAGAGTTTTTTAGTTGCGAGGCTTTCTCTGGGGATTTTCCTTAACCCGGGAAAGTGCAAATATCATCTTCAATGGTGAAGAGTGACGTTCGTCGAAGGTTTTTTTACCTTTCAGAGGTTCAACTTATCAAAGTGGTCGAAGACCGTCTCCATCCCAGAAATAAACTCGGGAGAAAGGTGATTCAGACAAAACATTCTCTGGCGAGGAAAGAACTGACAACTCGAGTGAGAGGACTTTTTATCACTTAGGGGATAAGACCGACTAAAGTGATAGTGATGCAATATGAATATGAATGTAAATCAATAATGCATGATGTATGTATATATATATATGCTGACAAAACTGACACAACATACAGACTAGTGGATGAACACGACTGGATACTCGGCCACTGCAGGGGACAAAGAAGTATCTTCGGTTCAAAATAGCAATTCCGCCTTGCTTAGGAGAAATTAGTTCCCGCGGGAAAAAATGTTGGTCGGGCTTAGGAGGTAAGAACTCTGTCAGGGATATCAGATGGGAAAATCACATCTGATACAGTGGATACTTCGTTCAGGCGTATTGGTTTAGAAGGAGTACTTTGATTCTGCACTTTGAAGCTTAATCGCTTTTGGAGTAGCGATCGATGTTCTTTCGATGTTCAACAGTCAAAAGAATTGCCATCTTTATTTTAAGAGTAGTAAAATTTGACAAGTAAATTCATTTTTGTTTTATTTCAAGAATCGTTAATCATGTTAAAATTTCGTTCTATAAAGCTAAAATAAATAATAATTACAAACAAAAGCATTAAGGCTCAAATTTTATTGATAGGATGGAAATCAACCAAACGTGTGATTCCATGGAGTATTTACAAAGTTTAGAAAATGGTAATTTAAGGGAAAAGGGCTACATTGAAACATAATGACTGGTATCCTTCTACCAACTTTGAATTCTTGACATCCTGAGCTTCAGTCGAAGATGACTTTGACTGGAGTTTTTCTGATGGATGTCATGATTGCTGCTGGGGGATTTGCCCCTTTGTTGGACGTAGTTACTTGCCATGAATCCCTAACTTTTGCCTGGATTGTACTTTTATATTTCCAATCCATCGGGATAATTTTTTTTGCTTATGCCTCTAATTTTTGCCTGGACCGCCCTTTCATGATTTCAATCCACCGAGACGTTTTTTTTTTGTTTAGGCGAAGTATTTCTTGACTACGTCAACATTCGCGGGGTAGGCAAATTCCTCTCCATCCATGGTTGCGAGCCTCAAGGCGCCGCCTAAGAAGGCTTTCTTGACCACATACGGGCCGTCGTAATTCGGAGTCCATTTGCCCCGGGAATCAGCGAGGAATAATTGTATCTTCTTGAGCACGAGGTCCCCTTTTCTAAAGACTCGGGGTCGGGCCTTTTTGTCAAATGCTTTCTTCATTCTCTGTTGATACAACTGCCTGTGGCATAGAGCCGTTATTCGCTTTTCTTCTATTAGGTTTAGTTCATCGTGTCGACTTTGACACCATTCAGCCTCTGTTAGCTTAGCTTCCATCAATACCCTGATCGATGGGATCTCTACTTCTATGGGAAGCACTGCCTCCATGCCATATACTAGAGAGAAAGGGGTTGCCCCTATTGAAGTGCGGAGAGATGTGTGATAACCGTGAAGAGCAAAGGGTAACATCTCGTGCCAGTCTTTGTAGGTTACAACCATCTTCTGAACAATCTTCTTGATGTTCTTGTTAGCTGCTTCTACCGCTCTGTTCATCTTGGGTCGGTAGGGAGATGAGTTATGGTGTTCGATCTTGAACTCAGTGCACAACTCTTTCGTCATCTTGTTATTCAAGTTAGATCCATTATTAGTAATGATCTGGTTTGGAACACCATAACGGCAGATGATATTGTTTTTGATAAATCGGACCACCACTTATCGGGTTACATTGGTGTATGACACTGCTTCGACCCACTTGGTGAAGTAGTCAATGGCTACCAGGATGAACTGATGTCTGTTTGAAGCCTTGGGTTTGATCATGCCAATCATGTCAATTCCCCATATGGAAAAAGGCTATGGGGAAGAGAGAACTGTGAGATGCGTTGGCGGTACATGGATTTTGTCTGAGTATATCTGACACTTGTGATATCTCCTCATGTACTTGTAGCAATCAGATTCCATTATCAACCAATAGTGCCCTACTCTTAGAATTTTTCTTGCCATTGTGTGTCCATTGGCATGAGTGCTAAAGGATCATTCGTGAATTTCTTTTATCAGCATGTTTGCTTCTGGTTTGTCTATGCATCAGAGCAATACCATGTCAAAAGTCCTCTTATAGAGTGTATCACCGCTCAGGAAGAAATTTCCAGCCAGCCTTCTGAGGGTTTTTCTGTCTTTTCTGGATGCCCCAGACGGATACTCTTGTTTCTGAAGGAAGCATTTAATATCGTGATACCAAGGTTTATCGTCTATGACTGCTTCGATCGTGAAGATGTAGGCGGGCCATTCAAGGCGCATTACGTTAATCTTAGGTATGTCATTCCATTGACCTACACTAATCATGGAAGAGAGAGTGGCTAATGCATCAGCCATGTGATTTTCTTCACGAGGGATATGATGAAACTCGATTCTGTTGAAGAATGGTAACAACCTTCTCGCATAGTCTTTGTAGGGAATCAATCCTGATTGGTATGTATTCCAATCTCCTTTGATTTGATTGATAACCAGGGCTGAGTCTCCATACACATCCAAGTTCTTAATTCTCAAGTCAATCGCTTTTTCGAGACCCATGATACAAGCTTCATATTCGGCCTCATTGTTGGTACACTTGAATGTTAATCGGACAGTGAAAGTAATGTGGGTACCCTGAGGTATTATAATGATTGCGCCAATTCCGTTTCCATAATGATTGACAACTCCATCAAATATTAGTCCCCATTGGGAACCTGGTTCTGGATCTTCACTGGGTAGCGGTTCATCGCAATCTTTCATTTTCAAGTACATGACATCTTTGTCTGGGAAGTAAAACCTGACTGATTCTTGGTCGTCAATCGGTTGATGAGCCAAATGATCGGCTAAAACACTTCCCTTGATGGCTTTCTGAGCATGGTACTCGATGTCGTATTTTGACAACAACATCTGCCAACGGGCGATCCTTCCCGTGAGAGCAGGCTTTTCAAAGACATACTTGATCGGATCCATTTTGGAGATTAACCAAGTAGTGTGACAAATCATGTACTGGCGAAGACGTTTGGTTGCCCAAGCCAGAGCGCAGCAAGTTTTTTCAAGCATAGTGTACCGACTCTCGCAGTCGGTGAATTTCTTGCTCAAATAGTAGATGGCAGACTCTTTCCTTTTTGTTTCGTCTTGTTGGCCAAGTACACAACCCATTGAGTCTTCCAAGACTGTTAGGTAGATAATAAACGGTCTTCCCTCCACTGGAGGTGATAGAATCGGTGGGTTCAACAGGTATTCCTTGATACTGTCAAAGGCAGTTTGGCAGTCTTCTGTCCAAACGCAGTCCTGATTCTTTTTGAGTAACTTGAAAATCGGTGCGCATGTTGCGGTCATGAGGAATATAAATCTAGAGATATAGTTCAGACGTCCCGGGAATCCTCTGATTTGTTTCTCAGTCTTTGGAGAAGGCATTTCTTGAATGGCCTTGACTTTGTCAGGATCAACCTCAATTCCTTTCTGGCTGACGATGAACCCTAAGAGTTTCCCTGAACGGACACCAAATGTACACTTGTTGGGATTCAAGCGGAGTTTGTACTTTCTCAGACGCTCGAATAGTTTTGACAGGTGGGTCACATGCTCCTCTTCTGCCCTAGATTTGGCAATCATATCATCGACATATACCTCGATTTCTTTGTGTATCATGTCATGAAACAGAGTAGTCATGGCCCTTTGATAGGTTGCCCCAGCGTTCTTCAAACCGAACGACATTACCTTGTAACAAAAAGTCCCCCATGGGGTGATGAATGAAGTTTTCTCCATATCTTTCGGCGCCATTTTGATTTGATTTTAGCCCGAGAATCCATCCATGAAGGAGAATACTTTGAACTTGGCTATACTGTCTACCAGCATGTCAATGTGTGGTAAGGGAAAGTCATCCTTTGGACTTGCTTTGTGTAGCGAGCGATTTTGGACGTGGTTCTTAAGCACTGCCGCTCTGGGGTACTATAGGTCAATTCATTTTTTATCCTATTAAGCTGACTAAGGAAGGGAAATAGATGTCTCCAATTAACCTTGCTTGCATACTGAGTTTAAACAGATGACTGTTGGTTTACAGATGCGGATTGTGGGCCTCTCTCTGCTTATTTTGTTAAGAATGAAATGACGGGACTATTTATGGGGTTTTTAGGACTGATGCTTTTTGATTGATGCATGAGGATATAGGATTTTGGGTTTTTGATTAGTGTGCTCGCTAAGATTTTTTAATCGTATGCCTACGTATTCCCGTTTAACGAAACAGGGAAATCAGTGCGATCGTAGTTCCTCCTATTCTATGGGAGGAAAAAGGTTGTTTGGTGTCTTGTTCAAAGCCCAAGATATGAAGCTAAAGGTGGTTTGTATCTTATTCAAAGCCCAAGATGTGAAGTTGAAGGGTCTATTTGTATCTTGTTCGAAGCCCAAGATGTGAAGCTAAAGGGGTTTGTCTTTAGAGAGAATTTGTCATCTCTAAAGAGGGGTATTTGGTCTGTTTGTCACAACTGTTGGGTGACTGGTTATAAAGGAGAATTACTTTAACTGGGATATGTGAATCCAGCAATGCCATAATTTCCTTTATATGGGATTTTTAACCTGAAGGAGAAGACTTTAACTCAGTTTAGAGCAATGCCATCTTTCCTTAGGAATTTCTCATGCTAAAAGAGGGACAGTGGCGTGGATGCAAATAATCCAGAGGCTTGCCGCTTACAGCAATTAGATGAAGGGAAAGGGGTTGTTAATGTTTGTATACTGTGAGCAAGGCACAAATTTTGATGTTAAAAGGTTGATTGACTCAACTAAAGGTCTCCTTATACAAAGCCTAAGAGGAGGCTATTGACCCAACAAGAGGGTGTTTTTTATGTGTCTCGTACAAAGCCCGAGAGAGAGGCTAAAAGGTTTGACTCAACAAGAGAGTGCTTTGTATGTGTCTTGTACGAGGCCCAAGACGGAGGCTAAAGGTGTTTGACTCAACAAGAGAGTCTTCTATACTCAATAAGAGAGTGATTCGTATCTCGTACGGAGCCCGAGATGGAGGCTGAGAGGGAAGTGACTCAACAAGATAGTCTTTTATACTCAACAAGAGAGTGTTTTTGTATCTCGTATAAAGCCCGAGATAGAGGCTAAACAGGTTTGACCCAACAAGAGAGTCTTTTATACTCAACAAGAGAGTGTGAAAAGGTTAGCTCCTCTGGGGAGAATCATTATACAAACCCCAAAAGGAGGCTACCGTGCTGGTGACTGTTTCAGTTTAGTGACAGGTCTAGTATGTTGGATAAAAGAGAAAATCAGTTCTTATAAAGGGAACGATTAAAAGTATTATTGTGCTTTGGGATTGATCAGAGGGTCAGGGTTATTTCCTGTTATTTAAGGAAATGGAAAATCCAAAGAGTATTGAGACTGTCCAAGTCTACTGGTGTTTTGAGAAATCGGTTCTCAAGTAGTGAATGATCTTTGTATGATGCCCAAGAGAAGGCTGCTATGTTAAGGGATGAAGTTCAACCCATTAACTGGTCTGACACTTGACTCAGAAAGACAGCTCTAGCAAATTGATGACTAGGTTCTATTCCTATACCCGTAGAGGTCTCTGGGTCCTTGTACTAAGCCCAAGAGAAGGCATGTGAGCTTTTAAGAAGTCGAATGGTCCTTGTACAATGCCCAAGAGAAGGCGGGGATGCTTTTAAGAAGCCCGTGGGTCCCTAAAACCTGAGAAGTTCAAGACATGCCATTCACCAAGAATAAATCAAGCCAGGAAAGTCTGAAAATTTGGAAGAAACTCAAGAGATGCCATTCACGGAGAAAAGATCATCTCTGGGGAGTAGAGTCTCTTTGACAATTTCTAAGAGTGATAGTCTGAGAAAGGGTTCACCGAGCATGCTGCCTTTCACGTCTCCATATTGTTTAACCCCAAGAGGAGGGAAGACTGTGTCTGGTAATCCTATGGGGATCTAGTTTTGTTTGTATTTTAAGAGTGACCAACAGGGCTTTACCTAGTGCTAGACGTAGTTGCCAGGGAAAAACTCTAAATAACTATACTAGTATTACACAGTTGATATTTGACGAGTATATAAAAGATTGTGAAAGAAGACTTACAGTGAGCACTTACTCGGTTGTAGAGCTTCCATGCTGTTTGGTTAGTTTGTTCAACAAAGAAAGCTTTGATAACAATATTATATTCAAAATCAAAGGAGAAAGTTCTTTGAAAAGATTGTTGGGGCTTACAGCTCAAGGAGAGGCCCAAGGTTTTATCAGTGATTGCACTGTTGTTTTGAATTTGTACAGGGACTTATACAAGTGACTGAGGCCCGAAAAGGTTTTCTGTACAAAGGGATGGGTCTTACACTCTCTCAAGAGGCCCAAAAGTTTATTTTTGTACAAGTGGTGGGGCTTACAGCTCAAGGAGAGGCCCAAAAGTTATCGTTAAAATGGCGAGGATCGTGGTGAACCTTTTGATGGTGCGGGACTTATACAATACACTGAGGCCCAAAATTGTTTAGGTTAAAAGGGGATTGGGTCTTACACTCTATTAGAGGCCCAAATAATTTTGAATGGCTATTATAGCTCGAGGAGAGGCCCAAGGGTTTGATTTTTCAACTGGCGATCGCGCCGAGATTTTCTTTTAACGCAGAGGGACTTATACAATATCTGAGGCCCAAAATTGTTTTGGTTAAAAGGGGATTGGGTCTTACACTCAATTAGAGGCCCAAATAATTTTGAATGGGTCTTATAGCTCGAGGAGAGGCCCAAGGGTTTGATTTTTCAACTAGCGATCGCGCCGAGATTTTCTTTTAATGCAGAGGGACTTATACAATATCTGAGGCTCAAAATTGTTTTGGTTAAAAGGGTATTGGGTCTTACACTCTATTAGAGGCCCAAAGTGTTTAAAAGTTTCGTTTGAGTGAAAATTAAGGAAACCCTAAATTTGTTTTCTTTTAAAAGTAAATACTTTAAAGAAAATCAAATAAAAATGATAAAAATACCAAATAAGTTTGAATAAACCACTTGTGATTTTTGTTGAGGGTTTGAAAAATGAGGTTATAATCACAAGATAAATTAAAACTCATTTGGTTTTGATTTTCAAGGTAAATATTCACTGTTAAAATGCTTAAAAACAATTAAAAAGGAATTTATTCACAAAAATACTAGTTATATTAAATAACTAATATAAATTTAATTTTTTTTTGTGGAATAAAATATTTCAACATTTTTGTGATTTTTTGCAAAAAGAACCAATAAAAAATAATTAAAATTGAGGGAGTTATTAATTTTTCAAATCATTAAAAATAATAAGAAAAACAATAAAAAGTGGAGAAAATAGTAAAAAGAGGATCTGGGGCGAGGGGGATTCGAACCCCGGACCTCTTGTGTATAGGGCGTGCGCCTTACCACTGGGGTGGTGATACATCCGTTGATTGAAACACAACCACAAATATACAAGGCTTGCCTTGTTTTTGGCCTGGCCCAAGGCAAGGCAAGACAACATTTAGGTTGAAAACGTGAAGGCCATAACTTTCTCATTTCTCCATGGATTGGGACAAAATTTAGGTCTATCCTGCCTAGAATTTCACAAGGAATCTAATGGTGGTGGTATTTTTTTTACAGATCATGCTCCTATTGAAAAACCCGATAGTGGTTTTGAAATAGGCCATGATTTGCATTTTCTATGCCATCTCTTGGTACAAGCATGAATTACATGATAAATTGGTGCAAACACAACACATATAACATGTATAAGGGATGCATGATTAGTGGACATCAAAATAAAGCATGGTTCAAAGAATCCAAGTTGTGATGCTTACCTCTTTTTGGAGCTTTTGTGCAATATGCCAAGCCACTTGTTCCAGAAATGATTTGATGCTTTGAACAACCTCAAATGATCTCTTAGAAGCTTTTAGGATGGTTGGAATCAGCTGGAAACATCAGGCACAAGTTTGAGCTCTTTCTTGCAAAAGGGGCAAAAGTGACCAAAATAGAAACTCTCTCAAATGGTGTTCCAGATTGGGGGAACCATTTGGGACAGTTCAAGGATGATATTTGGAGTGTGTTTGAGGTTTTATCTGGTTTGGAAAGTGACTGAATCAAGACATGGCTTAAAAAATGCACAAAAGCCTATTTTTGAGGTTTTGAGAGGTGACTTTATGATTTTAGTGTTACAGGTCACTTGTGAGGGTTTGGACAGCTTAGATATGATATATTGGATGTGTTTGGATCCTAAGCTGTGGTGTAATTGCTCTCTAACTCAAAAACTCAGAGTTACCTTGCTATAGAAGGTATTTTTGCCTAGAGAAAGAGATTTTGAGGAAAGCAAGTGTTGTAGTGCTTTGGTGTACTCAAACTGAACACAATAGAGCTCAATTTATAGTAGAGCAAGTTTATTTTGGCTGCAATAGTGAATGGCAACTGCAGCAGAGGTTTGGCCAATGTTGAGCAATGAGAATCCAAGTCTCCTCTAGCCATTCACTAGAGGTTAGGGCACAAGCTGCTGGTTCCCTTGGTCTTGGATAAGTCTTGACTGAATTCAGTTGGAAATGGCGCAGTCCATGCCACCTTGGTGTATGTATTGAATGCTCCAATCCAAAATTTGAGTCTTGTCCCTCTTTTAGGAATTTCTAGGTTTGGCATGCTATTTTTGGTTCCAAAGACTTGGGAGGCTTGGGATCAGAGTTGGTTCCTCATTGGTCCCCCCTTGAGGTGTTCAGATGGATAGAGTTGCTTGCCCTTTGCAAAATTTGAGCAAATCGAGCAAAACTCCAAAATCTGCCTTGCCATGACAGTTTACAGCAAGGCATATTGGCATTGTCATATCTCATGGCTCAAGTGTACTTTGATGGAGTTCTTGGCCATTTTGGAAAGCCCTCATATGATACAACAACTGTTTGATCATAATTGGTTTTGATAACTTTTGGATCCAAGTGAAAAATGCCCTTACATTTGGAAAAAAGTAAGGTAGACACATGAATTTTGTCGGAGTATATCTGACACTTGTGACACTTCCTCATGTACTTGTAGCAGTTGGATTCCATGGTCAACCAGTAGTACCCTGCTCTCAGAATTTTTCTCGTCATTGTGTGTCCATTGGCATGAGTGCCAAAGGATCCTTCGTGAATTTCTTTTATCAACATGTCTGCTTCTGGTCTGTCTACGCATCGGAGCATGACCATGTCAAAGTTCCTCTTATAGAGTGTATCACCGCTCAGGAAGAAACTGCCAGCCAGCCTTCTGAGGGTTATTCTGGCCTTCCTTAGTGCCCCAGGAGGGTACTCTTGTTTCTGAAGGAAGCATTTGATATCGTGATACCAAGGTTTGTCGTCTATGACTGCTTTAATCGTGAAGATGTAAGCGGGCCTTTCAAGGCGCATTATGTCGATCTTAGGTAAGTCGTTCCATTGACCTACACTAATCATGGAAGAGAGGGTGGCTAAGGCATCAACCATGTGATTCTCTTCACGAGGGATATGATGAAACTCGATTATGTTGAAGAAGGGTAACAACCTTCTTGCGTAATCTTTGTAATGAATCAATCCTGATTGGTATGTGTTCCAATCTCCATTGATCTGATTGACGACCAAAGTTGAGTCGCCATATACATCCAAGTTCTTGATCCTCAAATCAATCGCTTCCTCGAGACCCATAATACAAACTTCGTATTACGTAAGTCTAGCCGTGAAAGGAATGTGGGTACCCTGAGGTGTTATGATGATTGCCCCAATTCCGTTTCCGTAATGATTAACAGCTCCGTCAAAGATAAGTCCCCATTGGGAACCTGGTTCTGGCCCTTCACTGGGTAGCGGTTCATCGTAATCTTTCATTTTCAAATACATGACATCTTCGTCTAGGAAGTCAAACCTGATTGATTCTTGATCGTCAATCGCTTGATGAGCCAAATGATCGGCTAAAATACCCCCCTTAACGGCTTTTTAAGCATGGTACTCGATCAGAGCAGGCTTTTCAAATACATACTTGATTGGATCCATTTCGGAGACCAACCAAGTAGTGTGACGAATCATGTACTGACGAAGACGTTTGGCTGCCCAAGCCAAAGCGCAACAAGTTTTCTCAAGCATAATATACCGAGTCTCACAGTCGGTGAACTTCTTGCTCAAATAGTAAATGGCAGACTCTTTTCATTTTGTTTCGTCTTGTTGGCCAAGTACACATCCCATCGAGTTCTCCAAGACTGTTAAGTAGATGATCAGTGGTCTTCCTTCCACTGGAGGTGATAGAATCGGTGGGTTCAACAGGTATTCCTTAATACTGTCAAAGGCGGTTTAACAATCCTCTATCCAAATGCAGTCCTGATTCTTTTTGAGTAATTTGAAAATCGGCGCGCATGTTGCGGTAATGAGGAATATGAATATGGAGATGTAGTTCAAACGTCCCAAGAATCCTCTGACTTGTTTTTCAGTTTTCAGAGAAGGCATTTCTTGAATGGCCTTGACCTTGGCAGGATCAACCTTAATTCCTTTCTGGCTGACGATGAACCATAAAAGTTTCCCTGAATGGACATCGAAGGTGCATTTGTTGGGATTCAAGGGGAGTTTGTACTTTCTCAACCGCTCGAATAGTTTTGACAGGTGGGTCACATGCTCCTCTTCTGTCTTAGATTTTGCAATCATGTCATTGACATATACCTCGATTTCTTTGTGTATCATGTCATGAAACAGAGTAGTCATGGCCCTTTGATAGCCTGCCCCGGCGTTCTTCAAACCGAACGACATTACCTTTAAACAAAAGGTACCCCATGGGGTAATGAACGAAGTTTTCTCCATGTCTTTCGGCGCCATTTTTATCTGATTATAGCCCGAGAATCCATCCATAAAGGAGAAAACTTTGAACTTTGTTGTACTGTCTACTAGCATGTCAATGTGTGGTAAAGGAAAGTCGTCCTTTGGACTAGCCTTGTTTAGATCTCTGTAATCGACACACATTCTGACTTTTCCATCCTTTTTTGGAACGGACACGATATTGGCTAACCATTGAGGATATTCTGATGTGGCGAGGAAACCCGCGTCAATCTGTTTTTGTACCTCCTCTTTGATTTTGACGGCCATGTCCGGGTGAGTCCATCTCAACCTCTGTTTTAGAGGCGGACATTCTGACCGTAACGGTAAGTGATGTTCCACAATGCTGGTATCCAATCCTGGCATGTCCTGATAGGACCAATCAAATACATCAGGGAATTCTTTGAGAAGCTTTGTCAAACTCTCTTTGGCAGTTGGACTGAGCAGTGCCCCAATCCTGACTTCTTTTCTCTCTTCTCCTGAACCCAAGTTGACCATTTCCAACGGCTCTTTGTGAGGTTCAATGGACCTTTCCTCCTGTTTGAGTAGTCGTGAGATCTCCTCTGGAATTTCGTTGTCAACTTCTTCTTCAGCCCCAAATACCGGGAATTCAAAGTTGGGAGAAGGCATCAGATCGTATGTTTCAACGGGGTTTAAAACAAATAATCTGCATGACGGTATGATTTATGTTTAGAAGAGATAGAGAAAATGCAAGTGTGTGCAGTGTATTTTTTGATAACTGCTTGTTTTTATTATTGAGTTGTTTTTTAGGATTACCATTTTCTGAAAAAGCGGAAAGAGAAAACAGTAATTAATGCGGAAATTACAGAACGACGTTATTTTATTTATGAACAAGTCGATTCTTGAAACTACAGCTCTGTAAAACAAAACTCTATCGCTTTGGGCGAAGCGAAGAGGGAAATTTACAGAAAGTGAGCCCTATCAAAACATCTGTTTCACCTGGGCAGGGTGAAAGGTTAAAGACGACAATTACTTTAACTTATGAACAATCTTCGGAACATCGACAGCAACCCATTGGTGACGAACTCCTCGGTGAATCACAAAGTCTGGCACCTTCCTTGATTTGTCTTCAGAAATAACGCTGATTTCTGGTGGAGCAGGATCATTGGAATCTGTCTCCCAGGAAGAGTTGTCGTAGGAAGATTCCTCAGTTGCATTTTGCATAGTATTTGTGTTCTCAGGTATATCTCCCCATCCAGTTGGCTGGATGTCCTCGAGCCTAATACGAGAGCTTTCAGGAGCGGTGTACTTGACCATGAAGTCGAATTTTCCACTTGGTTGTCCCAAGGTATCCCACACTTCTTTGGAACTGGAGGAGTCATCTCTCATGATGACGTTGACCTCAGGAAAAGCATAGTTGATGAATTCTAGTCCGGTAAGCTTTGCTAATTCATCGTCGTACTGGATATTTTCTGAATGACCTGAGTAATGATCCCATGACATGGTGGGGACACAGGTATTCTGTTCAATGATGCTCAGCTGATTTTCATTGTTCGGCTGATTTTCTTGCCCCAAGTTTCCTGGGTACGGCTACCAGATAGGCAGACCATCCATTGGGCCGTAATAGTCGTGGTCAAAGTTGTATTTCATCAGAGTGTCTTCCTCTAGTGAATTTGGCTGAGCACGACATCCTTCCGGATCACAATCTCCATATATCATTTCGATGTCTGACCTTGGTATAAATCTCTGACTCTGTGCAGGGTAGCAAAATGGCATAGGCACCTCTTCCTGAGACATATAACCGTCCTTGTTAAGATAGGACTTCCATTCCTCATCTGTATCGGAGGGATCCTCCTCGTTGATAGTATGGACTGTTTGAGGTACTGGGTGAAGGAAACCTCCACTGTGGAAGAAGTCCTGAATGGGATGAAGACTTTCATCGTTAGAAGCTGTCTGGGTACAGGTCGCAGAAAAACCAAGACCCTTCTTTGTTTTGTTATCGGTAGGAATGACAAGCTGTCCCCATCCTTTTGTATTGTTATTTTTGACCATTTCGAGAGCATCTCTGTATGAGGAAATCGAGGTTCCTCTTTCTGGTTGATTCTCGCTACTCACCGAAAGTGCTTGGAACTGAGTTCCAACAACCTCCTCGGGTTCTACACGAGTAGATAATGACAAGTTACTCACGAGAAAAGCTTGCTCCCCACAGACCGTAATGAGTTGATCGTTCTTGACGAACTTCAGTTTCTGGTGAAGTGTCGAAGTGACTGCCCCAGCCTGGTGTATCCAAGGTCTTCCTAATAAATAGATGTATGCTGCCCGGACGTCCATGACCTGGAAGGTGATTAGGAAAGTGTGAGGACCGATAATTATGGGAAGGTCGACTTCGCTGATAACTGCTTTTCGAGACCCGTTAAATGCTTTGACGATAACCTCACTGCCCCTCATCGGGGATCCTTTGATTGATAGTCGCATTAGAGTGGACTTCGGCATAACTTTGATGGCCGATCCTGTGTCTACCAGTACGCTGGCTAAAGCATCGTCCCTGCAGTTGACTGTGATATTGAACGCAATGTTGTGGCTTTTGCCCCCCTCTGGAAAGTCCTCATCACTGAATCCTAAGTTGTTGCAGGAAGTGATGTTAGAGATGATGCTATCGAACTGTCGTATTGACACATCCTGTTCCATGAAGGCCTGCTCTAAGACTTTCTGTAGAGCTTCTCTGTGGGCTTCGGAACTGAGTAAAAGTGATAGCACAGAGATCTTTGAAGGAGTTTGTAACAGCTGATCAACAATGTTGTATTCACTCCTTTGGCTGAGCTTCAGCATCTCATCATTGTTTTTCGAAAGGTCGGTATCACTGGATTGACTGACTGGTGGATCAGGAGCTTCTGTCGGAAGTTCATTTTCTTTGTTAGGTTCTCCAACTCCTCGGTTGAAGATTCGACCGCTCCGTGTTACTCGACTGATGTCTGCAATATTCACGACGGAGGTTAATGGAATTTCCTTTCCATTCTCAAGTATTGTTGCACCGTATTTGTAAGGGATTACCTTAGCTGATTCATACGGTAACGGTCCCGGTAAATAGATAACTACATGAGCCTTCTGATTTTTCTGACTGTCGTAAGTAACTTCAATCAGTTCCTTGCTAAGAACCTTTGATTTGTCCAGTAGAGGGATGATGGTACAAACATCCTTGTTCCTCTCAGGGTCAGAGATTACAACCACGTCTTTGATTTGATCAGCGAAGTAATCTGGCGTCCAGTCAACGGACCCCGAAGCTAGGTATGGGTGAATCTCCTTGCGATCCAACTGACTCTAAAGGTCTGCTCACACAAGGTAACATCCTTGGTTATTCTCCGAGCAGACTCTACAATGTTCATAGTTATGTGGTGGCACCTGGCCACACCCGCTTTGAATGCAGTGTAACCTCACTAGATCTATTTCCGTAGATCGGACATCCTGACTTCGATGCCGAGTAGGGTTTCCATCAACCACACTAATTTGTTGCGTGTCTTCATCCATATAGATCGGAAGCCACCAGTGGTTTAACAAGTGTTGTAAAGTTCTCTGAACAAGAGCGCACCCTTGGTTACTCTCACAACACCCTTTACAGTTCTGATAATTATGCGAAGTGAGAAAACCAAGTTGGACCTGCCTGGCATGTAACTCCAGCAAGCTGGTATTCATCAGACGAATATCGAAGATTTGACTCATGTTGATCTGATAGGGATTCCTATCATGGTAGTCCTAGATCCATCCAAGATCCGTCTGACGCTGGAGGGCCTCTTGTATGAAAGAGCATCCATATTTGTTTAACGAGCAAGTCAGACAGGAATCGTAATCGTGTCGCGACAGATTATGATACTGGCTTTGCCTTGAGTGCATTGCCACCAAGTTGGCATTCATTGCACGAATGTCGTGATTCTGAATGATGTTGGAATTCGTATAGGTCATGTTGACTCCACGAACTCGATGCTCTTGGATCCATCCGAGATCCAATTGTTCCTGTAGAGCTGTTTGCACCACAGAACATCCCTGATTGTTTTTATAGCAGATATTACACTGGGGATAATTATGAGGTGGCACATGGCCATATCCACTTTGTCTACAATGCATCTTGACCAAGTTGGCCCTTAACAAGAGTACATCGTGGATTTGATAGATGTTGTTAGACTTTCCCTCTATCAAATTGACGGTAGCTTTCCCATGTTGAGGCAGCGGGTTGTGAGAACATTAGGATTCATATCTTTGAAAGATAAGACCCCGCCCCTAACAAGCTTTTGTACGTCGGATTTGAAACTGAGACAGTTTTCTATGTTATGCCCTGGTCCTCCTTGATGGTAAGGACAAGTCTGATTCGTTTTGAACCAAAAAGGCAGATTTTCTGGTACTGTAAGAGGAGACTTAGTTTGGACATGCCCCTTGACCAGTAACAATGGAAATAGTTATGCGTACAACATGGGTATAGGATCGAACCCTGGTGGCCGCGTTGCACGGTTGTTGTTGTACGGAGGATGATCCTGTTGAAGAGGTTGTTGTGTCCTTTGCTGATATTGTTGTTGCATCAGTTGGCTCTAAGCAACCTGAGGTTGATACGTAGGAACAGGCGCAGGGTTGATAGCAGGAGTTACGGCTGCTACTAGTTGATATCGTCGCCTTTGCTTTCCGAGAGAGATATTCCCGATATCTTGCTCTTTTTTCTTAGGGAGAGCACTACCATATCGTTTTGTACTACTTTATGATCCAACGTCTTTTACTAAACGTCCTTCTCGGACTGCATCCTCAAGACGAACACCCATGCCCACCATCTCGGTGAAGTCACTGGGTGCACTGGCGACCATTTTGTCATAGTAAAATGAGCTTATGGTTTTTAAGAAGATCTTTGTCATCTCTTTTTCCTCAAGAGGTGGACAAATCTGGGCGGCAATTTCACGCCATCTCTTAGCGTACTCCTTAAAGGTTTCCTTGTCCTTTTGTGACATCGATCTGAGTTGATCTCTGTCGGTGCCATGTCCAAATTGTATTTGTACGGTTGAACGAAGGCAACGCCAAGATCTCTGAATATGCCGATCGTGGCGCGGTTTAACCCCATGTTCCATTTTAAGACGGCACCGGTTAAACTATCCTGAAAGTAGTGAATTAGTAGCTCCTGGTTCTTTGTCTGAGCTGACATTCGCCGAGCGTACATCACCAAATGGCTTTGAGGGCAAGAGTTACCCTTGTATTTTTCGAAGTCGGGCACTTGAAACTTGTGTGGAACTTTCACATTGGGGACCAAACAGAGGTCCGCGGCGTCCTTTCCAAATAGATCCTGACCGCGAAGGGCTTGCAGTTCTTTCTGCATTTCCAGGAACTATTCTTGGAACTCATTCATTCTGTCGAACATGCTGTCGTTTCCACCAGAAGGTATATGTGGAATCTGTCCTTCCGGGACAGTGTGTACCACGGGTGGTGGTATAGTCATTATGGCCGAGACTCTCGGTGCCTCCCGAAGTTTGTAACCTTTAAGAGTTGTTTTCAAACCCCTGGCATCTTCGCTTTCCCGAAGTTTTTAACCTTCAGGCCCAGCGGTTCCTGCTGCAGTTCCCTGATCCTCAGCGATTGGCGGAACATATCCTTCCGGGATATATTTGATAGGCATGCCCCAGGGACGATCTTTCGGCATCTTGTACCTAGGATCATACTTCTACACTATGGGCATAGATGTGATCTCTGAGATCACAGTCCTTTGTTTTTGCATCTGAGCTTCTGCTAGAGCTTGCATATCGTTATGAAGCTTTCTCAGATCCTCTTTCAGAGTGTCGATCTCTTCCCTCAACTCTCTGTTCTCTTCCTCGAGATCATCCATCTTTTTCTGACGATTGGCCCGAGTATTGTACGAATGAGACAGTTTGACTCTAGAATCGAGACGCAAACGTGAGATTCATAGGTAAGAAGAATGTGTTTATGAGAATGATGAATGCAATGATTATTAATTATTTTTGTTTAATTAAAGTAAACTTCGACAATTAGATTGCAAATATCAAACAGTGGGGAAACCCCGTTTTATTGAATTCAAAGGATTGCGGAAATGGAAATACAGTAGATTACAAAGTGCTGGAAAAGGAAATCTAAACTAATGGATCCCGAGTCTTCTCTGAAGAGAGCTCAAGTGCTGGTTCGAGTGCTTTCCTTTTCTTTGACCAGGGCTCTTGGGTCGTTGTCGGGTTGTCATTCCTTTGCCAAGTGAAAGGAGCGAGCAAATTCCTTTGGTCATCCTGATTCTCTACAGCATGTTGCTCTAAAATCTCAATCAGGGCATATTTTTATTTTAATAGCTGCTGTATTTTCTTACACTCCACATTGAGAATATGGTACTTGTTCCTCCAAGACCTCTTCTCCTACTGAACTTTGCTGAGAGTAACCAGAAGCTTTTCCGTCTCAGACATGAAATAAAGGGCAGAGTCCCTTAATGGAAGAACTTCCTGGCGAGGGTAAGGCATCCTCAGCTTGAGAGCTCTAGTTTGTACCCAGTGGAGATAAGGCTCCACCGAGACACAGTCTGGTTTTCCTAGAGACTCTCGTCCTTTCCTATGAACGTGTTTCCAAGCGTGCACTATTTTCGTCTTTAGTGCCCTGTCATTTTCTCCTTCCTTGAAGAAAAGACCTTCCAGATGAGCATTCCGCGGGACTTGCCTCATTGGGTATCCAAATTGACGACAAACAAGAATTGGATGATAGTTGATTCCCCCCTTAGTTCCTATAAGGGGTACATTTGGGAAATTTCCACAACGGTCAATAATCCCGATTGTAACGCCCCGGTTTTGTCTTATTTAATTAATCGAGTCGTTTTGATTATTTTATTATTATATTATTTTATTTTCGACTTTTATTTAGAAAAATGTTATTTTTCATCGTGATTATATTTTGTCGCGTTTTGAGAGCGTTTGCGAGATATTTGAGTGTAGGGGTATTTTGGTCTTTTTGTGGGGATAGATATTTGTTTTATTAAAATAGAAAGTTAGAGGTGAGAAAGAGAGAAAAAACAGAATTTTGAGAGAAAAAGAGAAGAAGAAGGAAAAGAGAAGAGCAAGAGAAAAGTGTGGAAAATCACCAAGATCAATCTTTCGGAGTCGATTTAATCGGGTAAGGGTGTGAAATATTGTTATCCTAACTTTGTGTATGATTATATATGTGTTTTGTGTGGATGTTTTGGTTGGTTTTCCATATGTTTCCGTTTATGCCGTATTTGACGAAATCGATAGAAACTGATATTTTTACGGTCGAAAAGTCGTATGAATACATGTGTTGGTTGGTTATATGTATGTGAGCTGCTGTTTAAAGTTTCATGAAGTTTGGTTATGTTTCGATTAGTTTTCGGTATGTTTCCGTTGTTGTTTCCGTTTAGGTCGAATCGTAGGAAATCGATAGAAACCGATGTTTTCACGGTTAGAATTCGGAATAAATTACGTAATTGTATCGAGTAAGGTTAGGTTGTCGTATAGCGTGCTTTTTATTCGATTTGGCGATGTTCAAAAATTCTGGTTTTTGAAAGGTCGAAATTTAATCGAAAAATCGAACGTCGTAGAAATTTCGTTTATGTGTTCTAAATTGTTCTTATGTATTTGGTGGTTGCGCGTATATGTTTGTTTCGGTGAAAATGTTCGATTTAGTCGAGTTTCGGGCATTTCGGAAAAGTTACAACAAGTGTGTAAATTGAGAAATCTGATTTTTTGAGAAAAACAGGGCTATGAATCGATACATAACAGCTATGTATCGATACGAAATGGTTTATGTATCGATACATAACCCTTATGCGTCGATACATACTGAAGGAATTTGAGAAAACAGAATTTCACTACAGCATGCGTCGACACATGCGAGCTATGTATCGATACATGTTGCTTTTTTGTATCGATACATAAGCCTATGTATCGATACATACTGTGCTGAACCAGGAAATTCGGGTTTGTCGGGGAAACTTCGGAAATTCATATCTCTTGAACCGTAAGTCGGTTTCGATCCCCGTTCGAAGCGTTGGGAAGCTAACGAGATGTTCTTTCTAGGAAAAATAGTTTTGGGGTCTGAACTTGGTTCAATCGGTACAGTTTTTACGAACCGTTTCGTAGTGTCGGGCGTCCGGTTTATGTTTTTTGCATTATTTTGAAATATTCATATCTTGTCAACCGTTTATCGTATTTAAGAGTTCTTTATACCGAATCGAAGCTGTCGATGAGCACTTTTTGATGATGATAGAAAATATTATTTTTGGACGACTTTTAGCCGACTTTTCCGAGAAACCGTAAAAATGGAATTTTGAGTTATTTTCTATATTGTGCGATAGGATATGATATGTAACGTATGACTTTTGTGAGGGATGTTTGATAGGTATATGATGTTGTGGTGAAGGTTTGTAGCCGTTTGGAAAATATGTGCATTGTATTATATGTACTTGAAATGCATGATTTACTGTATGAGTCTTGATTGCCATGGGTCAATATATGACATGCATCATGCATGAAGACATTGTAAGATCCCTTCGTGGGTGTAAACAATGCATGAAGACATTATAAGATCCCTTCGTGGGTGTAAACAATGCATGAAGACATTGTAAGATCCCTTCGTGGGTGTAAACAATGCATGAAGACATTGTAAGATCCCTTCGTGGGTGTAAACAATGCATGAAGACATTGTAAGATCCCTTTGTGGGTGTAAACAATGCAGTTAGACATTGTAGATCCCTTTGTGGGTGTAAACAATGCATGTTGAATTGTAGATCCCTTACGGGTGTAAGTAATTGTTGTATTGATCGTGTGCCTATTATAAAGGACTAAAAACGATCCATAACGTCGTATGCTTGTTGATAAGTGGTAGCGACGGGGAACATCGTAGGCCCGACGGGGAGTTACTCTATGTAACGAGCGATGATTCCACCAGAGTTCCTGAGTGAACTAGTGGTGATTGAGTCGGTACCGCATTGCATTTGCATAGAGTCGTGAGTCGGTCTCTATGATTTGCATTGGTCGTCTTTGTATATGTGCATTGATGAAGGAACATGAATATATGTATTTATGTTGAATGATAAGCATTGTGATGAATATGCTTGGTTTTGTATATATATATGCCTTGCGATGTATATTGAGTAAGATGTGATGAATGGCGATAAGAGTTGTATCTTTGTAATGATACATTGGTGAATAAACATGTATGTGTGTTATGTTGAATGAATGGTGATGAATTGAGATGTATTGGGGATACATGTATTTGAGCATGAATGAATATGCCTATGTGAAGGATGCGTTAATTACGGATTGTTATGCCGTGTATTTGATTTATGGTATATGCTTGGTGTGATATGTATATATACATGCATAGTGACGAGTTGTGGTGAGAATGTGGTATATGTGTATTATATGTTGAGATATATAATTATATGCAACGTTATTATGATAATATTTCTCACCCTTCTGCTGTTTTATGATGCTCTATGAGGCATTGCAGATTAGGTATCTGGTGGTCTTTTGTGAAGCGTGGCTTCATTTCCTTTTTGGTCGTCTGGCTCTGATATGTAGCACCGGGTAGCTAGGATGTGTTTATGAGCTTTTGTGATACTTTTGTACATGTATCTAGCTGATGAATGTTTATGTAAACATGAATGATATTGGTGACTACTATTGGAGTATGATATATATATATATATATATATATATATATATATATATATATATATATATATATATATATATATATATATATATATATGTCTTTGAATCAATGTTTAGATGTTTCCGCTTTTATTCTAAATGTTGACATGTGGGTATAAGGACTGAGATCCTTGATTGTTGAAAGTTACCCCACTGTTGCATATCATTTTGAGCAGGTGTTGTATGTGTTTTAATTTCAAGCATAATGTGACATACCTTTTTATGCCGTGTTTGCAATTATACTCTGATGAAATTTTCAATACGTGCCTAAATGATTTAATTAATTATTTGGGGGTATAGAAAGGGGTGTTACATAAAGTGGTATCAGAGCCAGTGTTGAGTCAGTTGTTGAGTCTGTTTGTGTGACAGTTGAATATTGTCGTTGTTGTTTGGCCCTTAGTACGTGATATGTGTGTGAAACACTGTCAGTGCTTTTTGGTTTTCTAATCCTTTGTTTTCAGGAGTTAGAATGAGATAAGTGGGGGAGAAGCTGGTACTTCTCCATGTTGCTTCAGGTGTGGAGCGCTGGCTCAGTGTGTTGTGAATTGCAAGATTGTAAGTGTTGTTTGGACAGTGTTGTTCCCGATTCCGTAAGAAATGCGGAGGTAAGGTTTATGTCAACTAAGGATTTGTGCCTTAGGTAGTTTTGTGTATGAGATGCAAGAAAGGCTATTATAGTTTGGTAAAGACGGTTATGCCCCATCATGATTGTCGACTGTCTATTGGCAAATTGAGGAACTGATCACCCTTAATCTCTTGTTGATAGCAGACGGAAATTATGTTGGATGGAATAGGCGGGTCTTTCCGGCTTTGATAGTGTGTGAAATGAGTTGTTTGGAATTTAAAGAGATGATTACATATTGTTTTGATGAGTCGATGAAGATGCTAATATCGGAAGATGAAATGGATTAGAGGTTTTGGTATGTTAGTCCAGTTGGGAAGTCATTGAGAGAGAATGATTGGGTTTTATTTAAGGACTGCTTCACAGAGAGTAGAGATTGAACTTAATTGGACGAAGGTGAATAGTTGAGGTTTATATCTGCTAAGTAAGTAGGAAACTCTTAGTAGATGGGAATAAGATGTTTGTTTTATCTGTGATGGTAGTGTTCTGGGAATTGGCAGGAAGTCGCAGTGATGGGCCGTCAGTTGGGCATAGTTTTCAGATGTGTTTTTGGATGGAACATTAAGGTGTTGTCTTAGAGAGCTCCAGTATTGTTGGTAACAAAAGGAAGGATGATGGAATGGAATAACAAGTATAATGGAATTGAGACTAAGGACAGCAAACTTAGAGTTCTGGTGGGTTTGGAGTCTTTGGAGTTTTAAGGCATTAATGGAAATTGCGAGGAAACCCTTGTGGGTAGATGTAACATTGTGTTTGAGAATTCTTTTTGGTTGGTTGTTGATACATGTTGGAATTGCAGAATTGGACGGTCAGGAGAAGAAATTGGGTATGGATTACTAACCGTTGAATAAGGTAATGATTGAGAATAAGTGTCCACTTTCATGAACAGATGACTAGAATGGTTTGGTTGAGTTTGAGTGAATTACATTTGTTTGGAATATTTGATAAGAATGGTGAATTGTGTGAGTTGAGGCTTTGATCGATTTAATGTGACTGGTTAGGTTTGTTATCCTCGGAATAGGTTGTTATTTACTCGGTTAAGCTTGTTTGTGAGTAACCAGTTACCCAGTGAAAATTTTTGCAAAAGCTTTAAGGATTTATATCTTTTGGATTTTGGTTGGGAATTGCAACGTACAGTGATGGTATTTGGTGTTAGTAACGCGTCTCTAATGTTTATGGAGTAGAGGAATCGTATCTTCCATATTTAATTAGATAAGTTCGTAGTGGTTTCGATTGAGGATATTTGGATTTGTTATAAACTAAGAGGAAGAATGAGTAAAGTGTTTGAGATTTGAATTACAAGTGTTGAAAAGAGACGAAGTTTTATGCTAAGTTATTCGAGTGAGAATTTTGGTTGAAAAGGGTTAGTTTCTTGGAAATGTTATTTCAGATGAGAGTATGGTTAATGGATCCATCGGAAGTAGATGTAGTTCTACATGAGAGGCTCCGAAGTTAGTTAAGGAGATTAGAAACTTTTGGACTCAGTTGGTTGTTATTACAGGTTATGGAAGACTTTGTTAAGTTCGTACTTCTGGTATCTCAGTTGACTTACAAAGGGTGAGTCGTTTGTTTGGATGTTCGTTGTGAGTAAGTTTTGGTGAGCAGGAGTAGAAGTTGTCTACGGTTTTAGCTTTGATTTTGTGTGATCCTAATAAACCGGTTTGGGGTATTGTGATGTGTCTTTGATGAGTTTAGTCAACATGGTAATGTAAGAGGGTAAAGTCGTGGCTTATGCTTTACGACAATTGAGGATTTATAAAAGGATCTGTATTATTATGGATTTGGAAATTGGTTGCGGTGGTATTGTGTTGGAATATTTGGAGGTATTATCTTTATGGTTCTAGGTTCGAAGTGTTTGGTAATCGCCAGAATATTGAGTACTCGTTTGGTCTAAAGGAATAGAGTATGAGACAACAAGGATGGTTAGAGTTCGTGATGAGTTATGAATTTGGCTTGGATTATCCTTCGGGGAAAAGCTGTTGTTGTGCCTGAAAAGTTAAGTTGGAAGTTTCTATGCATGTCTGTTTTGATAATCAGGGAGTTAGAATTATTTGAGAAATTCTGAGACTTGTGTATGGTGTATGAGATAACACAAGAGAGTGTGAGATTGGTAATATCAAAGTGAACAGTGATTTTTGGTGAATTTGAGAAAGAGTTAGACTTTGGACGTGGAATTGATAGTTTTGATGGTTGCGAGTAATCAGAGTGCTCAGCGGAAGCGTGAGGTGGCACATTTTGTATTTACGTGTGGGACTTGTAAGAGTTCATAGGTTGAACATTGAGAACATGTAGGAATGATTAGACCATTGGACGTTTCAGAATGGAAGTGTTAGGTGAAAGGTTTAAATATTATTCATGGGCTACTATGTAGATGGATGTTTTGGTTATATGTTCGATTGGGAATCGTAGTATTGTTGTAATAAGGTTGTGTGATAAGGATGTTGGTATTCTGGTTTTGTAGAGGTTGTGGAATCGATGTTGTGTCGTGGAACTTGTGTTCTTGTTTGTGTTGTTGCCTCGTTTCCATCGTGATGGTTCGAGTGTGTGTGGCTAATTTCTTGTGGTGAATTAGGGGAGTGTTATCTGTGGTGATGGTAACGATCTTGTTGTGTTTCGGTTCTAGAGTGAACCTGTGTGTTGGTATCGTGGTTTTCCTTGAGTTGTGAGTTGGTCGTCAAGTGCATTGTATGGGCTTTGCATCTTGTCGTTGTTGTATCTGCTATTAGCACGGTGGTTTGTCATTTGTGTTATTTGTGGTGTGCCTTTTGTTGGCATGTTGGTTTGTTAGTCGGTTGCGAGAGTCGTGTCCGGAGTTGTTCATCTTAGTATATTTTCGAGGACGAAAATTTCTAAGTGGGGGAGAGTTGTAACGCCCCGGTTTTGTCTTATTTAATTAATCGAGTCGTTTTAATTATTTTATTATTATATTATTTTATTTTCGACTTTTATTTAGAAAAATGTTATTTTTCATCGTGATTATATTTTGTCGCGTTTTGAGAGCGTTTGCGAGATATTTGAGTGTAGGGGTATTTTGGTCTTTTTGTGGGGATAGATATTTGTTTTATTAAAATAGAAAGTTAGAGGTGAGAAAGAGAGAAAAAACAGAATTTTGAGAGAAAAAGAGAAGAAGAAGGAAAAGAGAGGAGAAAAGAGAAGAGCAAGAGAAAAGTGTGGAAAATCACCAAGATCAATCTTTCGGAGTCGATTTAATCGGGTAAGGGTGTGAAATATTGTTATCCTAACTTTGTGTATGATTATGTATGTGTTTTGTGTGGATGTTTTGGTTGGTTTTCCATATGTTTCCGTTTATGCCGTATTTGACGAAATCGATAGAAACCGATGTTTTTACGGTCGAAAAGTCGTATGAATACATGTGTTGGTTGGTTATATGTATGTGAGATGCTGTTTAAAGTTTCATGAAGTTTGGTTATGTTTCGATTAGTTTTCGGTATGTTTCCGTTGTTGTTTCCGTTTAGGTCGAATCGTAGGAAATCGATAGAAACCGATGTTTTCACGGTTAGAATTCGGAATAAATTACGTAATTGTATCGAGTAAGGTTAGGTTGTCGTATAGCGTGCTTTTTATTCGATTTGGCGATGTTCGAAAATTCTGGTTTTTGAAAGGTCGAAATTTAATCGAAAAATCGAACGTCGTAGAAATTTCGTTTATGTGTTCTAAATTGTTCTTATGTATTTGGTGGTTGCGCGTATATGTTTGTTTCGGTGAAAATGTTCGATTTAGTCGAGTTTCGGGCATTTCGGAAAAGTTACAGCAAGTGTGTAAATTGAGAAATCTGATTTTTTGAGAAAAACAGGGCTATGAATCGATACATAACAGCTATGTATCGATACGAAATGGTTTATGTATCGATACATAACCCTTATGCGTCGATACATACTGAAGGAATTTGAGAAAACAGAATTTCACTACAGCATGCGTCGACACATGCGAGCTATGTATCGATACATGTTGCTTTTTTGTATCGATACATAAGCCTATGTATCGATACATACTGTGCTGAACCAGGAAATTCGGGTTTGTCGGGGAAACTTCGGAAATTCATATCTCTTGAACCGTAAGTCGGTTTCGATCCCCGTTCGAAGCGTTGGGAAGCTAACGAGATGTTCTTTCTAGGAAAAATAGTTTTGGGGTCTGAACTTGGTTCAATCGGTACAGTTTTTATGAACCGTTTCGTAGTGTCGGGCGTCCGGTTTATGTTTTTTGCGTTATTTTGAAATATTCATATCTTGTCAACCGTTTATCGTATTTAAGAGTTCTTTATACCGAATCGAAGCTGTCGATGAGCACTTTTTGATGATGATAGAAAATATTATTTTTGGACGACTTTTAGCCGACTTTTCTGAGAAACCGTAAAAATGGAATTTTGAGTTATTTTCTATATTGTGCGATAGGATATGATATGTAACGTATGACTTTTGTGAGGGATGTTTGATGGGTATATGATGTTGTGGTGAAGGTTTGTAGCCGTTTGGAAAATATGTGCATTGTATTATATGTACTTGAAATGCATGATTTACTGTATGAGTCTTGATTGCCATGGGTCATTATATGACATGCATCATGCATGAAGACATTGTAAGATCCCTTCGTGGGTGTAAACAATGCATGAAGACATTGTAAGATCCCTTCGTGGGTGTAAACAATGCATGAAGACATTGTAAGATCCCTTCGTGGGTGTAAACAATGCATGAAGACATTGTAAGATCCCTTCGTGGGTGTAAACAATGCATGAAGACATTGTAAGATCCCTTCGTGGGTGTAAACAATGCAGTTAGACATTGTAGATCCCTTTGTGGGTGTAAACAATGCATGTTGAATTGTAGATCCCTTATGGGTGTAAGTAATTGTTGTATTGATCGTGTGCCTATTATAAAGGACTAAAAACAATCCATAATGTCGTATGCTTGTTGATAAGTGGTAGCGACGGGGAACATCGTAGGCCCGACGGGGAGTTACTCTATGTAACGAGCGATGATTCCAGCAGAGTTCCTGAGTGAACTAGTGGTGATTGAGTCGGTACCGCATTGCATTTGCATAGAGTCGTGAGTCGGTCTCTATGATTTGCATTGGTCGTCTTTGTATATGTGCATTGATGAAGGAACATGAATATATGTATTTATGTTGAATGATAAGCATTGTGATGAATATGCTTGGTTTTGTATATAAATATATATGCCTTGCGATGTATATTGAGTAAGATGTGATGAATGGCGATAAGAGTTGTATCTTTGTAATGATACATTGGTGAATAAACATGTATGTGTGTTATGTTGAATGAATGGTGATGAATTGAGATGTATTGGGGATACATGTATTTGAGCATGAATGAATATGCCTATGTGAAGGATGCGTTAATTACGGATTGTTATGCCGTGTATTTGATTTATGGTATATGCTTGGTGTGATATGTATATATACATGCATAGTGACGAGTTGTGGTGAGAATGTGGTATATGTGTATTATATGTTGAGATATATAATTATATGCAACGTTATTATGATAATATTTCTCACCCTTCTGCTGTTTTATGATGCTCTATGAGGCATTGCAGATTAGGTATCTGGTGGTCTTTTGTGAAGCGTGGCTTCATTTCCTTTTTGGTCGTCTGGCTCTGATATGTAGCACCGGGTAGCTAGGATGTGTTTATGAGCTTTTGTGATACTTTTGTACATGTATCTAGCTAATGAATGTTTATGTAAACATGAATGATATTGGTGACTACTATTGGAGTATGATATATATATATGTATATATGTCTTTGAATCAATGTTTAGATGTTTCCGCTTTTATTCTAAATGTTGACATGTGGGTATAAGGACTGAGATCCTTGATTGTTGAAAGTTACCCCACTGTTGCATATCATTTTGAGCAGGTGTTGTATGTGTTTTAATTTCAAGCATAATGTGACATACCTTTTTATGTCGTGTTTGCAATTATACTCTGATGAAATTTTCAATACGTGCCTAAATGATTTAATTAATTATTTGGGGGTATAGAAAGGGGTGTTACACCGATCCCGTCATAGATTCGATTGTACCAATCGATGTCAGAGTTGGTAAGAGACATGATTCTCTGCGACCAATGTAAAGTATTCTTTTGATCCCAAAATGCAGCAGACTTGGGTAAGTGGGAAGTGAACCATTTATAAAGCAAGGGTACACAGCACGTGTTCATTCCTCCGCTGTATCAATTCCTTAAATGTACCGAATGATACGCATCTGCAAGTAAGGCCGGTACGGGGTTTTCGATCAGGAAAATCTTAATGGCGTTGATATCTACAAAGTTATCGATGTTGGGAAACAAAAATAACCCGTAGGTGAGCAAAACAAAGATGCTTTCGAAAGCGGCACGTTCCCTGTACTAGCAAAGTATAGAGCTTTCTTTGTCAAGAACTGGGTTGGCAAACCCTGGATGCCACCCTTAGTGGTCATGTGAGTCCTGACTTCTGACTCGTCCAAATAAATTGCCCTTGCAATGGTCTGATCCTTTGGAATTTCTTCCAGTCCAGAAAATGGAGCTTGATCAGTAATGTACAGATCAGTTAGGTGAGAGTACTCCTCCAGCGTTGGTGCAAGCTGATAATCCGGGAATGTGAAACAGTGATAGACTGGATCATAGAACTAGATGAGTGTGGACAGGATTCCTTCAATTACATGGACCCTTAATAAGGACATCAGTCCTCCATACTTGGCTCTGAAAGCCTCGTGGTTGGTGATCATTCTCGCCAGACCTCTTAAATCCTCTAGTTTTGGAACCTTGAAGGTGTACTTATGAGTTTTCCTTCTACCGAAATCCATTAGCGCAATCTCTTTTTCTGACATTTGCAATCATTGTCTCAGTTTAATTTGAAAAAGAGAGACTAGAAGAGAACATTTTCTTTGTTTTAATGTTTTTTAAATGAATGTATGAATGCAACACACAAAAACATAGAAAAAACATGGGGTCAAAGGGTCGGTGTCATGAAGTCAAGGCTCTACCCCCCCCCCCCCCCCCCAAAGGTTTATACTGGTGAATTTTTGTACATGTCCGTAAAATCATTGACCCCTCTAGGATAACAACAGCAAGCGGATCGCCAGCGAGCTGATGTATCCTAGAGTGATCTCAGATGAGGGTAGTATCGCGTGACAACTATTTTCGATAGCTTCCGCACTATAAAATGGCTTAAGTCTACAAAAAACCTCAGCTTCTCAGATAACCCAGTCGACCACACTACTTTCAACAAACAAAGTCGTATAGGCAATGTATCTGCAAAGGGAGTCTCCACTGAGTTTGATGGTCGATCGGGGGCTCTTAACTGGAATTCACTCCCAGTAAGATTACCCGCATTGCCATCACCTATCTTAGGTGTATACTCAATCTTTCCACATGCGGCATCACACGCATTCCCATCAGCAAAAAAATAAACACAGATATCAATTAGGAAAAGCAATATATATATATATATATATATATATATATATATATATTTGTCTTAATCATCCTTGACCTCTAGTCTTATGATCCTATACAGACAATGACTCCCCAGCAGAGTTTGTCATTTCTGTGACATTTTGAGCACTCTGGTTTCAACCAGAGAGATAAGAGGGACAAGATGCCCTGCGTGGCCCCACGGTGGGCGCCATTTTTCTGTGGCGGCCACCGCCATGAAAATGACTTGTCCAAGGTTTTCACCGTAAATTGTAAGAAAGAAAGACGGGCCCCACGGTGGGCGCCATTTTTCTGTAGCAGCCACCGCCATGAAAATGACTTGTCCAAGGTTTTCACCGTAAATTGTAAGAAAGAAAGACGGGCCCCACGGTGGGCGCCATTTTTCTGTAGCTAGCGAATTTGGACGTGGTTCTTAAGCACTTCCGCTCTGGGGTACTACAGGTCGATTCATTTTTTATCCTATTAAGCTGACTAAGGAAGGGAAATAGATGTCTCCAATTAACCCTGCTTGCATACTGAGTTTAAACAGATGACTGTTGGTTTACAGATGCGGTTTAGATTGTGGGCCTCTCTCTGCTTATTTTGTTAAGAATGAAATGACGGGACTATTTATGAGGTTTTTAGGACTGATGCTTTTCGATTGATGCATGAGGATACGGGATTTTGGGTTTTGATTAGTGTGCTCGCTAAGATTTTTCAATCTTATGTCTACGTATTCCCGTTTAACGAAACAGGGAAATCATAGCGATCATAGTTCCTCCTATTCTATGGGAGGAAAAAAGTTGTTTAGTGTCTTGTTCAAAGCCCAAGGCATGAAGCTAAAGGTGGTTTGTATCTTGTTCAAAGCCCAAGATGTGAAGCTGAAGGGTCTATTTGTATCTTGTTCGAAGCCCAAGATGTGAAGCTAAAGGGGTTTGTCTTTAGAGAGAATTTGTCATCTCTAAAGAGGGGTATTTGGTATGTTTGTCACAACTGTTGGGTGACTGGTTATAAAGGAGAATTACTTTAACTGAGATATTTGAATCCAGCAATGCCATAATTTCCTTTATAGGGGATTTTTAACCTGAAGGAGAAGACTTTAACTTAGTTTAGAGCAATTCCATCTTTCCTTAGGAATTTCTCATGCTAAAAGAGGGACAGTGGCGTGGATGTAAATAATCCAGAGGTTTGCCGCTTACACAATTAGATGAAGGGAAATGGGTTGTTGATGTTTGTATACTGTGAGCAAGGCACAAATTTTGATGCTAAAAGGTTGATTGACTCAACGAAGGGTCTCCTTATACAAAGCCTAAGAGGAGGCTATTGACCCAACAAGAGGGTGTTTTTTATGTGTCTCGTACAAAGCCCGAGAGAGAGGCTAAAAGGGTTTACTCAACAAGAGAGTGCTTTGTATGTGTCTTGTACGAGGCCCAAGACGGAGGCTAAAGGTGTTTGACTCAACAAGAGAGTCTTCTATACTCAGCAAGAGAGTGATTTGTATCTCGTACGAAGCCCAAGATGGAGGCTGGGAGGGAAGTGACTCAACAAGAGAGTCTTTTATACTCAACAAGAAAGTGTTTTTGTATCTCGTATGAAGCCCGAGATGGAGGCTAAACAGGTTTGACCCAACAAGAGAGTCTTTTATACTCAACAAGAGAGTGTGAAAAGGTTAACTCCGCTGGGGAGAATCATTGTACAAAGCCCAAGAGGAGGATATTGTGCTGGTGACTATTTCAGTTTAGTGACAGGTCCAGTATGTTGGATAAAAGAGAAAATCAGTTATTATAAAGGGAACGATTAAAGGTATTGTTGTGCTTTGGGATTGATCAGAGGATCAGGGTTATTTCCTGTTCTTTAAGGAAATGGAAAATCCAAAGGGTATTGAGACTGTCCAAGTCTACTGGTGTTTTGAGAAATCGATTCTCAGGTAGTGAATGATCTTTGTATGATGCCCAAGAGAAGGCTGGTATGTTAAGGGATGAAGGTCAACCCATTAACTGGTCTGACACTTGACTCAGAAAGACAGCTCTAGCAAATTGATGACTAGGTTCTATTCCTATACCTGTAGAGGTCTCTGGGTCCTTGTACTAAGCCCAAGAGAAAGCATGAGAGCTTTTAAGAAGCCGAAGGGTCCTTGTACTATGCCCAAGAGAAGGCGGGGATGCTTTTAAGAAGCCCGTGCGTCCCCAAACCCCGAGAAGTTCAAGACATGCC
Organism: Lathyrus tuberosus; assembly: GCA_022829125.1. Taxonomy (NCBI): domain Eukaryota; kingdom Viridiplantae; phylum Streptophyta; class Magnoliopsida; order Fabales; family Fabaceae; genus Lathyrus; species Lathyrus tuberosus. The sequence continues at coordinate 7,085,400 of JALAZF010000326.1, read as the reverse complement.
ATTCACTGAGAATAGATCAAGCCAGGAAAGTCCGAGAATTTGGAAGAAACTCAAGAGATGCCATTCACAGAGAAAAGATCATCTCTGGGGAGTAGAGTCTCTTTGATGATTTCTAAGAGTGATAGTCTGAGAAAGGGTTCACCGAGAATGCTGCCTTTCACGTCTCCATATTGTTTAACCCCAAGAGGAGGGAAGACTGTGTCTGGTAATCCTATGGGGATCTAGTTTTGTTTGTATTTTAAGAGTGACCAACAGGGCTTTACCTAGTGCTAGACGTAGTTGCCGGGGAAAAACTCTAAATAACTATACTAGTATTACACAGTTGATATTTGACGAGTGTATAAAATTTTGTGAAAGAAGACTTACAGTGAACAACCCCACAATACAGTTATATATATATATGAAAGCAGATAAAGAAAGCAGGTAAACACTTACTCGGTTGTAGAGCTTCCATGTTGTTTGGTTAGTTTGTTCAACAAAGAAAGCTTTGATAATAATATTATATTCAAAATCAAAGGAGAAAGTGCTTTGAAAAGATTGTTGGGGCTTACAACTCAAGGAGAGGCCCAAGGTTTTATCAGTGATTGCACTGTTGTTTTGAATTTGTACAGGGACTTATACAAGTGACTAAGGCCCAAAAATGTTTTTTATACAAAGGGATGGGTCTTACACTCTCTCGAGAGGCCCAAAAATTTATTTTTGTACAAGTGGTGGGGCTTACAGCTCAAGGGGAGGCCCAAAAGTTTTCGTTAAAAAGGCGACGATGGTGTCGAACCTTTTGATGGTGTCGGGACTTATACAATACACTGAGGCCCAAAATTGTTTAGGTTAAAAGGGGATTGGGTCTTACATTCTATTAGAGGCCCAAATAATTTTGAATGGATCTTATAGCTCGAGGAGAGGCCCAAGGGTTTGATTTTTCAACTGGCGATCGCGCCGAGATTTTCTTTTAACGCAGAGGGACTTATACAATATATGAGGCCCAAAATTGTTTTGGTTAAAAGGGGATTGGATTTTACACTCTATTAGAGGCCTATATAATTTTGAATGGGTCTTATAGCTCGAGGAGAGGCCCAAGGGTTTGATTTTTCAACTGGCGATCGCGCCGAGATTTTCTTTTAACGCATAGTGACTTATACAATATCTGAGGCCCAAAATTGTTTTGCTTAAAAGGGGATTGGGTCTTACACTCTATTAGAGGCCCAAAGTGTTTAAAAGTTTTATTTGAGTGAAAATCAAGGAAACCCTGAATTTGTTTTCTTTTAAAAGTAAATACTTTAAAGAAAATCAAATAAAAATGATAAAAATACCAAATAAGTTTGAATCAACCACTTGTGACTTTTGTTGAGGGTTTGAAAAATGAGGTTTTAATCACAAGATAAATTAAAACTCATTTGGTTTTGATTTTCAAGGTAAATATTCACTTTTAAAATGTTTAAAAACAATTAAAAAGGAATTTATTCACAAAAATACTAATTATATTAAATAACTAATATAAATTTAATTTTTTTGTGGAATAAAATACTTCAACATTTTTGTGATTTTTTGCAAAAAGAACAAATAAAAAATAATTAAAATTGAGGGAGTTATTAATTTTTCAAATCATTAAAAATAATAAGAAAAACAATAAAAAGTGGAGAGAATAGCAAAAAGAGGATCTGAGGTGAGGGGAATTCGAACCCCAGACCTCTTGTGTATAGGGCGTGCTCCTTACCACTGGGGTGGTGATACATCCGTTGATTGAAACACAACCTCTAATATACAAGGCTTGCCTTGTTTTTGGTCTGGCCCAAGGCAAGGCAAGACAAGATTTTGGTTGAAAACGTGAAGGCCATAATTTTCTCATTTCTCCATGGATTGGGACAAAATTTAGGTCTATCCTGCCTAGAATTTCAAAAGGAATCTACTGGTAGTGGTATTTTTTTTTAGATCATGCTCCTATTGAAAAACCCGACAGTGGTTTGGAAATAGGCCATGATTTGCATTTTCTATGCCATCTCTTGCTACAAGCATGAATTACATGATAAATTGGTGCAAACACAACACATATAACATGTATAAGGGATGCATGATTAGTGGACATCAAAAGAAAGCATGGTTCAAAGAATCCAAGTTGTGATGCTTACCTCTTTTTGAAGCTTTTGTGCAATCTGCCAAGCCGCTTGTTCCAGAAATGATTTGATGCTTTGAACAACCTCAAATGATCTCTTAGAAGCTTTTAGGATGGTTGGAATCAGCTGGAAACCTCAGGCACAAGTTTGAGCTCTTTCTTGCAAAAGGGGCAAAAGTGACCAAAATAGCAACTCTCTCAAATGGTGTTCCCGATGGGGGAACTATTTGGGACAGTTCAAGGATGATATTTGGAGTGTGTTTGAGGTTTTATCTGGTTTGGAAAGTGACTGAATCAAGACATGGCTTAAAAAATGCACAAAAGCCTATTTTTGAGGTTTTGAGAGATGACTTTGTGATTTTGGTGTTACAGGTCACTTGTGAGAGTTTAGACAACTTAGATATGATATATTGGATGTGTTTGGATCCTAAGCTATGGTGGAATTGCTCTCTAACTCAAAAAGAGAAAGAGATTTTGAGGAAATCAAGTGTTGTAGTGCTTTGGTGTACTCAAACTGAACACAATTGAGCTCTATTTATAGTAGAGCAAGTTTGTTTTGGCTGCAATAGTGAATGGCAACTGCAGTAGAGGTTTGACCAATGTTGAGCAATGAGAATCCTAGTCTCCTCTAGCCATTGACTAGAGGTTAGGGCACAGGCTGCTGGTTCCCTTGGTCTTGGATAAGTCTTGACTGAATTTAGTTGGAAATGGCTCAGTCCATGCCACCTTTGTGTATGCATTGAATGCTCCAATCCAAAATTGGAGTCTTGTCCCTCTTTTAGGCATTTCTAGTTTTGGCATGCTATTTTTGGTTCGAAAGACTTGGGAGGCTTGAGATCAGAGTTGGTTCCTCCTTGCTCCCCCCTTGAGGTGTTCAGATGGATAGAGTTGCTTGGCCTTTGCAAAATTTGAACAAATCGAGCAAAACTCCAAAATTTTCCTTGCCATGACAGTTTGCAGCAAGGCATATTGGCATTGTCATATCTCATGGCTCAAGTGGACTTTGATGGAGTTCTTGGCCATTTTGGAAATCCCTCATATGATACAACAACTGTTTGATCATAATTGGTTTTGATAACTTTTGGATCCAAGTGAAAAATTCCCCTACATTTGGAAAAAAGTAAGGCAGATTCTGACTTAGTGAAAATTTCACTAAGTGTTGGAAAAAAAGTGACATTTTCACTTTTTGTAATTTTGATCATTCCATAACTCAAAATCCATGATGAATTGGAATGAGTTATGTTTGAAGCTTTTGTAGAGTGCCATGAGAGCTACAAATCCAGCTTTGAATGGGGAAAAATGTCCTTGTGGTTTAGGAGTTATGATCCTCCAAAGTTGGTACCCTAGTCACTTTATTCCATAACTTAGAAATATTTCTAAGTTTTTATGGTTACCCCTTTTACAAGTTATCCCACTTTTCTTGATTTTTCTGAATGAATGGTGATTCAAATCACACATTAACATCATTTTAGGGTTAAAGAACCATAACTGTGAAAAATCTCAAAAAGTCAAAGTTGACTTTTGTGCACAGTTGACTTTTTGTCAGATGAATTCCAAACTGTGCGATCCTCTATGAAATCAAGTCCTTGACCTAAATCAAACTTGATGGATTGATTTCATTGGTGTTATAGGGTGTAAAATCCTGTCTTAGGGTTTGGGAACATGTCCTGGTCAGAAGTCAAAGGTACAATTGACTTTTCCCGCGAACCCTAACTGTGGTTCAGATGAAATTGAAACTTGTTGCTTAAGCTTCTTGGATTAATCCATTGTTGCAAATGGATCAATGTGGTTTATTAGAGACCCTCAAATCCTCTCTTGAGGTATTGGCCCATGATTTGTCCCAAAAGTTAACTTAGGGGTAAATTAGGTCAAGAAACCCTAATTCCTGATTTTTTTATGAGTGCATCCCCTGAAGCAAAATTGACTTGATAATTGGGTTCATGATGTTCCATGGAGTATTTTAGGATATGCTTTGAAGCATTGGCTCATGCCCAGAGGAAAATTTCCATCTGGAGGCCCTGTTTGACCAAACCCTAATTTTGGTGACACTGGTGATCTTGAGGCTTGATCCACCTAGAAGGGAGCAGCCTTGTGCTTAATCCTTGGAGTGGGAGTCCTCTTGATCCATTGTGGATGTTTGAGAGGTTAGACAAGTTGAGGATCGTGTCATTCCTTGATTGATCCTTTGTCTAAAGCTCAGAGAGGGCTTGAAACCCTAAGTCTGATTATAGTGGATGCTCACCCATCTTTGGGGAGACTGATGAGGCATAATGATCCATCCATATTGTAATGATGATTTACACAATGATGGGGAATCTTAGTGGTCAAAATTTGGAGTATGACACTTTGTTCAGATCCCTGTAGTCTACACACATTCTAACTTTTCCGTCCTTTTTCGAAACTGGCACGATGTTGGCTAACCATTGAGGATATTCTGATGTGGTGAGGAAACCCGCGTCAATCGGTTTCTGTACTTCCTCCTTGATTTTGATGGCCATGTCTGGATGAGTCCGTCTTAGTCTTTGTTTTACCGGCGGACATTCCGATCTTAAAGGTAGATGATGTTCCACGATGCTGGTATCCAACCCTGGCATATCCTGATAAGACAACGCGAATACATTGGGAAATTCTTTGAGAAGCTTTATCAAACTTTCTTTGACAGTTGGACTGAGCAGTGCCCCAATCTTGACTTCTTTTCTCTCTTCTTCTGAACCTAAGTTGACTGCTTCCAACGCTCTTTGTGAGGTTTAATGGACCTTTCCTCTTGTCTGAGTAATCGGGAGATCTCTTCTGGAATTTCTTCGTCATTTTCTTCCCCAGCCTCAAATACCGGGAATTCAAAGTTGGGAGAAGGAATTGGATCGTATGTTTCAATGGGGTTTAAAACAAGCAATCTGCATGACGTGATGATTTGTTTTAGAAGAGATAGAGAGAATGCAAGAGTGTTGTGCAGTGTAATTTCTGAAAAATGCTTGTTTTAATTATTTGAGTTGTTTTTTAGGATTACCATTTTCTGAAAAAGAGAAAAGAGAAAACAGCTATAAATGCGGAAATTGCATAACGACGTTATTTTATTTATGATATTGTCGATTCTTGAAACTACAGCCCTATAAAACAAAACTCTGTCGCTTTGGGCAAAGAGAAGAGGTACATTTACAGAAAGTGAGCCCTATCAAAACATCCGTTTCACCTGGACAAGGTGAAATGTTAAAATAAAGACGGCAATTACTTAGACTTATGAACGACTTTCGGAATGTTGACAGCAACCCATTGCCGGCGAACTCCTCGGTGAATCATAATGTCTGGTACTTTCCTTCCTGATTTTTCTTAAAAAATAACGCTGATTTCTGGTGGAGCGGGATCGTTGGAATCTGTTTCCCAAGTAGAGTTGTCGTAGGTGACCTCTTCCGTTGTATCTTGCACAGTATTTATACTCTCAGGTGGATCTCCCCATCCAGTTAGTTGGATGTCTTCGAGCCGGATACGAGAGCTTTCGGGAGCGGTGTACTTGACCAAGAAGTCGTATTTGCCACTTGGTTGTCCCAGGGTGTCCCACACTTCTTTGGAACTGGAGGAGTCACCCCTTTCGATGACGTTGACCTCGGGAAAAGCATAGTTGTTGAACTGCTGTCCTGCAATCTTTGTAAATTCATCGTCGTACTGGATATCTTCTGAATGCCCTGAGTAATGATCCCAGGATTCGGTGGGGACACATATATTCTTTTCACTGATGCTCAGCTGATATGTATCGTTGGGCTGACTCTTTTGCCCCAAGTCTCCTGGGTATGGCTGCCAGATAGGCAGGCCATCCATTGGTCCATAATAGTCGTGGTCAAAGTTGTCTTTCATTAGAGTGTCCTCCTCTAACGAGTTTGGTGGAGCACGACATCCTTCCGAATCACAATCTCCGTATATCATCTTGACATCTGACCTTGGTATATATCTCAGACTCTGTACGGGATAGTAAAATGGCGTAGGCACCGAGACATGTAACCGTCTTCATTAAGATAAGACTTCCACTCTTCATCTGTATCAGAGGAGTCACCCTCGTTGATGGTATGTACTTCTTGAGACACTGGGTGAAGGAAACCTCCACTATGGAAGAAGTCCTGAATGGGATAAAGACTTTCATCGTTAATAGCAGTCTGGGTACAGTTTGAGGAAAAACCAAGACCTTTCTTTGCTTTGTTAACACTAGGAATGGCAAGTTGTCCCCATCCCTTTGTATTGTTACTTTTTATTACTTCGAGAGCATCTTTGTACGAGGAAATTGATGTTCTCTTTTCTGATTGATTGTTATTGCTCATCGAAAGTGCTTGGAACTGAGTTCCAACAACCTCCTCTGGTTCTACATAAGTGGATAACGATAAGTTGCTCACGATCAAGGCTTGCTCTCCGCAGACTGTGACTAGTTGGTCATTCTTGACGAACTTCATCTTCTGGTGAAGTGTCGAAGTGACTGCCCCAGCCTCGTGTATCCAAGGTCTTCCTAACAAACAGCTGTATGCTTCCCGGATATCCATGATCTGGAAAGTGTGAGGACCGATAGTTATAGGAAGGTCGACTTCGACGATAAATGTTTTTCGGGATCCGTCAAATACTTTGACGATGACCTCACTGCCTCTCATCGGAGATCCTTTAAATGATAGTCGCATTAAAGTGGATTTCGGCATAACATTTAGAGTTGATCCGGTGTCTACCAGTATGCTGGCTAAAGCATCGTCTTGGCAGTTGACTGTAATATTGAGCACCATGTTATGATTTTGGCCCTCTTCCGACAATTCCTCATCACTAAATCCCAAGTTGTTGCAGGAAGTGATGTTGGAGATGATGCTGTCAAATTGTCTTATTGTCACATCTTGTTCCACAAAGGCTTGCTCTAAGACTTTCTGTAGAGCCTCCCTGTGAGCTTCGGAACTGAGTAAAAGAGATAACACAGAGATTTTTGAAGGAGTTTGCAATAGTTGATCAATAATGTTGTATTCATTCTTCTGGATGAGCGTCAGCATCTCATCATTGTTCTTTGAAAGGTCGGGATAAATGGATTGACCGACTGGTTGATCGGGAACTTCTGTCTGAGTTTCCTTTTCTCTGGTAGGTTCTCCAACTCCTCGGTTGAAGATTCGACCGCTCCGTGTTACTTGACTGATGTCTGCAATATTCACGACGGAGGGTAATGGAGTTTCCTTTCCATTCTCAATTGTTGTTGCACCGTATTTGTAAGGGATAGCCTTATCGGATTTGTGCGGTACTGGTCCCGGCAGATAGATAACTACAGGAGCCTTTTGATTTTTCTGACCATCATAGCCGGCCTCAATTGTTTCGAGGTTGAGAAACTTTCCCCTATCAAGAGGAACCCTTGGTTCATGGATAAGAGAAATTATGGCACATACAACTTTGGCCACTTCTCGTTTAGGGATCAAAACAATTTCTTTGCCTCGATTGGGATGATAGTCTGACATTGAACCAGAGCTTGACCATGGTTGAATCTCCTTATGGTCCAACTGACTTTGGAGGGCTGCTCGCACGAGGTAGCATCCTTGGTTATCTTCTGAGCAAACTCTACAGCGCTCATAGTTGTGTGGTGGCACCCGGCCATGTTCGCTTTGTAGGCAGTGTAACCTTACTAGATATGTCTCCATTGATTGAACATCCTGACCTTGATGCCTAGTAGAGTTCCCGTCAATCATACTGACTTGTTGTGTGTCTTCATCTAGATCGATCGGAAGCCACCAGTGGTTTAACAAGTGTTGAAGTGTCCTTTGAATGAGTGCACAACCTTGGTCACTCTCACGACACACTTTACAGTTCTGATAATCATGCGAAGTCAGAAAACCGAGTCGAACTTGCTTAGCATGTAATTCCACTAAGTTGGTATTCATCAAGCGAATATCAAAAATTTGAATCATATTAACTTGATACTGACTTCTATCGCGGTAATCCTGAATCCATCCAAGATCCATCTGACGCTGGAGGGCCTCTTGTACAAAAGAGCATCCCTGATTATTTACCGAGCAAATCAAACAGGAATCATAATCGTGTCGTGGCAGATCATGATGTTGGCTTTGCCTTGAGTGCATTGCCACCAAGTTGACATTCATCGCACGGATGTCGTGGTTTTGAATGATGTTGGAATTAGTATAAGTCATGTTGACTTCACGAATTCGGTGATCTTGGATCCATCCGAGATCCATCTGTTCCTGTAGAGCTGATTGCACCATAGAACATCCTTGATCGTTTTTAGAGCAAATATCACACTGGTGGTAGTTATGAGACGGTACGTGACCGTATCCACTCTGTCTGCAATGTAACTTGACCAGGTTGGTTTCTAATAAGAGAACATCGTGAATCTGATAGTTGTGATTAGATCCTTCCTCTATCAAATTAATTGCAGCTTTCTCGTGTTGATGCAGCGGGTTTGTTTAAACATTTGGATTTTTATCCTTGAAGGATAAGACCCCACTCCTGACAAGCTTCTGTACGTCGGATTTAAAGCTGAGACAGTTTTCTATGTTATGCCCTGGTCCTCCTTGATGATAAGGGCAAGTTTGATCTGCTTTGAACCAAAAAGGCAGATTCTCTGGTATCGCAAGAGAAGCCCTGGTTTGGACGTGCCCTTTGACCAGTAGTAGTTGAAACAGTTTTGCGTACAACATTGGTATAGGGCCAAACCTTGGTGGTCGCGTTGTACGGTTGTTATTGTACTGAGGAAGAGCCTGCTGAAGAGGTTGTTGTGTCCTTTGTTTATATGGTTGTTGATTCGGTTGGCTCTGAGCAACCTGAGGTTGATACGTAGGAATAGGCGCAGGGTTGATAACAGGAGTTACAGCTGCTATTGGCCGGTACCGTCGTCTTTGCTTTTCGAGAGAGATATTGCCAATATCTTGCTTTTTTTCTTAGGGAGAGCACTACCGTATCTTTTAGTACTGCTTGATGGTCCAACATCTTTGACCAGACGTCCCTCTCGGGCGGCTTCTTCAAGACGAACTCCCATGCCCACCATCTCAGTAAAGTCGTTGGGCGCACTGGCAACCATTCGGTCGTAGTAAAATGAGCTCAAGGTTTTGAAGAATATTTTTGTCATCTCTTTTTCCTCAAGAGGTGGAAAAATCTGGGCGGCAATTTCACGCCATCTTTGAGCATATTCCTTGAAGGTTTCCTTGTCTTTCCGCGACATTGGTCGGAGTTGATCTTTGTCTGGTGCCATGTCCAGGTTATACTTATACTGTTGAACGAAGGTACCACCAAGATCTCTAAAAGTGACGATCTTAGTGCGATTCAAACCCATGTACCATTTAAGTGTGGCACCTGTTAAACTATCTTGGAAATAGTGGATCAGTAGCTGTTGGTTTTCTGTCTGAGTTGACATCCTCCGAGCGTACATCACCAAATGACTTTGAGGGCAAGAGTTACCCTTGTATTTTTCAAATTCGGGCACCTTGAATTTGCACGGAACTTTCACATTGGGGACCAAACAAAGGTCTACGGTGTCCTTTCCGAATAGATCCTGACTGCGAATGGCATGCAGTTCCTTCTGCATTTCCAGGAATTGCTCCTGGAACTCATTCATTCTGTCGTACATACTTTAGTTTCCTCCATAAGGTATCTGTGGGATTTTCCCTTCCGGGACAGTGTGTACCACAGGTGGTGGTATAGTCATTACGGCAGTGACTCTTGGTGCTTCCCTCTCCCGAAGTTTGTAACCTGCAGGAGTTGCTGTCATGTCTCTTGCATCTTCGCTTTCCCAGAGTTTGTACCCTTCAGGCCCAGCGGTTCCTGCTGTAGTTTCTGGATCTTCTGTGATCAGCGGAATATATCTTTCCAGGATATAGTTGAGTGGCATGCCCCAGGGACGATCCTTAGGCATGTTATATCGAGGATCATACTTTTCCACTATGGGTGTCGATGTGATCTCTGAGATACCAGTCCTTTGTATCTGAGCTGCTGCCAGAGCTTGCATGTCGTTGAGAAGTTTCCTCAGATCTTCTTTCAGAGCGCCGAGTTCTTCTCTCAACTCTCTGTTCTCTTCCTCGAGATTATCCATTTTCTTTTGTGGATTGGCTCGAGTATTGTACGAATGAGACAGTTTGACTCTAGAATCGAGACACAAACGTGAGATTCGTAGGTAAGAAGAATGCGTTATGTGAGATTGATGAATGATATGCAATGATTATATTAATTGTTTGTTTAATCAATTGAAACATCGACAATTGGATTTCAAATATCATATAGTGGGGAAACCCCGTTTTATTGAATTCAAAGATTGCGGAAATGGAAATACAGTAATTTACAAAGTGCTGTAAAAGGAAATGTCTAAACTTATGGATCCTGAGTCCTCTCTGAGGAGGGCTCAGGTGCTGGTTCTGGTACTTTCCTTTTCTTTGACCGGGACTCTTGAGCCGTTGTCGGGTTATTATTCCTTTGCCAAGTGAAAGGAGCGAGGAAATTCCTTTGGTCTTCTTGATTCTCTACAGCATGTTGCTCTAAAATCTCGATCAGAGCATCCTTTTCTTTTAACAGTTGATGTATTTTGGTACACTCCACATTGAGAATACGGTACTTGTTTTTCCAAGACTTCTTCTCCTGTTGAACTTTGTTGAGGGTGGCCTGGAGTTTTTCCGTATCAGACATAAAATAAAGGACAGATTCCTTTAACGGAAGAACTTCTTGACAATGGTAAGGCATCCTCAGTTTGAGAGCTCTAATTTGTACCCGGTGCAGATAAGGTTCCACAGAGACACAATCTGGTTTTCCTAGAGACTCTCTTCCTTTCCTGTGAACATGTTTCCAAGCATGCACTATTTCTGTCTTTAGTGCCCTGTCATTTTCTCCTTCCTTGAAGAAAAGACCTTCCAGATGAGCATTACGGGGGACATGCCTCATCGGGTATCCGAATTGACGACGAACTAAAGTTGGATGATAGTTGATCCCTCCTTTAATTCCTAAGAGTGGTATATTAGGGAAGTTTCCACAACAGTCAATGATTCTTATCCCGTCATAGATTCGATTGTACCAATCGATGTTAGAGTTGGTAAGAGACATGATTCTCTGCGACCAACGTAAAGTACTCTTATGATGCCAAAATACAGCAGACTTGGGCAAGTGAGAAGTGAACCATTTGTACAGCAGGGATACACAGCAGGTGATCATTCCTCCGTTGTACAAATTCCTTAAGTGTACAGAATGATAAACATCTGCAAGCAAGGTTGGTACGGGGTTTCCAATTAGAAAAATATTAATGGCATTGATATCAACGACGTTATCAATGTTGGGAAACAGAAATAACCCGTAGTGAGCAGAACAAATATGCTCTCAAAAGCAGTTACGTTCCCTATACTAGCAAAGTACAGAGCTTTCTTTATCAAAAACTTGGCCGGTAAACCTTGGATTCCACCCTTAATGGTCATGTGAGTCCTGACTTCTGACTCGTCCAAATAGATTGCTCTTGCAATGGTTTGATCTTTTGGAATTTCTTCCAGTCCAGAAAAGGGAGCTTGGTCAGTGATGGGTAAATCAGTTAGGTGAGAATACTCTTCGAGTGTTGGTGCAAGTTGATAATCTGGGAATGTGAAACAGTGATAGACCGGATCGTAAAACTAAATCAGAGTAGTCAGTATTCCTTCAATTACATGGACCCTTAACAGAGACAGCAGTCCTCCGTACTTAGCTCTGAAAGCATCGGGGTTGGTGATCATCCTTGCCAACCCTCTCAAATCCTCTAATTTTGGAACCTTGAAGGTGTACTTGTGAGTCTTCCTTCTACCGAAATCCATAATGCAATCTTTCTCCCTGATATTTGCAATCATTGTCTTAGTTTAATTTGAAAAGAGAGAGACTAGAAAAGAAGATTTTCTTTGTTTAAAGTTTTTTTAATGAAATGAATGCATGAATGCAGCACACAAAAACATAGAAAAAACATGGGGTCAAAGGTTCGGTGTCATGAAGTCATGGCTCTACCCATCCCCAAAGGTTGTACTGGTGATTTTTTGTACCTGTCCTCAAAATCATTGACCCCCCTTGGGATAACAACAGCAGGCTGGTTCACCCGAGCGAGCTGCAGTATCTTAGAGTAATCTCAGATGAGGGTAGTATCGCGTGACAACTATTTCCGATAGCTTCCGCACTAAAAAATAGTAACATGGTCTCAGCCTACTAAATCCTCAATTTCATGGACACCACAATCGAACAATCTGCTTTCAACAACCGAAGTCGTTTAGACATTGAATCCGCAAAGGGTATCTCCACTGATTCAATGGTCTACCAGGGTCTCTTATTTAGGAGTTACTCCCTGTAAGATTACCCGTCTAATGCCATCACTTATCTTAGGTGTCACTCAAACTTTCCAGATGCGGCATCACCCGCAGTCCCATTAGCAGAAAAGTAAACACGGATATCAATTAGGAAAAAGCGATATATATATATATATATATATATATATATATATATATATATATATATATATATATATATATATATATATATATATATATATATATATATATATATATATATATATATATATATATATATATATATATATATATATATATATATATATATATATATATATATATATATATATATATTCCTAAAACTAACATCCTAGACCTCTTAAGAGCTATAATCCTAGTCTTATATAGACAATGACTCCCCAGCAGAGTCGCCATTTTACTGTTCGAAAATGGGGATGATGATGACTATAGTAAAACAAATTCTCACAATGACTCCCCAGCAGAGTCACCATTTTACTGTAGCGAGCGATTTTTGTCGGTGACGTGACCACCTTATCGCTGGTTTTTGGGTTTCTCCCCACAATGAGGAGGGGTGCTACTTTCTGATTTCTTATTTATCCCATGAAGCTGGAAGGGAAAGGGAAGTTATCTAAAACTAACCTTGCACGTGAATGTTTAACTGAACAAACGCTTTAAAGAGATTGGGGGGTCCGGGGTCAGGTTATACAATGGGGAGTTGTCAATTACCCATTCTATATGTGGTTATCCACAGGAGGTTAGCTTTAGGTTTCGCTTTGTACTTGATGGTGTTTATCCGTTAATGGGTTGAGAAAGTTTCTTGGGAAGGTATGAGAGAGTGAGTGAGTTTTTGTTTATGTTCGGGTGTTTTTGGTAATGTACTGGACCTAATTTTAGATTGGTATGAAGGTACTGGACCTAGAGTTTTTGAATAGTATACTCGATAAGATTTCACAATCTTATGGCTATGTATTCCTGTTTAAACGAAACAGGGAAATTAGAGCAATTATAGTTCCTCCTATTCTAAGGGAGGAAAATATGTTTTGGTGTCTTGTTCAAAGCCCAAGATTGAAGCTAAAAGGTTATTTATTTGTGTCTTGTTCAAAGCCCAAGATTGAAGCTAAAAAATTTTTACTGAGAGAGAACTAGTCATCTCTAAAGAGGGATTGGACTTCCTCTGAGGGGATTGTTGATTTTTGTGTGCCTTAATCAAAGCCCAAGGTTGAAGCTAAGAGGTTGATTGACTCCACTGGGGAAGTCCTTATACAAAGCCTAAGAGGATGCTGGAGATGACTTACTCAACGAGAGAGGGTTTATATTTGTCTTGTACAAAGCCCGAGATTGAGGTGAAAAAGAGACTGACTCTTTGGGGATATCATTATACAAAGCCTAAGAGGAGGCTAAAAGTTTGACTTTTTCGGGGAAAATATTCTGTCTGTTTTGTACAAAGCCCAAGATCGAGGCTAAAAAAAGGAATTTTGACTCTGCCGAGGAGATTTGTATATGTCTTATACGAAGCCCAAGATTGAGGCTGAGATGAGAAATTTAACTGACTCGGATGAGGATATTTTTATGTGTCTTGTACAAAGCCCAAGATTGAGGCTGAAATGAGTTTGACTCTGCGGGAGAGTATTATCTGTCTTGTACAAAGCCCAAGATTGAGGCTGAAAAATGTTAGACTCATCTTAGGGAATTATTTCTCGAAGCCTAAAGAAGGCTAGGAGGAATTGACTCCGCTAGAGAAGATACTTGTCCCAGCTTGAGAGAAGGTTATGAAGATTTATGTCTTGTACAAAGCCAAAGATTGAGGCTAAAAGGGTTTGACTCAACAAGAGAGTGCTTTTATTTGTCTTGTACGAAGCCCAGGATTGTGGCGGAACAAGCTGGAGAAATCATTCTTCCTAAGAGGAGGTTGACTTCTGCTAGGGGAAATCTTTATGCCAAGCCTAGGAGGAGGCTGGAAAAGATTGACACAACAAGAGAGTGTTTTTATCTGTCTCGTACAAAGCCCGAGATTGACGCTAAAAGGTTGACTCAACAAGAGAGTGCTGAAAGGTGATTGACTCAACAAGAGAGTCTGAAAGGGTGATTGGCTCAACAAGAGAGTCTGAAAGAGATTGACTCAACAAGAGAGTCTGAAAGTGATTGACTCAACAAGAGAGTTTGAAAAGGTTAGCTCCGCTGGGGATTATCATTGTACAAAGCCCAAGAGGAGGCTGACTGCGCTGAGGAAAGGTCATTATACAAAGCCTAAGAGGAGGCTAGCTTCTGCTAAGGATTATTGAGATCCCGAGGCAGGTCCAAGTGGGGAATCAACTCTTGTTGATGGTTACAGAAGAGTTGGGGTATCAGATACCTTGAGGTTCTGATTTGGGATAGTGTTATACTAATGATAAACTGACCCTGTCTTGGGGATTTTTAGGAGAGAGACTGGGTTTTAGAACCCGTGGGTTTTAACTCTACAGGAGATTTATCCAGAGTGACCGGGGTTTCTCCTATGTTTGTAGGGAACTTGAGAATGTCTTTGAGACTCAAGAGGAGATTTAGACTGTCCAAGTCTACTGGTGTGGAAGAGTTTATCTTTGTATGATGCCCAAGAGGAGGCGGGTGTTTTAAGGGATGAGAATCAACCCTAAATTAGTCTGAGATTTGGCACTGGAAAGACCGCTCTAGCAAAGGATGACTAAGTTCTGGCTTATACCTTTAAAAGGTCTTTAGGGTCCTTGTATTAAGCCCAAGAGAAGGCATGAAAACTTCTAAGAAGTCGGAGGGTCCTTGTACAAATCCCAAGAGGAGGCGGGGATGCTTTTAGGAAGCCTGTGGGTCCCAAACCGAGAAAAGTTCAAGAAATGCTATTCACCGAGAATAGATCATTTAGTGAAAGTTCTAAGGTTTGAAGAAACTCAAGAGATGCTATTCACCGAGAATAGATCAACTCTGGGGAGTAGAATTTCTTTGACAATTTCTAATAGTGACAACCTGAGAAAAGGTTCACAAAGAATACTGCCTTTCTCTTTGTTCCATATTGTTTAAGCCCAAGAGAAGGCAAGACTGTATCTGGAAATCCTATGGGGATCTAGTTTTGAATGTATTTAAAGAGTGACTAAACTGGCTTTACCTAGTTCTAGACCTAGTTGCCGGGGAAAACTCTAAATAACTATACTAGTATATATACAGTTGATATATGACAAGTATTTTAAAAGGATGTGAAATAAGACTTACAGTGCGCAGCTTCCCACAATACAGCGCGCGCCTTCTACCACTAGGGTGGTGATACATCCGTGTATACATCCTCTAAGTTACAACGCACGCCTTCTACCACTAGGGTGGTGATACATCCGTGTATCAAAACCACCCCATAAATACATAAGGGATGCCTTGTTTTAGGCCTGGGCAAGGCAAGGCAAGGCCAACTTTTGGGTTATTTACGTGAAGCCTCTAACTTTCTCATTTCTCCATGGATTGGGACAAAATTTATATGCATCTGGCCTAGAATTTCCCAAGGAATCCAATGGTGGTCATAGTTTTTTCAGATGAGGTCCCTATTTAAAAACCCGATAGTGGTTTTGAAATAGGCCTATATTTGCATTTTCTATGCTACCTCATGGTACAGGCAAGAATTACATGATGAATTGGTCAAACACAACATATATAACATGTATGAGATGTTTATAGTCAGTGGACTTCAAAGCAATGCATAATTCAAAGAGTTCAAGTTGTGATGCTTACCTCTTTGGGAGATTTTTGTGCTATCTACCAAGTTTCTTGTGCCAGAAGTAATTTGATGCTTTGGACACTCTCAATTGATCCCTTAGAAGCTTTTAGAATGGTTGGAACCAGCTGGAATCTTCAGGAACAAGTTTGAGCAGCTTCTTGCAAAAGGGGCAAAAGTGGCCAATAGGACAGCTCTCTCAAATGGTGTTCCAGATGTAGGGAACCATTTGGGATAATTCAAGGATGATATTTGGAGTGTGTTTGAGGTTTTATCTGGTTTTGAAAGTGACTGAATCAAGACATGGCTTAAAAAAATGCAAAAAAGTCCAATTTTGAGGTTTTGGAAGTGGACTTTGAGATTTTGGTGTTACAGGTCACATGTTAGTGTTTGAACAGCTTAGATACAACATATTAGAGGTGTTTGGATCATGAGCTATGATGGAATTGCTCTCTAACTCAAAAACTCAGAGATACCTTGCAAAAGAAGGCATTTTGGCCTAAAGAGAGGGATTTTGAGGAAAGCATCAGTTTGGTTGCTTTGGTGTACTCAAACTGATCACAATTGATGTCTATTTATAGTGTGTCAAGTTTGTTTTGGCATCAATAGTGAATGGAGGCTACAGCAGACCTTTGGCCAATGTTATGCAAAAGGAATCTCAAGTCTCCTTTAGCCATTGACTTGAGATTAGAGCACATGCTTTGTAGCTTTGGTTCGGAGATAAGTTTGGACTGAATTCAGTTGGAATAGGCTCAGGTCATGCCACCTTGATGCATTCATTAAAGGCTTGGAAACAAAATTGGAGTCTTGGCACTTTTTAGTCTTTTTAGGTTTGGCATGGCTACTTGTAGATTCTTGGACTTGTGAGGCTTGGAGATCAGATCATCCCCCTTGGATTTGATCCTCAAATGTGTCCAAATTGATTACAAGGCTTGGATTTATCAGATTTGGATATATCGAACAAAATGCACAAATTCTGCCTTGTAAACCAGTTCATGATGCCATGTTTCAAGGGTTGTATCTCCTTGCTCAAATTGAATTTGGAGATGATCTGGTACTTGTTGGAAAGCCCTTATGGCATGCTTTAACTTTGATTTTTACCCCTAGACCTGGTTTGACTTGGATCAAGGTGAAATATGTCTCTACATTTTGGAAAAAGTAAGGCAGATTCTGACTTAGTGAAAATTTCACTAAGTGTTAGAAAAATGTCATTTTCATGTTTTTAGCCATTTTGATCACTCCATAACTAAAAATCCATGAAGAATTGGAATGAGATGTAGTTGACACTTTTGAAGTATGTAATGAGAGCTACAAATCCAGCTTTGGACCATCCAAAATGGTTGCTTGGATCTCAAGTTATGATCCTTGGAAGTTGGTACCCGTGCCACTTTGTTCCATAACTTAGAAAAATTCTAAGTTTTTTATGGTTACCCCTTTTACAAGTTAACTCAATTTCTTTGGTTTTTCTTGATGAATGATGATTCAAATCACATATTAACATTGTTTTAGGGTTAAAGAACCTTGGTTGACCAAAAATTCAAAAAGTCAAACTTTGGATTTTTGTACAGTTGACTTTTTATCGGGTGAAATCCAAATTGTGCGATCCTTTATGAAATCAAGCCCTTGACCTAACTCAAACCTAATGGATGGATTCCATAGGTGTTTTAAGGTGTATTTAATCATGTCCCAAGGTTTGGGAGCATGTCCTGGTCAAAAGTCAAAGGCACAGTTGACTTTTTCCTCGAAACCCTAATTGTGGTCCTGATGAAATTGAAACTTGTAGATCAAGCTTCTTGGATCAATCTATTGTTACAAATGGATCAATGTAGTGTATTAGAGACCCTAAAACCATGTCTTGAGGTCTTGGCTCATGCTTTGTCCCAAAAGTCAACTTAGGGGTGAATTAGGTCAAGAACCCCTAACTCCTGATTTTTGGTAAATGCATCCCCTGAGGTTAAATTGACTTGATGATTGGGTCCATGAGGTCCCTTAGAGTATCTTGGGTTGTTGTGTGAAGCATTGGCTCATGCCCAGAGGAAAATTTCCATCTGGAGGCCTTGGTCGACCAAAACCCTAATTTGGTGACAATGACGATCTTGAGGCTTGATCCACCTGGAATGTTGCACCCTTTGTGCTTGATTCTTGATGTGGGAGTCGTCTTGATCCTTTATGGGTGTTTGAGAGTTTAGAAAAGTTGAAGATCATGTCATTCCTTGATTGATCCTTTGTCTAAGGCTCCGAGAGGGCTTGAAACCCTAATTCTTGACTGTGGTGAATGCTCAAACATCTTTAAGGAGATTGATGAGGCATGTAGGTACATCCTTATTGTGAGGATGATTTGCACAATGATGGGAAATCTTGGTGTGAAAAATTTGGGGTATGACAGGATTACCCTGTTCGCGGCCTCTGCTTGTCCGTTAGTCTAGGGATGCTCGACGGAGGTGAAATGTTGCTTCGTGCCCAGCTTTGCGACGAAGTCCTGGAACTTCTTGTCCGTGAACTGGGTTCCGTTGTTGGTCACGAGGGCCTGGGGTACTCCGAAACGCGCGAGGACGTTCCTCTTGTAGAAGCAAAGTATGTTGAAGGTTGTGATCTTGGCGAGAGCTTCGGCTTCGATCCATTTTGTAAAGTAATCAACGGTCACAATCAGAAATCTGTTCTGATAGGACCCTATTGTGAAGGGGCCGAGTATATCCATCCCCCACCAGGCGACGGGCCAAGGTGAGGATAGAGTCTTCAACTCGTTAGGAGGCGCCAAGTGCATGTCCCCGTGGCGCTGGCACCGGTCACATTTTTGGACATGCTCCTTAGCATCGTGCTGCATGGTCGGCCAATAATATCCTGCTCGCAGGGCCTTTCGTGCCAATGATCTCCCTCCTAAGTGCTGCGCATTGATGCCCTCATGAATTTTTTGGAGAATTTTGGGGACCTTGTCCTCCTCGACGCATTTCAGGAGGGGGATGGAGAATCCTCGTCGATAGAGTTTGTCTTCGATCAGCACGTATGAGCAGGCTCTTTGTTTAGTCATGTTGGCCTCCTTGTTGTCCTCGGGTAATTCCCCCGTGGTGAAGTAATTGTATACTGGGGTCATCCAGCAGTGGCTGTCTCTAATGGCATTAACGTCGAGCAGCTCTGATGGCTTCTCAATACTTGGTCGAGCGAGTATCTCTTGTACGACGGATTTATTGCCGCCTTTCTTTCTGGTGCTAGCCAGTTTTGACAAGACGTCTGCCCGCGTGTTTCATTCGCGAGGAATGTGCTGGACTTCCCACGCATCGAACCTAGTAATTCTTTCTATCACCAGAGTCAGATATTCGACCAACTGGTCATATTTTGCCTAATACTCTCCTCGTACTTGAGATGCTACGAGTTAGGAATCGGTGAAAATCTTTACCTCCTTGGCGCCTAAGTCTTCGGCCAGCCGTAACCCTGCGAGGAAGGGTTCGTACTCGGCTTGGTTGTTAGACGTAGGGAAGGATAGGACTAAAGACACTTTGATTAGTATTCTCTCCTCGTTCTCGAGGATGATGCCTGCGCCACTACCCGTGGAACTGGATGCCCCGTCCACGTAGATGGTCCATCTATGCGTTCTGCTTGGTGAGGATGATGGCGGCGTCATCTCCCCCACGAAGTCGGCCATAACTTGTGCCTTGAGGGTCTTCCTTCCTTCATAGTGGATGTCAAATTCTGATAGTTCTAGGGGCCATTTGAGAATTATGCTGGCCATGTCTGGTTGACAAAGCAGCTGTCTTATGGGCTGGTCAGTATGCACTACTATGGTGTGGGTTAGGAAGCAATGCCTTAGCCTTCTCGCAGCGTTGACGAGGGTGAGAGGGACCTTCTCTATTTACGTGTATCTGATTTCTGGCCCTTGTAGGGCCTTGCTCGTGAAATAGATGGGCTTTTTCCCGTCCGTTGTCTCGCGAATGAGTGCAGCGCTAATGGCTTCGCTGGTGACGGACAGATACAGGTACAAGTTCTCCCCGAACTCTTGTCGTGAAAGCAAGGGGGCCCGGACAAGGCTCACTTAAGGTGGGTCAGAGCCTGCTCGCATTCCTCCGTCCATTCGAATGTGGCCTCCTTTCTAAGGAGTTTAAAGAAGGGCAGGGCGTGCTGGGCAGACTTGGCCACGAAGCGAGAAAGTGACGCGAGCATCCCGTTGAGGGACTGTATGGACTTCTTCGACCTGGGTGTGGGAAATTCTGCGAACGCCCGACATTTGTTAAGATTCGCCTCTATCCCCCTCTCGGTGAGGTAGAACCCAAGGAACTTCCCTGCCCGCACGCCAAAGGTGCATTTTTCTGGGTTAAAACGCATTTTGCACTTTCTTGCCTGGTCGAAAACCATTTGCAAATGGGTCATGTGATCGGATTCCTCTTGGGACTTCACATTCATATCGTCCATGTAAACTTCGAGCATGTCTCTGATTTCTAATCAGAAGACTTTGTTCATCATGCGCTGGTACGTGACCCCAACGTTTTTCAGACAAAAGGGCATTACATTGTAGTAATAGTTCCCCGACGAGGTCATGAACGCGGTGTACTTTTTATCCTTTTTGGCCATAGGGATTTGATTGTATCCTGAATAGGCGTCCATGAAGGACAAGAGCTTGAAACCTGCAAAATTATCTACGAGCTTATCTATGTTGGGCAGAGGATAAGCATCCTTCGGGCAAGCCCGGTTGAGATCAGTATAATAAATGCACATGCGCAATTTTCCACTATGTTTCTTGAGAAGTACAATATTGGACAGCCAGGTTGTATACCTGTCCTCCGAGATAAATTTTGCCTCTAAGAGGTCTTGTACAAATTTTTGGGCAGCCTGTGCCTTCTCATCGGATTGCTTGCGCCTGCGCTGTGCGACGGCTCGAGCAGCTGGTTCAATGGTCAGTTGATGGCATGCGGTCTCAGGGTCCAGGTCGGGCATGTCCGCGGCACTCCACGCAAGCAAATCGGCGTTGTCCTTGAGACAAGTCTTCAACTGCTGCTTCACCTCGCCGGCCAGCCCCGCGCCTATCTTCACTCCTCTGCTCGGGTTGACTCCGAAGGTGATGACCTCGAACTCCCCATCTGAGACAGGGCGCATGAGGGTGGTTGCAGGGGAACTGCTGGCCCCCGCCGACGTGCATTCACCACAGTCCTTGTCCTCTTCAGAGATTCGACTATCGAGGTCGATGATGTGTACAGGGAGAGTCAGCTTCTTGTCAGGCTGGCTTTCTTCGCTGGGCTGGTCGTCCTCCCTTGCCCGCTTGGCAGCCTCGGGTGCAGCACCGATCGAGCTTTGGCCTCGAGTAGCTACTTCAAAGCACCTCCTTGCAGCTTCTATATCCCCGTGCAATGTTGCGACGTGGCCCTTCTCCGTATAGTACTTCATCTTGAGATGAACGGTAGAAGGAACAGCGATCAGCTCCGCCAAGGTTGGTCTGCCAAGGATGCATTTGTACAGCAAAGGGCAATCGATTACCAGAAATTGAGTCTTGATCGACTTCAACGCCTTCTCTTCCCCGAAGGTGACCGGGAGCTCCACGTACCCCCAGGGTTTGGCTGTCGCCCTGTTGAACTCTTGCAGGTCGGACCCTACGTACGGTGACAGGTTCTTCTAATCCAGCTTCAAGGCTCTGAACAGACCAGTGTACATGATGTTCACGGAGCTGCCCTGGTCGACTTGGATCTGTCAGACATCAATTTTGGCAAGTCTGTCTCTAATGAGAAAAGGCATGTACGAGTTCGGGGAGCCCCCAAGCATCTCCTCCCGGTAGAAAGTGATTGGCTGGGACCGCTCCCGAACCTTCTCGAGCATGGAAAGCTGGTCAGGACTGCAGTCAATAAGTTGGTCAAAATTTCTCTTGACTAACCCCACCGTGAGTTCGCTATATCCCCCACACAAGATAACCATGGCCGTTGGGAAGGTCTCCCAAGTGCTGTGTGCGGATATCTGAGGGGGATCCTCAATATGGTCGGGGATGATGAAGTCCTCTGGGCGTGTGATAGACATAGAAACCTGAGGAGGAGGACTGGGCGACGAAGACTCTGCTTCCTTTTTGGTCTCCGAAGTCTCTCGTCGAGAGGATTTACCCTTCTTCATATATTGCTTTCGGTGACCCTCCTTGATAAGGATTTCAATGGCGTCTTTCAGGTGCACGCAGTCTTCGGTCACGTGGCCATGGCTGCGGTGGAAATGCCAGTATTTACTCTTGTCCGTGTTGCCCTTGGACGACGTTGGTTTGGGGAACCGGACACCTCCCTGCTTAAACTCCGCGTTGATGCATTCGGAGAGAATGCGCTCGCGGGGAGCTATCAGTAGGGTATACTCTGAGAAATGACCAGCAGGTCCCTTGCCTTCAGGAGGACGATCATATTGTCGCCTCTCTCTATCGTGTCTGGGGGCCTCTGATTCGTATTTTTTTGTCGCCCGGAAACTCTCTTGATCCCTAGAGTCCTGGGCTTTGTAGGCTGCCTCTTTCTCCTCGTATTGTATATACGATAGAGCTTTACGGAGTAACTCGACAAGGGGTCGAGGAGGTTCTATGCCCACCGCCTTGCGGAATTCGCTCTTTGGTCTCAACCCTTTCTCAAGGAGGTACTTCTTCACATAGTCTGTCATGCAGACCTCAACAGCCTCCTTGTTGAACCGCTTGATATATGCACACAGGGGCTCATCCCTGCCCTGAATAATGGCCTCCAATGTGGCCTCCGACTTAGGGTGTCGCCGGGAGGCAATAAAATGGCGGGCAAACTGACTCTTTAAATCTTTCCAGGACGTGACCGAACCCCAGGGAAGCTGTTTGAACCAGGCCATGGCCCCCTTCCTGAGAGTGATGGGTAAAATCCTAAATTTGATAGCCCCGCTTATGTTATGATAGTGGAGCATGACCTCGATGTTCTCTATATGCTCGCCTGAGTCGGTGGTCCCGTCGTAGGTGGCCAGGGGAGATAGCTTCTCCAATCCATGAAGAATGCGCATATCCATGATCTCCTGAGATAAGGGTCCATGGACATCGTCGTCATCGCTTGTGCTAGACGACCGGCAGGGGTAGTCGTTATACCCGCGACTTCTGCTGCGGCGGGGAAAATGTCTGCGTGACCTGCGATGCTCGTGATGGTTCCTTGAAGGTATGTTCCTCTTCGGAGTGGGGGAGCGTCTAGATTTCTGCAGGGGAGACCGGTGTCGTCATCTGGCGACTGCTGAGCCAGGTTCCTCCGATCTAGAACGTCTTCGTTCGGGAGAAAGACTTTTGGACCTGTCTCGCCTGCACTTTTGAGGAGGAGGAGACTGTAACCGCAAAGAAGGACTGATGGGCTTCTGCGAGGGACGCTGCTCCTGGAGGGCGTGTTCAAGCATGCCGATCTTCTCGCCCTGCTGGAAGATCAGGAAGTTGGACCTGTTGAGGGAGGCAATTAGGGCGACAATTCCTGGGTCCGCGTTTTGAGGGACAAGTATAGGCTCAAAAATAGGACCAGCAGCTTATGCGCGCGGCTTCACGTCATCGGGGGTAGGAGAGGCGATCTTCCTATCCCGATGATCTGTCTCTGGGAAGGCAGCTCCGGAGACGAGGCAGTTGATGTTATCAGTGATAACGGCAATGACAGGCTCTTGACGGCCATCATCGTTCCTATTGGAGGCCATGATGATCAAATGGAGTTTGGAGAGAGAGCTTTGGTCTTTTAGGTGAAAAAGAGGGGATCTTGAATCAAAAAGACGGGGAAGCTAGTTTCCCATAGACAGCGCCACTGATCGGATGTGATCAGACTGGATCGTTGTGGCCTTCGTGTAGGGCAGATGAGGATGCTTGTAGGAGAGAAAAGGGGGTTGTACCTGCAAGGTACTCCGGTGCCAAAGTAAGTGATTGGACAAAGAGAGAAAGCAAGTACAAAGGTAAGATTTCAAGTATTAAATAGTGATCAAACCTGCCCCTCTCACATGAGAGGGTATTTATAGAAGTAACCCCCAACGCGGGGCTGTAAGCTGCAAATTTCGACGCATGAATGTTTGTTCAGAAAATAAATTTAAGAATTTACCAGGATAGTTCGAGGAAGGTTTGATCCTGAAAAAAGAAGATCAGTCAAAAAATGAGTGGTAAATTTGAGGAATATATATTTGGAGATTTTCTCTAAGTATTGGAAAAGGTTTCGACAATTTGGTATAAAGGCCTTATTCGACAGATATTTTGAAATTCAAATTTAGGAGGGAGATTCGCTTTGAAAACCAGACGCATAGAGCACATCTAGGACGTAAAGGCGTGTAGGACGCCATTTGTCATCATTAGGAGAAATAGTTATTGTTGACAGTTATTTCGGTTGTATATAAATAGGGAGTCTTAATGTTAGATTTCCGTGGGTGTTCAAAATTTGTACAAGTTACTCAAGAATACTCAAAGTAACCGTGTGAGAGAAAACAGTATTTACTGAGAAAATGTACGTTTGAAAAACACCAGTTTTATTCCTTGCATTTTAATGAAGTTCTAAGTTATTCATTTACAATTCCTTTACATTTCTGCAATTTCATTCTTGCAATTTACTTACGTTTTCGCCATTTCTTTCAAAAGCAAAAGTCTTTATTACTTTTCAGTCGAAATACATTAGTTTGTGAAAACAATGATAAATTTAATGAACAAAAGGTTTTGTTTTCATACAAATTGTCAAAGTCATTAAAGCACATTGTCCTAGGATTTGTTTGATCGGTCCTGCAAGTAAACTAATTTTTTTGTAAATTAGGAGATCAGCGGTTGTTTGCTAATTTTCCAGGCAAACAAATTGGCACTCCCAGTGGGACCTTGTGCTATTGACAATTTAAAACCTGTATTTTACACTTTACTCATACGAAACTTTCTTCGCTTTGTTGCATGAGACTAAGGAGTGGTAAGATAGCCATAAATAACGAAGAAAGACCTAGAAGAAGACGAGTACGTAGAATGGCGAATCCAAATCCGCCAAACAATTAGAATTCTACAAATAATGAAGTGCCACTCCCTAATCCTTCAACTGGGGGCAATACGGCCTCAATATCAGTACTAGAGGCTATACCATCAACAACGGGTTCGACACCTGCGCATTCAATTCCCTAGAGTGCGCCTAGTTTTTCAACTATGGGTCCCCAAATGTCTCAAATGACTCCTCCCCCTTTAGGGAATATGTAAATCGAGAACAACCGTATGTAATGCCAACATCAGTAATGGCAAGTTTACATAATGCGCCATCAGCATTTACAGATCCAACGATGAACGTAACTTTGCCTTTGCAAGGGTCCGGTTCTGGTGTAAACCATATGGGTAGAATTAGCCAGCCTTTAGGAATGGGATATCAAATTTATATTCCAAATATTACCAATAATTCTGCTCAAGTAATTAGGCAACAAATGGATGAGAGCAATCACGATATGGTCTAGATGCTAGCCCAACAGATGGGGGTTATATTTAACCCTTTGATCCAAAACACGACACAAACGAATCAATAATTGGCAGCACAGATGACGCGCATTACCGATTTCTTTGGTGTCCTCCAACCTCCTCCAAGGGAACAGGTAGTTCAAAACCCAAGGGTAGCCGTCGAAGAAGAACCTACCATAAATCAAAGACAACCAAATATCCCTCAGGCGGAAGTTTTGAACCAAGGAGGGGCAGTCGAACCACCAGGAGTCGAAATCCCTGTTCAACAAGAACCAAGGGTGTTGTTAGTAAACCGAAACCAAAATGCTGATAATATTATACAACAAAAGCGTTGTAATGATATGCCAATAGAGAATAATTTGGCAGCCATGGTCGAAAGGATTATGGCGCGAAATGGGATGAATGTAGGATTACAGAGGCCCAGTCATATTTCCCCCTTATCATAATATATTTTACAGTAAGAGTTACCACATAGATGGAAAGTTCCCAAGTTTACAAAATTTTCAGGGGATACTAGTGAATCGACGGTCGAACATGTGGCGCGGTACTTAATTGAAGCAGGCGAAATAGCGCACAATGAGAATTTGAAAATAAAATATTTCCCTAGTTCCCTAACGAAAAATGCTTTTACTTGGTTTACCACATTGCCTGCGAATTCGATACATACGTGGACCCAGTTAGAGAGATTATTCCATGAATAATTCTACATGGGACAGACAAAGATAAGTTTGAAAGAATTGGCTAGCGTCAAGAGAAAGTTCTCAGAGCCAGTTGATGATTACTTGAATAGGTTTAGGTTGCTCAAAGCAAGGTGTTTCACACAAGTGCCTGAACACGAGTTAGTCGAAATGGCCGCTGGTGGCCTTGACTATTAAATCAGAAAGAAATTAGATACCCAGTACTTAAGAGACATGGTCCAATTGGCTGATAGGGTTAGACAGGTCGAACGACTAAAAGCCGGAAAAGCTAGGGCTAATAAAAATAAGAAAGAAATGGTAGCATATGTCGGAGTTTGTGAGGATGATGACGAAGATGGACCATCAAATTTCGATGAACAAGAAGTCGATTTGGCATAATTAAAACAGGGTCCACCTTATGCTTGCAAAGTCTTGGCTCCGTCGAATGAAAAAAAACCCAATCGAATCGGAAAAGAACGACAAGTTCCCCAAAAGAACTTATACGTTCGACGTTACAAAATGTGACGAAATATTTGATTTGTTAGTCAAGGATGGCCAAATGATAGTGCCACCTGGTACTAAAGTGCCTCCTTTAGAACAGCAGAAAAAGAGAGGTTTTTGCAAATATCATAATTTTTTGGGTCATAAAACATCTCAATGTTTCCTTTTCAGGGATCTAATGCAGAATGCAATCAGAGATGGAAGGCTCAAATTCGGAGATAAGTCGAAATCCCAGGCGAAGGTGGATTCAAACTCTTTGCAAGTGGTGGAGGCGCACTATGCTGAGCCATCCATGGTGAATATGGTCGAGGTTGCTGAAGGCTTCGACGACAACATGGATATGATCGAGGCTACTGATGGATTCGACAACAACATAAATATGGTGGAGGTTGATGAAGATCCCGACAACAAATGTGACATGGTCAAAGTTACAACCGACTTCGTGAACTAGGTTGTTAAGGTTACTGAAGACCTTGACGAAAAGATCATTGAGAACTACATTATTGAGGCCACTGATGGCGTCAATAACGAAACTACTGATAGTTTCGTCCAAACCAACAAGGAAACTATTGAAGGTTTCGCCAGAGTTAACAACGAAACTACTGACGGTTTCGTCCAAATCAACAATGAGACCACTGATGGTTTGGTCCAAATTAACAAAGGAACTACTAAGGGTTCTTACAAATAGGATGTTGTTGGTATTCTCTGAAGGACCATGGAGGATCCAAAGAACAAAGTTGTCGGATTCGTCAGCCAATAGGTTTCCAAGAGTCTGCTCCCAAAGGTGCTAACGAAGAAAATCACTAAAGACTTCAACCGTATGAAGAAGGAACACAAGGTCAATGAAGGCCTCAGTCTGAAGATGAATAAACTAAGCATTGCAACTGAGTCAACTGCCAATGTGAATATGGTAGAAGTATCTCAGAAAGTTTCAGCGCAGGTTGACGAAAAACGTCGAAGGGAGGAGTATCATAAACTGGCGTATCCCAAGGAGGAAGAAAATCTGGCAGATTTCATACATAGATGACAGAGGAAAAGATTTGAGGTAATGCTTTGCCCTCGTTGTAGTGTCGTCTTCGACAAAAAGGCAGCACAAAACTTAGAGTGGGTGGAGAGAGCAAAAAAAAGGGGAAATTGGAGGCCTTCTGGAGAAAGATTCGACCCCAAAAGAGGGGACCAAAGCAGGGAGAGGTTAGGAGAAAGATACCCTAACACATTCAAACGTACAAATAAAGCTCCAGATGACAGGTGGGTCAATCTAATCCGACAAACCCAAGGACAAGGGAAATGGAAGGACTTCGAAGTACAGCGGGGATCTTCCATATCATACAGGAAATAATTCCAAAAGTCTAAGAAGGTGACTTACCCTTCTGAAAATTATAAGGGCAATAACCCTATGACGAAGTCACAGTGGAGGAGGTACCAACGTCGAAAGAAGGCTGAGAAGGAGGCTGCAGGAAAAGCCAAGCCAGAAACCAGCAGCAATGTTCAAACTTCGACTCAGAAGGAAGAATTGAAAGTCGAAAAGCCACCCGTTGCTCCAGTACAAGTGTCGTCAAAGGAGGAAGTAACTAGGGATGATGAAATGACAGACGATTTTAATTCAGAGTCAGAGGCATCCTTCGACATGATGTGTAACATGGTCTCAGTGCTCCCTAGGGAGTATGACCAGGTAATGGAAGTCGAAGATGAAGAAGAGGCTATGGAGGTTGAAACGGCCAGACAGAGGTCCGTTTGCTATTATATCATGAACAATGGATGCGTTGAAGAACAAAATGCATTTTTTGAAAGACCAGATGACTCAATGAGGAGCCACCTCAAACCCCTGTTTATAAAAGGAAAAGTGGGTAACATAAGGGTGAATAAGATTTTGGTTGATGGAGGAGCGGCTGTCAATTTGATGCCGCATTATATGCTTAAGAAAATTGGAAAAGATGATTCTGACACCAAACTTCATAACATGGTGTTGTCGAATTATGAGGGAAAAGTGGGAACCACTATGGGTGTAATACAAGTATATCTAACTATCGGAACCATCACAAGGCCGACAATGTTTATGGTAATTACGTCAAAAGCAAATTATAACCGTCTCTTAGGCAGGGAATGTATACACGGCATAGGTGTCATCCCTTCGTCAATGCATTAACGAATAACAATTTGGTGCGCAGATGGGATTGTTGAAAATATAGAGGCTGACCAGAATTACTTTTTGGCTGAAGTAAACCAGGTTGATAGGAGAAGCTTCGACAGGAATCTGGCTCACATAGCTCCTTGTAGTCCAGCAACCTTCGACATGACGCCAACTGACAATGCTTTCTACTCACTATACCTTCATCCCACCCACGGGTTTCAGTGGGATAGAGAGGTAGTTGGCGAAGAAGATTACATTTTTGGAACCTCACACATCCAGCCAACTGGATGGGGCAGCGAATTTAGTGACAATGAGAGAGTCACTAGTTCTCGAAAAAATCGCGGCTTATATAGCCGAGAATAAACTCAAAGCGGCCTTAGAGACCGAAGTAAAATACATGGTTGTCGAAGCCAACCAGATCGAAGCAGATCAACAAGGTCTTGGAAAGGATCTTGATATGAATCCACCTGATAAAGATCTAGGAGATTTGCAAAACCAGAGGCTCGACGCGATTTATAACGATGAGCCATTGGGCTTTGAGAATGATCCATTAGCATCAAACATAAAGATGATGGCACAGGATCCACTCTAAGAGATCGACTTGGGGTCGGGGGCAGAAAAAAGACCAACCTATATCAGTGCAAAAGTGAGCCCCCAACTTAAGGTCGAAATAGTCCAGTTGCTGAAGGAATTCAAGGATTGTTTCGCATGGGACTATGATGAAATGCCCGGGCTGGATAGGAATCTGGTCGAATTAAGGCTACCAATAAAACCTGGGAGGAAACCTGTTAAGAAAACTCCAAGGAGATTCGCACTAGAAATCCTCTCAAAGATTAAAGAAGAATTCGAAAGACTCCTCAGATGCAAGTTCATCCGCCCGACCAGGTATGTCGAATGGATTGCTAATATAGTTCCTGTAATAAAGAAAAATGGAAAATTGAGGGTATGTATTGATTTTCGAGATTTGAATTCTGCTACCCCAAAGGATGAATATCCTATACCAGTGGCGGAAATGCTTGTCGATTCTGCCGCAGGCCATGAGTACCTTAGTATGCTTGATGGGTACTTTGGTTATAACCAAATTTTTATTGCTGAGGAGGATGTTCCTAAAACGGCATTTCGATGCCCTGGAGCTTTAGGCACCTATGAATGGGTGGTAATGCCTTTTGGCTTAAAGAATGCTCGGGTAACATATCACCGAGCGATGAATTTGATTTTTCACGATTTCATTGAGGCTTTTATGCATATTTATATTGACGATATTATTATTAAGTCTGTTTCAGGAAAAAGTCATATAG
The DNA here is from genome assembly GCA_022829125.1 of Lathyrus tuberosus. Taxonomy (NCBI): domain Eukaryota; kingdom Viridiplantae; phylum Streptophyta; class Magnoliopsida; order Fabales; family Fabaceae; genus Lathyrus; species Lathyrus tuberosus. Next base: position 7,055,336 of record JALAZF010000326.1, on the reverse strand, counting down.
ACCATCTTCGACAGTCCTTTGAACGGATAAGGAAGTTTGGTTTGAAGATGAATCCTCTCAAATGTGCGTTTTGTGTGCAGGCGGGAGACTTCCTAAGCTTTGTGGTCCACAAGAAAGGGATCGAAATCAATCAGAACAAGGCCAAGGCAATAATGGAGGTAAAAGTGCCATCTACAAAGAAGGAATTGCAGTCTCTACTTGGCAAGATCAACTTTCTCAGAAGGTTCATCTCCAACCTTAGTGGGAAGACGCAAGCCTTTTCTCCTCTACTCCGACTAAAGAAGGAAGACTTCGAATGGGGGCAAGAGCAGCAGGATGCCTTCGACAAAATAAAGGAATACCTGAGGCATCCTCCAGTTTTAATGTCACCTTGTAGAAGTAGGAGTATGAGGCTTTACATATCTGCGTCGGACAAGACATTAGGGAGCATGTTGGCTCAAGAGGGTGAGAATGGTGTCGAAAGAGCCATTTACTACCTCAGTAGGTTCTTGAACGATGCGGAAACTAGATATAGTGTAATTGAAAAGATGTGTTTATGTTTATACTTTTCATGTATGAAATTGAAGCACTATACAAAACCAGTTGATGTTTACGTTTCTTCTCATTTCGATGTTATAAAATACATGTTATCTAAACCAATCTTGCACAGTCGAATTGGAAAGTGGGCATTAGCATTAACTGAGTATTCTTTGACATATTTACCTTTAAAGGCTGTCAAAGGACAAGTAGTGGCTGATTTCATAGTCGACCACGCTATAAACGAAAAGTCTTTGGACTACATTGAAATAGAACCATGGAAGTTGTACTTCGACGGTTCCAGTCATAAAAATGGAACTGGAATATGAGTTCTTATTATTTCTCCTAACAGAATTCCAACAAAATTTAAGTACAAAGTTGAAGGCCTTTGCTCAAATAATGAGGCAGAATACGAGGCTTTGATAGCAGGACTTGAAATTTTGTTGGAATTGGGGGCAACTCGGGTCGAAATAATGGGCGACTCTGAGTTAGTCATAAAGCAAATAACAAAGGAGTATAAGTGTGTTAAAGAGAATTTAATCATGTACTTTGTAATAGCTAATCGACTCTTGAAAAGATTCGATATGGTTATGATTCGACATATCCCTCGAATAGAAAATCAGGAGGCAAATGATTTAGCACAGATTGCTTCTGGATACAAAGTATTAAAGGAGAAGTTGCAAAAAGCCATTGAAGTTAGAGGAAGAGTCGTGTCAGCCAGATTATCCCCATCAGATTTGGAGACGATAAAGCTAGGATACGCTGATGAAGAAAATTTTGAAATTTTCAACATAGATAATTCAATGATTGGAGATTGGAGGAAGCCCATAATGGAATATCTACAAAATCCAACAGGATCAGCCGAACGAAAAATCAGGTATCGAGCTTTGAGTTATGTGATTTTGGGGAATGAATTATTTAAGAAAACTCCGGAAGGGATATTACTTAAGTGTCTAAGCGAATCTGAGGCATACATAGCCTTGTCGAATGTACACAGTGGGGCATGCGGTCCGCATCAAGTAGGCCATAAGATGAAGTTGTTATTATTCTGACAAGGAATGTATTGGCCAACTATGTTAAAAGATTGTGTCGAATTTGCGAAATGATGCCAAGAGTGCCAGGTACACGCAAGGATACCACATATTCCTGCAAGTGAGTTACATTCTATAATAAAGCCTTGGCCCTTTAGAGGTTGGGCTTTGGATTTGATTGGAGAAATTCGACCGGCCTCTTCAAAAAGCCAGAAGTTTATTTTGGTTGGTATCGATTATTTTACAAAGTGGATCGAAGCCATACCTTTAGTGAATGTGGATCAAGAAGCAGTAATCGAATTTATTCGAAAACACATCATTTATAGGTTTGGAATCCCAGAGACAATAACAGCGGATCAAGGATCTGTTTTCACTGGTAAAAATATGCAAGCATTTGCGAAGGAAATGGGGTTCAAACTCCTCACATCAACGCCTTACTACGCTCAAGCCAATGGACAGGTCGAAGCCGCAAACAAAGTTATAATTGGTTTGATAAAGAAGCATGTGGGAAGAAAGCCAAAGAATTGGCACAAAACTTTGGACCAAATTCTATGGGCTTGTCGAACCTCTCCTAAGGAAGCTATAAATGCTACACCCTTTCGACTAACGTATGGCCATGATGCAGTCTTACCGGTCGAGATATACTTGCAGTCAGCAAGAGTTCAAAGACATCATGAAATTCCATCAGATGCATATTGGAATATGATGATAGACGAGTTGGTCGATTTATACGAAGAAAGGTTAAATGTGTTGGAGTTATTAAAAAGGCAAAAAGAAAGGGTGGAAAAATCCAACAATAAAAGAGTAAAAGGTAAAGCCTTTTCGATTGGTGACCTTGTGTGGAAAGTGATTCTTCCCATGGATCGAAAAGATAGACTTATGGCAAAATGGTCCCCTAAGTGGGAAGGACCTTTTTAAATCACAAAAGTGTTTTCCAATGGCGCGTATGAAGTCGAAGAATTAGATAAAGATAAGAGATTACTGAAAATAAATGGGAAATATTTGAAGAAATATAAACCCATATTGCAGGAAGTTAAAATAGAAATCGAATAATCTTGCAAAAGAAATAACTAAATTGGTGAAATTCGCCAAACAAATGGCTTAATTGTCAGTACAAAAAGAAATATGCCTCAAAGGACCAAGCAACATTACAAATTTAAACAGGAAATATTTCTTCAACTTTTCAAACTTGGACCGTTGAATCTGAAGACGACGTTCACAGAGGGCCTTGCTGGTCGAAATCTCTTCAATCTCTTTACCTAGCTTCTGAGCCCTTTCAACATGATGCACTCCAACTTCAATCTCTTTAGCTATCTCATCTTGATTGACTTGTTGTAGTTCCTCTTTACGTTTCTGAGCTTGAGAAATTTTGTTTTGGAGGGCGGCAATTTGATTCTCCCATTTGAGGATGTTTTCGTCACAGCTAGCTACCTCTTTCTTATATTCTTCAGAGGCCTGTTCCAATTCAGTGACTTTATTAGTGGAACTTGAAGCGGCATCCCACTCAGCAAGTTATGTTTCTGACTTGTTCTTAATTTTTTTCGAATAGTCTCGAAGCTGGTTGAAATCTGCCACCACAAGGTCAATTAGAGTGGTCAGATCCACAACAACATCAGTCACTTCAGGAGGAGCCTCCAGGACATTGACTTGTTTCAAGATCTTTTTCAGGTCGAATTAAGCAGACGCGTCTTTCTCTAGAAGTTGAAACAAATCAATGTTGAGGATTTTCTGTCGAATCTGGGTCATCACTTCGTCCATGGATCTTGCGCCAGAAATGGTCCCTGAAGTAGTCAAACTGCTGGTGGTGGTGTCAGCAAAGTTATAACGTGTACTGAGCATGACCTTTAGATATTCCAATGGTCTTTGCACTTTCAAATTCTCAAGTTCCTCATGAGAGAAACGGGTCGAAGTAGTGGTGGTTGAAGCAGTTTTAAGATGATCATTAAGGTTTCCTTCTTCGTTTTGTCCTTCTTCGTCCGCAGCAGCCTTGGGAGTTATTGGTTTTTCGCATTCTTTCTCTTCTTCCTCTTCGTCATCAATTTCAACCTCCCCATCTTTCTCTTCGTCAGCATCCTTTAAATTGATGGGGGAGTTGTCTTCAGGATCGCGTTCTGTTGTGAGTGCTGCGTTGGGCATCACAATGTTCCCACCAACATCGACTAAGATATCATCCTCATGACCAGTTTCTTCTTCAACTACATCTTGAATTTGGTTAGAAACAGCGGTAGGATGATTCACTTCAGTGGCTGATTCTTTGGTCGAATCCTGAGGAGAAGGCTTGGAGGCGCTTGTTAGCTTGTAAGTGAGATCGCTGCTAGTTTTTGCAAGGACTTGGACAATAGGATGTCCATGAGTGCCAACAAGAACCTGGAGGATAAATAAGTTAACAAATTTATCACAAGGAAAAACTCCTTTAACTGACGAATTACAAAAAAAAAAACCATACCTTGGGAATTTCGGTCTTGAGACTAGAACTCTCACTTTCGGTTGGAGCTGGGGTGACTTGATCGACAGGATTTTTGTGAGGAGTATCCTCCAATATTCTGGAGGCAGGAAGTTTGGACTGTTGAGGCTTTGACAGTTTCTTCTTCCTTTTTGAAGGCTTGGTCTGGTCGGGTGATTCGTCACCATCATCAGATTCAACAACTTGAGCATCTGGTTCTTTTTTCCTTTTTTTTCTTTGGCGTCGAAGGAGGTCTCCGACTTCCCTGTAAAACAAAAAGAGATTTCATTAGTATGTCTCAGGAAAATAATAGTGTATAAGGATTATGATCAATGAAAAGGCGAAACCATACCCTCGTCACGGGCTTCTTGGTAGTATCTTTTGGGTCTTCCACGCCCTCTGCAGTTGACGCTTCGACGGTAGCTGACTTCTTGACAGGAATTTTCGTGGCTAAGAAAAAAGAGAAAAGTTAAACACAAGTCAAAAGATACATATATGTGTAAATGAAAAGAAGTGGTGTCGAGTATCTCCCCATTCCACACCTTCATATATTGGATTTTCCACACGAATGTGTTCTATGTCAATATGAAGGTGGCCTTTGAAATTTTCCAATGTGTACTTAGTCGGAACCACTCGCTTAGCACGTTTTTGATATTCTTGGCGAAGAAGTTTCATGGAATCCCCACAAGTGAACCAATCTGGAAATGGAGGGCTAAAAGCCACACCAAATTTAGCAGATGGTAGAGGAGGAAATTTTGGTGGATAGAGGTTTAAAGCTATCTCATAACGTTGATCTGGTCGAACGTATGAAGGTAGTTTTAACTCATCTAGTTTTCTTGTAAATTTTTCTTTCAAAGTAACAACTGCTTCACTTTTGGTTCGACTAAGTTCGTTGGGCCTGCAGGCAGTTTCAAAGTACTTCTGGAATGCTGGGATTTATTTGATGTGTCATGAAGTACCTTTCTTTGTTTTATCCTGCACAAGGGCGAAAGCTCTGGTCAGTTGGATAGTGAAAGAAGGCACGTCAAAAAATTGAGAATTATAATAATCCCTCCACCATTTGTCAAACTCTTGAGTACAGAGGAAGTTGGGTTTAAAGGGCACTGGTTGAATTTCGACCAAGTTGGAGTACTTCTTCAGCAGCTAAGAATACTCATCTTCGGTGTGGGTCATGTTGTAGTGAATCAAAGAACCTTTCCTCGAGAAAAAGGGTTTTGGTTTTATTTGGATTAACCCAAACTGTCGAGAGACAAGATTGGGTTGGTAATTGACAAGGGAGATCTTATTCTTTGAGGGATTGAGCCTGGCAGCTAAGAGTCTAGGTGTGAGAAAAGATTCCCAGACATTAAGGAATTCATCTTCTTGAGCTTTCGACTCTAATGGGGGTTTCCTGGTGAACCACTCTGGTCCAATTTTTCTATCGGCGAAAGGAGCCATATTGGAAGTAAAGTTATGACGTTTTCCAAACATCATAACATAGCTAGTAAAAGTTTGTTGAAGGCTCAGACCTTCATCATTTAGTGTTAGCTACGTTAGTCTGGTTCCTTCGACTCTTCTGTCCTTCATAGCAGCTTCGTCCACAGTTTTTTTGTTGGATAGGGAAGCTTCAAATGTGGCATTGAGCCACAGTTGTAAGAGCCAAAATGGTCCTGACAACAGAAGACTTCCTTTGTCCTTAATATTCTTCAGAAAAGTAACCCCTTCGCCAAAAGATTCGTAGAGATTCGCCAAGATGATCTCACTAAGACACAGTTGATGTCCATCATGAAGCTGATTCGCCATGGTAATATAACGTTTCGCCACTTGAAGAGATCTAGAGCAGAAAACGTATCTCGACAGCCAAAGGGCTAAGAAGGCTACATGCTCTTGATCAGAGACTTCTTTAGTTTCCTTGTTGTGGTAATTGGCAATATATGTTGTGAAGGTCGCCTTATTTGTGTCGAAGCCTATGGAGTCGTCAGACAGTAGGTTGGGGTCATAATCCACTCCAAGTGGGCTAAGGCCAGTTATGGCAGCTACATCGAAAAGAGTGGGGGTGATCATTCCACAAGGAAGGTGGAAATTGTTGTAGGTACTATCCCAAAAGTAAAGGGAAGCTAAAAGCATAGAGGGGCAATATCTGGGTCCTACTTTCGACAGCTGGATAAGGTTGAAAATGCCCATAGTTTTCCAAGTATCAGCTTTGACTGCCTCTATTTTCTTTAGCCAAGCTAAGTAATCAGATGGGTCTTTCGACATAGGACAAGACCTAAATATTATAAAGTTATTCATGTACCCTAGATTTATGGCTTCCTTAGAGGGGGATCCTTGGCCATCTACTTTGGATTTCTCATCTATGTCTTTCTCCTTATCAGTTCTAGGCCTAACTCCATTAGCTATGGGTTTGTAACGATGGTAAGCTGGAAAGAATTCTTTCACTTTTATAGGATCTAGAGATAAATCAGGTAAGGGTCCTAACATCGCATGAGATTTACCAGAAATTAAAATGGGAATCAGTACCTAAGACTGGTAAATGCGTTTTTTCTCCTCTTCATTTGGAGACTCTGGTATATATTGTTGGTTCCCCACCACCTTTGGACCAAGAATCTTGTGAACAGATGATAAGTTTTTAGATTTCTTGGAATCTTTGCTGGTGACTTGAGGAGCTGCAGAAGATGCCATGATTGATTGTAGAAGAAAATGCAGAGAAAGATGAAGAAGATGAAGTTGCGTTGAAGAAAGTTCGTGCTTAAGAAAAGGAGCATGAAAAAGTAAAAAAGAAGAAGGAAAACAAAATTTCAACTTATTTATAGGTGGAAAAGGGACTGAAGCGGTTGAAATTTAGAAATTTTTTCCATTTAATGGAGAAATCGTGGGACGCGTGGCAGTTATGAGTGGATGGTTCAGATGGTGGCAGTTAATTTTTGACCCATGATCCGCTAGGAACTAGGGTAGTGATGATGAAAGGATCTTAAAACGTGGGCTGAAGAGACGTTTCAGAAAAAGTGCAATGATGACTCTGACGTCATAAATGTCTAGTCATATGAACAGTCGTATGTCGAACTATTGACGGCGTCGAATTGTATTGGCAAAAAATGTTTTTCTCCCTTTGTCGAAAATGCAATTTCTGGGGGGCAATTTGTAAGCTGCTAATTTTGACGCCTGAATGTTTGTTCAGAAAATAAATTTAAGAATTTACCAGGATAGTTCGACGGAGGTTTGATCCTGAAAAAAGAAGATCAGTCGAAAAATGAGTGGTAAATTAGAGGAATATATATTTGGAGATTTTCTCTAAGTATTGGAAAAGGTTTTGACAGTTTGGTATAAAGGCCTTATTCGACAGATATTTTGAAATTCAAATTTAGGAGGGAGATTCTCTTTGAAAACCAGACGCGTGGAGCACATCCAGGGCGTAAAGGTATGCAGGACGCCATTTGTCATCATTAGGAGAAATAGCTGTTGTTAACAGTTATTTCGATTGTATATAAATAGGGAGTCTTAGTGTTAGATTTCCGTGGGTGTTCAAAATTTGTACAAGTTACTCAAGAATACTCAAAGTAACCGTGTGAGAGAAAAGAGTAGTTATTGAGAAAATGTATGTTTGAAAAACACCAGTTTTATTCCTTGCATTTTAATGAAGTTCTAAGTTATTCATTTACAATTTCCTTTATATTTCTGTAATTTCATTCTTGCAATTTACTTACGCTTTCGCCATTTCTTTCAAAAGCAAAAGTCTTTATTACTTTTCAGTCGAAATACATTAGTTTGTGAAAACAATGATAAATTCAATGAACAAAAGGTTTTATTTTCATACAAATTGTCAAAGTCATTAAACCATATTGTCCTAGGATTTGTTTGATCGGTCCTGCAAGTAAACTAATTTTTTCATAAATTAGGAGATCAGCGGTTGTTTGCTAATTTTCCAGGCAAACAGGGGCCAAGGTCTCCCATGTGGCCGAAATGTCTGGTCGACTAATGGGAGACTGCCAAGTGAAGGGTCAGGCGCGTGACCCTTTGACCTGGTCCAACTATTTCCGTGCGATCCGGGGAGACAGTTGATCTCGTGAACTGCCAAGCGAGTGAGGGGGACACGTCCAACGGCTAGTTTCTGCCCAACGGCTAGTTTCTAACTATTGGGCCTGGCCAAGAGCTGGACTGGATTGGGCCTTGTCCTACTGGAGGCCAAGCGCCTGTCCAGTCCAGAACAATAATTTTTTTAAAAATTATTAATCGTAAATTTAACCGCAATTTCTTTTATTTACTATGTTTTTATTTACAAATTTACCTGTCATTCACTATAAAGGAACTGACGTGTCAAAATAAAGGCGGTCAAAACTGCCATTTTTCTATTACCACTACGTCAGTTTATAAAACTGTCATATTTTAATGTAAATAGTGGCGGTTTTATTAAACTCAATTTTAAAACCATCATATTTCATATAAATTTTTGCGGTCTTTAAATTTTTGCCCAGACTTCAAAATTTTTTTGGCTCCGCCACTATTGACATGTATTGAGAATTCACTTTGACTATATTAAGAGCTGGAACCTCTATTATTTTTTAAAAAAATAAAAAATAAATATTATTGATCAGTCATATCCATTTAAAAAATCTTTCACTGCATTAAATTAGTTCTTTTTATATTATGCAAATTTATCTATTACATAAAATTTTCATTGCACTATAACCAAACAAAACTTTTATTTGCACTAATTTACTTTACAATGGATCAATATATTTTCAAAGCAAATAAAAATATAAATTGATTTTATTAAATTTAATAATTATGCATGGATACCAGTGAATTCGAATCTAAAATATTTTATTTATTTTTTTTAAAAAAAGTGAATTTCAGTCACAAATCTACTTTAAAAATAAAACATAAATTGCAACGAATTTCCAATGAATTTTTGTTTTATATTGTTGTTTTGTTTGATTAAAGGGGCAAAGCCCTCCAATACATTTTCTTCTATTTCTTATCCATCATTATCGTTACATACCATTATCTTTTATCCACTAATTCTTACGTGGAGTTTTATGATAAAAAAAGGTTTCCTGTTAAAGATTTTCTTACAAAATAAAATCAAAGTATGTAAGTCTTTTTACAATTAATAGGGTTAAATTTTTCATTTTGTTTTTTGAAATTTACACATTTATAGTGTTTTGATTAAAAAATTAAATAAATCAACTGATAGAGAGTATTTATTAATTATTATTTAGATATTTTAATTAGCATTTTAATATATTAATTAGCATTTTAATATTTTAAAAGTTTTTTAGTCTTTAAGATTGTGCCACATGGATGTCTATGATATATTTAAAATTTTATATATTAAAATATAATGTGTTATTTGGAAATCATCAATCAAATAAATGATAAATATATTTATTTTATTAGTTAGCTTTATTTATCTTTCTTAGTATTCTCTAGTTTATTAAGGTTTATCTTTAGTTCTCATTACATCGCAATATATAAAATTCTAAATATATCATAGTCATCCATGTGACACAATCTTAAAAACTAAAAAACTTTTAAAATATTAAAATGATAACTAATATATTAAAATGCTAATTATAATATCTAAATAATAATCAATAAATCTCTTTATCATCGATATTTATTCGAAATGCCATAAAAATACAGATCTTTTTTTTAATGTAATATGATATAAGTTCCTATAGAAAATTAGTTAAAAAATTCAATCATATGCAAACATTTACTTTGTTTTTGTTTCATAAAAAACCGGAGCTTGAAAAGTGTATATTTAATTAATTTCAAGTAAAAAAAATTTAAATTTTTATCTGGAAGAGTGTATTATGGGATAAAAAAATCGAAGTCTAAATCATAAAAATGATGTATTTGAATCAACTAGGAATTAGTTATGAATTAAGTACTGTTTTTTTATTTTTATTTTATTTTAATGTTATCAACAAATTTAGTGACGGAATATCAACACTATAAATTTAATTAATATAAGTAATATAAAATGGTGACAGAATGTCACGTGGCATCTATGTCAGCATCTTTGAACGTCAGTTTCTATTAACGGATGTTAGCAGAAGAAACCAAAAGTATTGATGAATGATGTCCGAAGAATCATTCTAAGAAGAAATTTTTTTTAGAAATTAAAAGTGAAATTTAAATATTTAGAGGACTACTAAATATTTAATCCTAAAATAAAAATAAAAAACTATTGCAATTTAATAGTTACATCCTACTATCTTTTATCCACTAATTCTTGCGTGGAGTTTTATGATGATAAAAGATTTTCTTATAAAATAAAATTCTTAAATGATTTTTCAAAAGATTTTTGTCAACCCTTCACAGCCACAAGTTGAAGGCATGCAAATAGAAGTTAATTGGCCACCTCTTGTTATTTTTCATAGGTCATTACCTCAAAATGGAGGGAAGATCTTTCCAACCCGTAACAATTGAGTGAATGCTTATATTGGTTTTTTCCATTTAAAGGAAAACCATGTTTTGAATTAGTCTTCAAGTATGATGATTTTTTAGCTAATTAAATACATCAAAATGTCACTAAGCATGAACATATGGGTTCAACCTTAGCTTCTTGATTTTTGAATAGAAAAGTATGACTTGTATTGCGTTTGGTTATAGAAAACTATTGTCTTATATGTTTGATTTTGGAAATTCCATTTTTGTAGCTATCTCATACTTAAAGCTTCTTTAGCCAAAATAGAAGGCATGTTTCAAATAGATACATGATTGTCATATCATGCAGGGAAAAGGATAGGTTTTTTATTTTTTAAGTATGAAAAATTAGAGAATACTTCCTCCGTTCTACTATAAGTGTCATATTTAATACTTTTACATAAATTAAAAAATATGATAAATGAAAGATAAAATATTTTTATTGTCTATGGATAAATTAAGAATAATAAGTAGATGATACAATTGAAATATATTAAAATTAAATCTTAAAAAATTATTGTAAATTTGACTCCTTCTAAAACATTATCTGACCTATTTTCACCCTATCAACGAATTTAAAAACTTAAAAAATTATTATATAATATTAACAAATACACTAAGAACACTTTTAAGGGCATAAAAAATAAATTCTAAGGTAGTTCATTTTGGAATCTAGATATCCCACTAAAATTTTAAGTGAAATTATGTATTAATTTTTTTTTTATAAAATGTATTTTCAAAAATTGAAAAGATTAATTTTTTTTTTTTTACATTTTTCATTTATTTAGAATCATTAGAGTGTATTTTAAAGCACTCATTAGCGGTATATATTTTTAAAACTTTGTATTCACATCTCTAAATTTGAGGATTTAAATATTAATTATTTAAAATTTCTAGGGATATACTCAGGATTACAAATATTGATAACTTCAAGATTCTATTATAATCATTATTTTTGAATTTTTTTTAGAATAACTTATATATAGACCAGATACATAGGTTATTATAATTATTGATGTATTAAACAAAAATTTCAAAACAATGATTAGAATAACCTCTATTATAATCATTGGTGTATTAAACAAAAATATCAAAATAACCACATTTTAAATTTTTTTACCAAAATGACGTAGTTCTTATATAAATTAACAAAGATGTGTCATAAGATATGGCGAATGTATTTGGGTTTGTACATATACGCCATATCATATGGCTTATATGAGTAGCACAAGTCATATCATATGACGCCTCAATATGATGCATGCATGCGCCATATGATATGGCGCCTCCTTCCTTAATTTTTTTTTCTTTCAATTTTTTATTAATAAATTATACTACCTCTGCTATATATATAACCACTTGTATTTGCAGCAACGTCATAATATGCTCCGCACTCCATTCTCTTCATATTTCCTTATTTTTTAGTAAAAATTGCTTCCTTTTCTTCCTCTTCGCCATCCTCATATATCTATCAGGTTCCATATATCACCAAGAGAAATGTCAATTTAATTTCCTCCCCAGTCAAACCTCCAATGAAGATTCGCCTCTGGAATACAATGGCGTTAGAACATCTCAAGAGGAGTATGATCCGCTGGTTAGATGGAGCCATCCTAGATGGTGAAAAGATCAGAAGAATTGAAAGGCTTGTTACCACGTTTAACCAAAATGGATAAGTTCGTTTATGGGAGAATGTTACTAATGACCGAGATGTTCAAAAGTTGATGTTTAGTTCTCAGGAAATTGTGTTGATGGTTGTAATCTCTTAGTTATGTTGTTGAGTTGTTGTATTTGTTTGTTTTGTTTTCTTTATTGTTTAAGTTATTGTTAATTTTTGTTGTTGAGATATTAAGTTATGATTATTTAAGTTATGTCATTGTTAATTGTAATCGCTTAGTTATGTTATTAATGGAATGAAATTTGTTGTTGATATAAAGAGGCAAGGTTACATTTGAAACTATGATCTTGTGCTTCATCCTACATTGGGACATTTTGTATGATTGGGCCTGGGTTGACGGCACGAACTACATAATCTGACCATTTTGTTTGTCGTATCCATCTTCGTTCGAATACGCGTGCTATTAGAGCGACATTTTTTCTTTCTTCGCATCAGATCATTATGCCAGACAATTTCGCCTTCGTATGCAGGCCAATAGTTCTCCTTTGCTACCACCTGAAAGCTAGTGTTGTAGACATTGCATAGACTAATGACTGGGTAAATAATAGACAGCTAGTTGGTAGAGTCCTGATGAGCCTTTGAACATGCTGCTATTACATGGGAACAAGGCATACGAAATGCCTGAAACTTTCCGCATTCACACCAACTCCTATCTAGTTCCACTCGGTAGCATCCCCTAGGCATCCCTGCATTATGATCAATTGACTCAGAAACACTGAACTAACCTTTATTACGACCAAACACTGTGACCACATGTGTGTTAGCTTTGGCAGCTTCGTCCTTCATGAATTTCATTGAACTATAACTGAACAGCTGCTCAGATTGTAAGACAGAACTCCACTTTGTACGTCTGATATCAAAAAGTTCCCCGAGCCTAAAATATGTTGCCCTTACCAAAGAGGTTATCGGTAGGTTTCGAATGCCCTTGAATACAGAGTTCATTGATTCAACGAGGTTTGTTGTCATGTGGCCCCATCGTTGGCCATTGTCGTATACCATGGTCCATTTCTCTAGTTGAATATTATCGATTCATCTTAATGCATCTGCGTTAGTCAATCTGATTTCGTCACGGTAGTGTTTGAAGAAAGGTTTTGTTAGTGCATACCATGCGTTCACAACCTTCTTCCACAGCGTTTTGTCCTTGATCTCCCGCATGAAATTTTGAGTGATGTGTCTTATGCAATACACATGTGTTGATGGAGGATCCTGCCAACCGTTATCAAGATTCTTGTATGCACTCTCGATTGATGGATGTCTGTCAGAAATCAAACATAAGTTAGGTTATGGAGACACGTGTAATAAGATATTTTTTAGGAAAAAACTCCAACCCTCAGCAGTCTCCCCTTCAACTAGAGCGAAGGCGATTAGAAGAATATTGTTGTTGCCATCCTGTGCCATTGCCATGAGTAGCGCGCCTTTATATTTCCTGTACAACCACATTTCATAAATTTGAATAATAGGTTTACAGTACGCAAAGCCTTTGATACATGGTTCAAACGCCCAGAAGAGTTTGTGGAAAATGTCATTTCCACTGACACAAGTCCCGTCTGGGGTATACGGCAGCAATGTCTCCAAGATGGAAACAGTCCCTGAAGCATATTGTTTAAGTGCCACCAAGTATTTTGGAAGTTATTTGTACGACTCCTCTCAATTTCCGAACACCGTTTCGACCGCTTTAGTCCTAGCTATCCATACTTTCCTGTACGAAGGAGTATAGTTGTATCTTTGAACCATATGCGAGATTATGGTACTCACCTACAAAGAAGGATTGTCGCTAATGACTGACAGAATTTTATTGTATATCAACTGAGAGCTGAGTTTGCGATGATCCTGCATTGCATTTGTGATTATACAAGTGTGCTCTGGACCCATAGACCCTATCTTCCATGAATCGCTTCTCTTCCGATAATGAAATTCTGGCATAGCAGACAGCAGATGTCCTAACACATGTCAAGACATTATTCTGCATAATCATTTAAACAAATAACAGATTTGCAAACGGATATCCGGAATATCAGTAGCTGCAGAACCACAAATGTTTTGACATCTGTTCCAACATTTTAATCAATACTGAACTGTAAATTGCAAAATGATAAACAACACATAATATGATGACCTAGTTCGGTGCAACTCACCGACATTTGGGGGATACCAATCCAGGAAGAAGAATCCACTATCAGTAGTATAGTTTTATGTAAACAACCTAAGATTTACAGTAAACACCCACGTTTACCTATCACTACCCAATGAAGACTTTATCATTAGAAGTCACATCTAAATGATAAGAGAAACCCATCTCACTCCCTAAATCAAAACATGTGATTATCTAACATTTACTACACCATAACTGTATCATCCCTATTGAAAGAAACCCCTTCCAATACAAAGTTCAGTCAAGCATCCTTGACTAATAAGTTAACTTGGATTTGCTTCAAAGCTTTATCCAAGAACAATACACGATTCATTACCTACGGGTTTCTGAATCTGTACAAGTACCTATGTCTACCACACTGCATCAAATCGATACAGAGGGAGACTTACAAGAAAGCCTACGACTCTCAAACCCCTAAACCCTATTTTACAAAATAGGATTCCCAAGTCTATGTCGTCCTCTCTCTTTTCTGCCTAGGTCTTGGTCTTCTTTTATAGTCTTTTGCTTCGTTGGGATTCATATCTGTGATCCTTGATCCACTGCCCACCGCGCCTTGAGTCTTAGAACAAATTTAAACAAAACCTGTTGTGACAGTCATGATGTCGAATCTACATGCTGTGACATTTCACTCAACATCTTTAATCTGGGGCTGAAACCTTCATGTTGGAACATCTTTCCCAACATTATATTTTACCAAAATTTAGTCAAACTCTTGGAGCTTTCAATCTCCCCCTTTTGACAAATTTTGGCTAAAACATTCTTCAGCCTGATGGTGCATGCATTCCCTTGTGATACCAAATACATAGAGAATGTAACTCATATCACCAAACACAACTTGCTTCCTAACTCTGATCACAAAACACAACTTCCCAAGATGTTAAAAGCCAGAACGTTGGAACATCCTTTGAGACATTTTTGCAGATCAGCAACACAAATGCACATACACCTCTCAGCAGTAATCCATTCTCCCCCTTTTTAGCCAAAAGTTGACAAAAATGACCCATGCAAACCCATACCCAGATTGTACTTACACAAAGACGGACAAAACCCATTTTCTCTCAACTTAATAAGACAAGGTTTTACAATTCAAGAATCACAACTCTCCTTAAATAATGAAAAAGCTATGTAGGTAGAGCCAATCCAAAAGACTAGTCAAAGAGTGCAATAACCGCTGGTCGAGTTAGTTTCAAAAGATTCCATCTTTTCTGACTTGTCCTCGAAACTGCTTCTGAACAGTGTCCTGATACCTAACCTAATTTTTTCAGGCTTATGGTCCCCACAGATAGAACTTTCTTAATCCAGATTTAGCAAACTTGATTGCAGCAAAATTCGTTCATTGACCTTTCTATCAGCAGAAAAAACTAATTTCTTCCAACCAGCAACAAAATTTCGCAAAATACTTGACACCACAATGACAAAATCTGAACAACCTGATACGTTCACCCAGAACATATACCAGTAAGGCAATGTCACGACATCTCGTCTGACATATCATCCTCATCTGAGGCAATCTATCACAAACTATTTGAAACCACAAACAATCTTGATACACAATTTGCACCACTGCAGCCAAATATCCACAACTGAAGTCTAACTCCCCCTGTCGTAGATAACCAGTGCTCATTTTCCAGAAGAACACCCTAAGTGAATGAAAAACATAAGACGCATCTTCATGTCTTCAAGAGCGCACCCTTTGTTCAACACACCTGTTAAACGCATTCACCTACTGCTTGACCCTCAAGCAAACCATTTAACTCACCAGTACATTAATCAGACCGAAGTTCTCCTCCTATCTTTCTCAACAGATGCTTCTTCAGCAAGAACCACCCAAAATCACCACATGATATCCCATGACAACTTCATGATCATATAGTTAGAGTACTAGGAATGCATCCTTGTACCATAACTAACAAACTCTTGGATTGAGACCAAAGCTCCATTGATCCCTCTCATCCAGAAACCATATATACACCACACGAATTCCTCCTGAATTCTCATGTATAGATTTCCTTGTTCCCTGAGAAACAACCCAATTGAATCTGGAATACTTCATATTCCTCAAAGAGACATACAGAGTCCCTTAGTTTGCTAGCTCGCCTAGATATTCTTCTTACCTGAAGAACATCAAACACATGCTCCAGAAATCCTTAGCCCATTTGCTCCACAAGCACCAAACTGATCCACTTCTAGCATGTCCCATTCACATCAGACTTCCAAGACAATTCTTTACCCATTATTCTCCTGTATGAAAAGATAAATACATCTTAGACAAGATGTGAGTGTCAAGTTACACACTCAGAACCTAGCATCCTACTCCAAGGATAACCAACCCAGAAGATGATCTAACATCATTTAGGACATCCTTCACATATCATAGACACCAACCAACATGGTTCTAGATAGGTTCCACCACTGGACTTACTATCTGCATAGTAATCCAACTGAAGATCTTCAAACAACATTGCGCCATCAGCTTGATCAATAAGAACTCCAGTAACCAAAGAGAGAAATAAATTCTCATCCACCAAAAGAAGGTAATCCTCCATCATCAACTTAGAACTTCTACCACAAGCTCCAAGATAGACCTGAACCAGAACCTCTTCACGTCTTTAACCAACTACCCTTCTGCCCAAGAGTAATTAGTTCTAAGCACCCTGCTTGAATGCACAATAAAGATCAACCAAATGCCACTGTTTGATTCATCTTAACTTTTTTAGCTCCTAAAAGATACACTGATCCACCAATGAAATCTGATCTTCAAGTTACATGAACTACTTGCTCTAGAGCAAGCCATCTTGGATCCACCAAGCCTTAGACATGTAACATCTTCTCCTACTTGCATCTCCCGCAAACTGCATGAGATAGACCTTTTTGAAGCATCCATAACATCCATTCTCCTGTAGATCAACTTATCTTAAGCTGATGTGCTACAACACCAGCTGAGATCCTGATGTTAAGCTTGATGTCAGAACATTCTGATATGACATCCATCTGCTGAATTCAGCTCCTCCTTCTGCCACTTAGAAGAACCTCCTCCCTATTATAGAAAAAGAGTTCCATGCTCTCATAGACTTGATTCAACAACCAAGTTTGAGTAGACAACCTTCATCCTGCTTAATCTTATCACTGGTATTCCATTCAAGCTCACACCTTGATGAATAACTGCTTTGAAGCTCCAAAGAATTCACACCTGCCACGTCTGATTCTTCAGAAGAGAAGTAGTCATAGACTACACCATAGCCATACCAAAGAATGCCACTTTCCCTAGTAGAGCAGTCTGTAGAAAGTAAGAGATAACTGCCACTTAACCTCGATCTCCAAGATGAGCAAGATCACATGCTTCTAAGTACCTAGATCAGAAATAAACTGATCCAAGTTGTGCCATCACCAGCACTCCATTCTAGATAAGTCTCTTGCCAGGACACTTTCTAGATAAACACCAGATGCTTATAGTAACAACTTGAACACACCTGCTGCACTCCAATACTCCTAGATCAGAAATAAACTGATCCAAGAACTATCCATCAAGATTATGATGTCTTCTTCTTCATCTTCCACATCACCATTGTCTAGGCCAGTTTCTTGCCAGAAAACTCTCCAAAGATCAGATGCTTCTGCCACACCAACTGAAGCAAATTCTTAGGTCAACACTAAAGAAAAAAGATCCAAAAGCTTATGCAGTACCCCTCCCATGATTCTGCACAAACCAGATAAAGAGATGTTCCAACATCGTGTTGAACATCAGAAATCTTGAACTTTACATTCAAGGATAATCAATTAAATACTTGTGAATATCACAAATAGCAATTGATCTTAAATCCTTGTTCAATAACCATGCTTCATTGTTGAAACTATACTCCAACAGGTCACTTCATGAACACTTATCAAGTATTTAATCTTTTGCAAGTATCTTTTTTGACAAGCAAAGTGTTGAGATACCAAGGCTTCCACCCTTGACTCAAGTAATTAAGATTCTCTCTGAACGAACCCTATTTACCTCAATAGTTCTGAAAACTCCATTTAGATTGGATTCATCCTTAGGATTAAGAGAGATGAATCCTCCCTTGCACTTTTGGATGGTGAAAATAAATCACCTCCACTTTATTCAGATTTATGTTTCACAGAAACACCTTTTAGTCAGAAGAATAACTAGAAGACTCCAGATGCACGACTGAGATGCCTTTATGAGTGGACTTGAGAGAATTCTCAAGTATCTTTGACAACTTAGCCGATCAATAATTTATCAAATTCCTAGAGCATGAACTTGATAAACCTAGTCTCAACTCCCCTCCTCTTCAACTGACTTTAAACTGCACAATGGAACCAAGCTTCCACGTACCAAGTCACCATAACAGATATCTTCCAACAACTCTCTCCATTCCACCGCTCTCGACTTTGGAATAAAAAGATGCAGACATCTTCAAATATAGAGGCCGACGATTGAGATCTTCCACCATCTGTCTTCAGTAGCAACTCCAAAATCCCATAAATTCCAGAGCTCTTCCATCAGAAACATATGCAGCGGAACCACCAAGGAACAAATTCAGCTTGCCCTAATAAGATGTCAGAACATTTTATAAGACACCCCAACAAGAGAACTAGCCACTTCTCCTGTAGTTGTTGTAGAACCTCCTCAGCATCATGAACAACCACCAGGTTGTTACCTTCGATCCAGAACATCCATCCCATGCATTAATACCCTTGAGTATGTCTGAGTTGATGAACTGATCTCCAAAACTCGTCCTTGTTTAAACGCCAGAAAGTATCTTCCAAAGATCTCATCCAGAAACAGACAGGATGCCTGCTCTGATACCAATTAAAATTCTGGCATAGCAGACAACAGATGTCCTAACACATGTAAAGACATTGTTCTGCATAATCATTTAAATAAAGAACAGAACTGCAAACTGATATCCAGAATATCAGTAGTTACAGAACCACAGATGTTTCGACATCTGTTCCAACATGTTAATCAATACTGGACTATAAATTGCAGAATGATAAAAAAACACATAATATGATGACCCATTTCGGTGCAACTCACCTACATCTGGGGGATACTAAGCCAGAAAGAAGAATCCACTATCAGTAGTATAGTTTTATGTAAACAACCTAAGGTTTACAGTAAACACCCATGTTTACCTATCACTACCCAATGAAGACTTTATCATTAGAAGTCACATATAAATGATAAGAGAAACCCATCTCACTCCCTAAATCACAACCTGTGATTATCTAACAGTTACTATACCATAACTGTATCATCCCTATTGAAAGAAACCCCTTCCAATGCAAAGTTCAGTCAAGCATCCTTGACTAACAAGTTAACTTGGATTTGCTTCAAAGCTTCATCCAAGAACAATACATGATTCATTACCTACGGGTTTCTGAATCTGTACAGGTACCTAGGTCTACCACACTGCATCAAATCGATACAGAGGTAGACTTACAAGAAAGCCTACGACTCTCAAAACCCTAAACCCTACTTTACAAAATAGGATTCCCAAGTCTATGTCGTCCTCTATCTTTTCTGCATAGGTCTTGGTCTTCTTTTATAGTCTTCTGCTTCGTTGGGCTTCATATCTTTGATCATTTATCCACTGCCAATCGCACCTTGAATCTTGGAACAGATTTAAACAAAACCTGCTGTGACAGTCATGATGTCGAATCTACATGTTGTAACATTTCACTCGACATCTTTAGTCTGGGGCTGAAACCTTCATGTTGGAACATCTTTCCCAACGTTATGTTTTACCATAATTTAGTCAAACTCTTGGAGCTTTCAGATAAGATGCTGTCAATCAAAACGGACACACCTCATTACGATAGTAGATCTTATACAGAGTCGGATTCGTTCGATCGACTCTATAATCTGTTGATAATTCCATGTGATATTATTTTATAGCTCGGACACGGTCTTCTTTTGTACGAAAATTGTCTCCCTCTTTTAATACTCCTTATGTTTGCATGTATGGATTGTAAAAAATATCTGTTGATGGTTCATCTGCACCTAAGTTCAGGCTTGTCATGTGTTGAGGTGGACAATAAACATGACTGGCTAGTAATATGTCTTCCCCATGGTCGGCAGTGGAATCGTTTACCATTTCATCAACATTTACTTCAGCTTATTCTTCTTCTTCGTCTACGACATCGACTTCAGCTTGTTAGTCATCAGATTCATAAAAAACTTAAGAAGGATCAACAAGTTGAGATATTTGTTGTTGTTGTAACGTAATATATAGCTCAATATCATTGAAACCAGAATACTCATGACTGAGAAACATATTACGAACATCTTCATCATCTCGAACCTTTAACTGAAAAAATTTGCATTGATTGTCGGCAAAAAACACTGGATTCTTGTAGATGATTTGACCAACCGGACCACACTGTAATTTCTTTTCTAATCCCGCCTTCAAATGTAAAAAATTCGATCTTCTTTTAATTGAAAACCTAGTAACTTCCATATTTCAAAAATTGAAACCGGTTATGGTACAATCAAATATATCACCATTGAGATGTGCACTGATCATGTATTGTAGTGTTTGAGCCATAGCAATTATTTTACTGAAATGGTTTTTGGTAGAAATGTTAAACGATTTTTCAGTGTACTAGTGTTTGGAAGAATATGTTACTAAATGATAGGATAATAAAATGTCAGTCTCAAGTGTATTAATAGACATATAGTTTGAATATATTATTGTTTTGTCTCAATTATCATTGTATATCTTCTTCCATGCAATTGTCTTGTCTCATTTATATCTTCTTATCACCTTTCATGCATTAGTCTTATCTTCCTTTATATCTATTTATCACCTTCCATGCATTAGTCTTGTCTTCCTTTATGCTTAGAAGTTATAATAGTCTTACAAACTAATGTCTTGCATGCAATAAAGTGATAAAGACAAAACAACAGTCTTGCATGCCTACAAGATTCCCACATGCCTACAATAATAGTCTTGCAAGACTACCATAATGTCACATGCAATATAATAATGTGGTAAACTCCTATCTTGCATGCATCACACGAAAACTCTTTGCCTTATCACACTTTTTACATGACTACACAAGACTAATCAATGCCTAACTTAATGTAACAAGACTACACTTCCATGAATTGTCTCTTCCTTCACATGCAATTATAAGAGATTCTCTACATGATAATAAATAAGAATCTTGTAAGAGAACACTTACACCGTGTAAGAGATTCCTTACACAATTGTCTCTTCCTTCACATGATAGTAGAAGGCGCCATATGAGATGGCGTTTTTGTTTACAATTCAAACCCATGTTCCATATGAGATGGCGTATGTGTTTTAATTTGAAACCTATGTGCCATATGGTATGGCGACAGTGTGTAATGACATATGCAAAATCTAAATTCACATGAAGCATAAGAATTCCAATATAAATATGTTCTTCACATATTTGCTCATCACAAACTCTTCTCATCACATATTCCAGCAAGCAACAAAATATTCTCATCACAACCTACCTTTATACCAATACACGAAAATGTATCTACTTACAATGGGCGACGAACACAGGGGAACAATTAAAAACATTATATCCTTGGTAAGTTATTTTGTTTATTTGTTTTATCCACCCTTACTTAGTTGCTTTGTCTTTATGACAAAGGTTACTTGTATTCTTTGTCAGGATGTAACAAGATTTCGTTGTCGTGTGCATAACTACATACCACACGACCCATTCATACAAGAATACCTTGAATCATGTGGCTTCGGTGATTTGATAAAAATCACTTCGTACTCAATTGACCCCAAATTTATTCTAGCTTTGCTAAAACGTTGGAGACCAGAGACCCACACATTTCACCTTCCTTTCGGTGAATGCACCGTCACACTGGAAGATGTTTATATGTTACTGGGCCTACGCATCGATGGTAAGGCCGTTAACAACAAAGTTGGTGTTAATAACCAAATTTGCGAAGATTTTTTGGTTGCCCCTCTTTGTATCGAAACACCTCAGCCACAACGTGCAGGTCAACCAAGGGGTCAAGGTATTAATTTAAAATACCTAAGAGAACATTAAAAAACTATCATATTAAACGAGGAATCCACCGAGTATAACAAGATAATTAAAACTCGGTGTTATATTTTTTATTTCCAGAAAGTACTGGAAATACTGTAAATATTATGTATTTGCCGTTGTTACGCAACATTAATAAAGTATACACTTATAGTTGGGGTTCAGCTGTTCTGGCCCGTCTATATAATTCCTTGTGTAAAAATTAAAAAAAAATACTTCTATGTTTTATGGCTGCGCCTTTCTACTTCAAGCATGGGGTTGGTCCAGAGTTCTGACACAAGCTCCGGTCAACCCGCATCCATACACATTCCCATACGCAAACAAGTAAGTTTATTTTAAAATATCAAACAAGTATACTTTGATGAAACGTTTATTTGTAACTAATTTATTTATGTCACTTTTTTTTAGGTGGTCAGTTCTGGGAATGACTTACCAACGATGTCCCAGAAGCTCAATAATTGTGTACCGCAATCTTTTATAACATATTGGGCCGGACGATGTAAATTATTCTTATACTACCATAAATTTGGCTATTAAATTTCCACACTGTAATTTTTCTCATTAAATTTTTTGTTCATGCAGTTTGTCTAAAGGTCGTATGAGGGTCTCGACCATCATTCCAACGCTAATGATGTTGCAGTGTGGACAGCTAAAACACCGATCATTCAGTTCACTACAGTGGAGATGCACCAAAGTGATCGAGTGAAAATGCAGTTCGACATGCATCAAGATATTCTAGTCGCTCCGACGTCATTGGGAGACTGGCATCAATTGAGAGTGGATTCACAATGGGGTCTAGATGATTGGAAAGACTTTACAAAAGAGATGTGTCGACATTGGAAGAATCGACATCGCCACATCTTAAACGAGCCTGTTATAGAAGGGGCTAGACCAAGTCATCAGTATATGATTTGGTTTAGGACGGTAACAACAACACAATAATTTGTGTCTGAGCCGACATATTTGATATATCCGCGCCAACATGCTTCTTCCTCATACATACAGCAACAAACACATGCCCAACAACAAACACCGCACCATACCCAACAACCATATATGCCCACCCAATCAATCTTCCAGACCCGCAACCCATTCATGCCACCCACCCAATCACAACAACAAAAGCCTTACCCTTACCACCAACATCCACACACCGACACCACATCGGCCTATAGCCCTAATGACTCTTTCGACTCCACCCCAGCCCACCATGACCCCTTACAAATGAACACACAATCGTCCTACCACCAAAACACCCAACCACTATTTGACTACCTAACCTCACAACAACCATTGCATCGTTTCCAAAATGATTTAATGTACCAATTCGGCCAACTATACCGTCCGCACCCAACCTAACCTCCCGTCCCAACTTTGAAAACATGGGCATGAAATTGAATTATGGAAGCGCCGTTAGCAGCAACCCCCCAGCTATTGGGGACAGATGATTCAAAATTTGTCTGATACGCCGGGACCCTCTCAACAAATACCTTTTCTGCAAGGAATACACAAAGAACACAAATACCTCAACGAAATCGTGGTAGACTTTGACGCCGCACTAATGCACCGGGATGTCGAACCAGAGGACGTTTTGATCGGGCTAGTCATTGATTTTTTTTTCATTTATTGTAAACTTTTTTATATTTAAATAATATCTTTAATTATTTTTTATTTTTTTTCATGAATTTTCTAACTATTTTCTATTTTATTTCCTAATTAATCAAAAAATTCAAAAAAAAATATTAAGGTGGATGCGCCATCCCATATGGCGCATGCATTCCATGTCTTAGGGAAAATAAGGTGTTGGCGCCATTTGATTTGGCTAAACCTTGTGTATGCTCCAAATCAAATGGCGCATGCTCTTTCTTTACTGAATTGATTCCATATCATATGGCGTATGCTCTTATTTCCTCTATGAAACTATGCCACTTTGGTAAATATTTTAAAAAAACTTGTTATTTTAGAAATTAAATTGAAAATATACGTTATTTAAAAAAAAATATTGTTTTGCTGTGTAATTTTTTGAATGTATTATTTTAAATCTTGTTATCTACTAGTGTCTAAAACTCTTTAAGAATTTTAAATAAAAATATATTTTAATTATTAACATTTTAATTAATATTGATGCAAGGCAGTTAAAAGCAGAAATGATAATGCGTAAGGGTGGCAAAATGGGTAGGTCTGTTGGATATGTCTATTTTGTTCGTACTTTAATGTGGGGCGAGTCAAGAATTTAAAACATCACCCTCTGATGTGTCCGTCTCGTTCTGCCCCATTTTTCCTTAAGTTTTTCCGAGCACAGACATTTACATAAAATTTTACATTTTTAAACTTAAAATGTGCAATGTCTGCAGATTTTTTTCACTTCGCTCTCACTTTTTTTTTGCGGAACGGACATAGATTTAGGTCTGCATCCTCAACTATGCTTGCCCCTACCTCATTTTTTTGCAAGTTTTAGTTACTAATTTTTTGCTAGTTTTAGCGAAACGAACCTTAACGTGACGGACATGCCCATTTACCACCCCTAATAACAACGACTATTTGAGGCATATCTTAGACTCTTACTATATTTTTTATTGGATAAATATGATATTCATGCCTACCTCATATAGGCATGATAATAAGGTGGGACAGAAACATATTTGCAAACTCAAATTTCACTTAAATATTTGTTCTCCCTCGAGCCTATAATTGAATATAAAAACAATGCTTAATACATTTTTTGGTCCCGTATCTTAACTTCGGGGTTCATTTTGATCATTTAACTTTAAAAAGGTCCATATTGGTCTATTAACCCTTTAAAACGTTCCATATTACTCATTTTTGTCTAATTAGCGACGAATTTAACTACTGATTTTTGAATTTTTCCGTCGCTAATAGAGC
The DNA here is from genome assembly GCA_022829125.1 of Lathyrus tuberosus. NCBI lineage: Eukaryota > Viridiplantae > Streptophyta > Magnoliopsida > Fabales > Fabaceae > Lathyrus > Lathyrus tuberosus. Next base: position 7,030,176 of record JALAZF010000326.1, on the reverse strand, counting down.
AAAAAGGACTAATATGGAACGTTTTGAAGAGTTAAGGGACTAATATAGACCTTTTTAAAGTTAAGGGACCAAAATGAATCCTGAGGTTAAGATACGGAACTAAAAAAACTATTTCAAAACAAGTTTGGGTATCTATGCCATGTCCTCAGAATTAGAATTAATGTTTTAAAATTAAAATATTTGATTTCTCCAAATTCATAATGTTTTGAATTATCATAAACATTAAAAATAATATTGAAAAATTTTAAAAAATATATATATTTAAATAAATCAAATAATAAAATTATATATAAATTAAAAATAAAATGTTATAAATTACCAAAATTAAATATCTCAAATTATCAACAGAGACAGATTCAAGATGGATACCGATATTTCAATTACCCATCCTATACTCATATTTTAAAATATGATAAAACTCAAATCTATAGTCAAACTTATTCATCAAATTCAGGATGTATTCAGACGAATACTCACAAGTATAAATTGTATTGCGATGTACTTCCAAATTCAATAATAATAATAATAATAATAATAATAATAATAATAATAATAGTAATAACAATAATAATAGTAACAATAATAATAGTAATAACAATAATAATATTAACAATAATAATAATAATAATAATAATAATAATAATAATAATAATAATAATAACAACAACAATAATAATAATAACAATAATAATAGTAATAACAATAACAATAATAAGGCTGATGGGACTCTCATAAGTGATCACAAAGAGATTCAGCAAGAGGTCATGGAATACTACAAGGGTTTGATGGGTACTAGTGCTATGACAACCAAAGCAATTGATGTTGAAGCCATGAGACAAGGCAAGCAAATATCTAAGGAAGATAGTGACAATCTGATAGCTAAGATTTCTGAAGAGGAAATAACTGAGGCTCTGAAGGATATAGGGGATTTGAAGTCACCTGGTATTGATGGATTTGGAGCTAAGTTTTTCAAGACTAGCTGGAGTATTATCAGACAGGATTTCATTGAAGCTGTCCATGAATTCTTTGATAGAGGTAATATGATGAAAGGGTTTAACTGTACTGTTGTGACACTTATTCCAAAGAGTGAGACTGCAAGATATGTGAAGGATTATAGATCAATTGCTGGCTGCACTACATTCTACAAAGTCATCTCAAAAATAATGACTAATAGACTTGGAAGGGTCTTACAAAAGGTAATTCATCAAAGCCAGGCTGCTTTTACTCCTGGGCAGGTCATTCACAACCATATTCTACTGGCCTTTGAGTTAATGAGAGGTTATGATAGAAAAGGAGGGACTCCAAGATGCATGCTCCAACTGGACCTTCAAAAAGCATATGATATGATTGACTTGGGGGCTTTGGAGATTGTTCTCAATGAGATAGGAATGCCTCACAAATTTACATCTTGGATAATGAAAGTTGTCAACACTGTCAGTTATAGATTCAACATTAATGGAGAGATGTCTGATATTCTTCATGCTAAGAGGGGTATTAGACAAGGGGATCCTATCTCTCCATTATTGTTTGTGACTATGATGGAGTATATGAATAGACTCATGGCTAAGATGCAAATCAATCCTAACTTTAATCACCATAGCAAGTGTGAAAAACTTGGTTTAACTCACTTGTCTTTTGCAGATGATATTTTGTTGTTTAGCAGAGGAGACAAAGTGTCAATTGAGATGATTCTGGGAGCTTTTCATCATTTTTCTAATTCTACTGGGCTGAGTATTAATCCAAACAAATGCAGAATTTTCTGTGGTGGTATGTCTGCTGATACAATTCAGAGTATTATAGAGTTAACTGGGTTTGATCAGGGGCAGTTACCTATTCGATATTTGGGAGTCCCTTTATCAGGTAGAAGACTTAATGTAAATCACTACCTTCCTCTGATTGACAAGATTACTGCAAGAATAAAACATTGGACAGCAAAGCTTCTTAGTGCAGCTGGTCAAAAGTATTTCCCAGGCCATAGCTCATTATTGGATGAGCTGTTTACCACTTCCTAAGGTAGTTATTCACAAGATAAATGTAATTTGTAGATCGTTTATCTGGACAGGTAAAGATGAGGTCAGTAGAAAGAGTCTTATATCTTGGAAGAAGATGTGCAGCCCAATTAAGAATGGTGGTTTGAATATAGTTAACCTGGAGATTTGGAATAAGGTTACTATGTTGAAATGTCTATGGAGCATCTGCCTTAAAAGTGATAACTTATGGGTTAAATGGGTCCATAGTTATTACTTAAAAGGTGATTTTATTCTTAATTGTACTGAGGATACTAATAGATGTTCTTGGATTCTGAAACATATTCTACAACAGAGGCATTTGATCAACAGAATTCAAACTGATTGGGATGATATGATTGTTAGAAAGAAGTTTCACATGATGAAGGTTTACTTGAAGTTGGTTGAGAATGATAATCCTGTCAACTGGCATTCCTTAATCTGTCACAACCTAGCACGACCAAGGGCTGTTCAGAATTTATGGGTTGCGTGTCATGGACGGCTAGCTACAAAAACTAGACTGAAGAATTTTGGGTTAGTCCATGAGGTGAATTGCAGCATATGTAAGGATAAGGAGGAGACTATTGATCATTTGTTGTTTGAGTGTAGTGATACTAGAAGCATTTGGGAATATTTTCTTGATTGGTTAGAGATACATCATAGGCCGCTGAATTGGAAGGATGAACTTCCATGGCTAGTGAGAGCTACTAAAGGCAAAGGCTGGAGGAAAGAGATTCTAAAGCTTGTTGCGACTGAAGTAGTTTATGGAATTTAGGGGTATAGAAATAAAATTACTTTTGAGGGTAAATGTGATAAAAATTCTGTTATTAGAAACATAAAGGATAGTATAGTTTTTAGAGGATGGCAAAAAGCCAAATATAGAAGCCAATTAGCTACAATGCTTTTGTAATTAGGTTGGTTTTGTTTTGTTCGTCTTGCTAGAGTGGCTGGACCGTTTGGTCGCCTTTGGGCTTTGTATTGTTTTTTTGAGATATATAAATATTCTTTATTTAAAAAAAAAAACAATAACAATAATAATAATAGTAATAATAATAATAATAATAATAGTAATAATAATAGTAATAATAATAATAATAATTATTATTATTATTATTAAAATTTTAAGAACAATATATACATTTTTGAATTCTCTCTCTCTCTCTCTCTCTCTCTCTCTCTAATGAAGAAACGGGGGCGTGGGCGCCCAAAAACCAAGGTGCCTCCGTCAACGGCGAATCATCCCCTGCCGGAGACTCAGCCGGAAGTGGAGACTGTGAAAGTGAAGGAGGTAGAGCGAACAGAGGAACTTGATGAAAGTAGCGATGAGAAAGATGAAAGTAATGTTGAAGTACAAGAAACCCTAATTGCGAAGGAAAGTAAATCTGAAACCCTAACTGCGAAAGATAAGCAAGAAGAACGGAAGCTATGAGTGGATGTAATCAATGATAATCGTAATCCTTCTAAAGGCATTTCCATGGAGTATGTGGCGCCAAAAATCGTCAATGGTGAAATGGAAATTGAAATTGAAGAAAAAGATGTAGAAACAGAAATCCGATTTTGGGAGAATGCTCTAATCTTGTATGTGATGGGTGAAGACCTGAGTATGAACACAGTTAAAAATTACATGGTGAAAACTTGGAATTTCGTGAGAACACCTGATCTTTATAATAATAATAATAATAATAATAATAATAATAGTAATAATAATAGTAATAATAATTATTATTATTATTATTAAAATTTTAAGAACAATATATACATTTTTGAATTCTCTCTCTCTCTCTCTCTCTGATGAAGAAACGGGGGCGTGGGCGGCCAAAAACCAAGGTGCCTCCGTCACCGGTGAATCATCCCCTGCCGGAGACTCAGCCGGAAGTGGAGACTGTGAAAGTGAAGGAGGTAGAGCGAACATAGGAACTTGATGAAAGTAGCGATGAGAAAGATGAAAATAATGTTGAAGTACAAGAAACCCTAATTGCGAAGGAAAGTAAATCTGAAACCCTAACTGCGAAAGATAAGCAAGAAGAACGGAAGCTATGGGTGGATGTAATCAATGATAATCGTAATCCTTCTAAAGGCATTTCCATGGAGTACGTGGCGCCAAAAATCGTCAATGGTGAAATGGAAATTGAAATTGAAGAAGAAGATATAGAAACAGAAATCTGATTTTGGGAGAATGCTCTAATCTTGTATATGATGGGTGAAGACCTGAGTATGAACACGGTTAAAAATTACATGGTGAAAACTTGGAATTTTGTGAGAACACAGGATCTTTATTATCATGATGATGGTTATTTCTTGATCCGATTCAATTATTTTGAGGATAGAGAAGCAGTGATGATGAAGGGACCATACACTATTAGGAACATGCCTATGATCTTAAAGAAGTAGCAGCCAAATTTTCATCTCAAGAAGGATTTTCTACGTACACTAACAATTTGGGTTAAACTACCTCAGCTACCATTGCATCTATTGGGTGTGAAGAGTTTGAGCAAGATAGGTAGTGCTATTGGAACTCCGCTGGTGACTGATGAATGCACTGCAAATAAGTTACGGGTGCCGTATGCTCGCATTCATGGAGGTTGATATAACACAACTACTTGTTAAGGAGATTGCCATCAAAGATGTTGAAGGTAGAGTGCTAAAGCAAGTAGTTGATTATGAGTGGAAACCCTCTTTTTGTGAGAAGTGCTAGAAGATAGGACGCCAGTGCAATCCTCAAAAGAAGTTGCAGCAATGGAGACCAAGAAAGAAACCTCCTGAAGATGACCCCAACAAGATAGAAGGAAGAGGTTAACCTGGAAACTGAAGTGAATGAAGAAGAACCATGGTCTGTGGGGAGAAGAACTACTACAGACAATGGTAAGAATCTTGCTGGAACATCATCTAGAATAAAATGTTTCAATGGCTTTGAGGCTCTAGAGGTTTTGAATGACCATCTAGAGATCACAAACAATGGCTAATGATAGTGTCTTGGAACACTAGGGGGCTGAATAAGGTAGGAAAATTAAAGGAGATTAGCTCCTGCCTCCATGAGATGAAGCCTACAATTATGATTTTGATTGAAACTAGGGTAAAGTGTAGAAAAGCTAGTAATATCTGTGGTAAAATGCACTTGACTGATCACTATATGGACAACTATAGTGCTCATGAAAATGGGAGAATTTGGATAGAGTGGGATAACAATAGGGTAGAAGTGCAGTCTCTGTTTTGTTCCAGCCAACATATTCATTGCAGGGTGAATGACTTGAATGGTGTTTTCAAATATTGGATGACAGCAGTTTATGCTCACAATCAACCTGAGGATAGAAATAAGTTGTGGCAAGAAATTGAGAACATTCATAATAATCAACAATTGCCTTGGTGTGTGATTGGTGATTTTAATAAAGTAGTGAAGGCTCAGGATAGAATTGGAGGGAAGTTAGTCACTGAAGCTGAATATAAGGATCTTCTTGACATGATGTATACTACTGGCCTTAGTGAAATGGATAGTTGTGGAGATTACTTCACATGGTTCAATAAGCACACTATTGGGCCAATTTACTCCAGGATTGACAGGTTGATAGCTAATGTGGATTGGTTCCAGCAGCATCTTGAAGAAAGGCTGCACATCCTCCCTCCTAATGTGTCTGATCATGCTATGTTGTATGTGACTGACAATAAGGTAGAGAGAAGACTTAAAAGATAGTTCAGGTTCAATAATTGCCTTGCAGAACTTGATGGTTTTGAGGAAGTGGTGAGGAGTAGCTGGATGCAATCTATAAGGGGAGATCCTATGGTTGTTCTTTGGAGGAAACTTAAGAGACTCCAACCTGTCCTCAGAAAGTTCAGTAGACCTCTGAGCAATCTTAAACAGAACCTGGTAAAGGCTAGAAGTGACTTGAAGGAAGCCCAAGGAGAGATAATCAACAACAGATTTGATGCCAATGTCATTGAGAAGATCAGAACATGTACTGAAGAGGTGATAAAGCTTAATGATATTGAGGAGAAAATTCTAATGCAAAGATCTAAGGTGGACTAGCTTAAATTGGGAGATGGAAAAAACAATTACTTCTATGCTTCTATTAAAGCTAAACATAGTTTTAATAACATGAGAGGATTACAAACTACTGATGGCACTTTGTTGCAGAGGCATGAGTATATAGGAAATGAGATTTTGGATTAATATGGGCAGCTTTTGGGAAATGATGATAATAATCTCCAGCACATTGACATTGAGGCCATGAGGCAGGGCCCCCAGCTGACCATGGCGCAAAGAGGGTATCTCATAAACTGCATTTCTGAGCAAGACATTCTTAAAGCCCTCAATGGCATTGGTGATCTAAAGGCTCCTGGGATAGATGGCTATGGATCAAAATTCTTCAAAGTTTGTTGGCAGATAATTAAAGATGATGTCATAGCAGCTGTTAGAGAATTCTTTGAAACAAATACCATTTATAAACCTTTCAATAGTACCATAGTCACTCTAATTCCTAAGGGAGATGCTCCTAAGGGAATCAAGGACTATAGACTTATTGCTGGATGCACTACAGTTTATAAAATCATTTCTAAAGTCATGACTGATAGATTGGGAAAGGTTTTACCAAGTATTATAAATAGTAGTCAGGCTGCCTTTGTCCCTGGCCAGAACATGCATAATCATATTTTGCTAGCTTATGAGTTATTGAAGGGATATAACAGGAAGAATGACACTCCCAGGATAATGATGCAAATAGACCTCCGAAAAGCCTATGATATGGTCAATTGGAAGGCTATGGAATGTATCCTAAAGGAGATTGGTTTCCCTAGACAATTTATATGTTGGATCTTGGCTAGTGTTAGAATAGTGTCTTATAAATTCAGTGTGAATGGTGAATTTACTAAGTTCCTGCAAGCCAAGAAGGGGATTAGACAGAGTGATCCTATATCCCCTATGCTCTTTGTTTTAATCATGGAATACATGAACAGGGTCACGTAGAAAATGCAGATGAATCACAATTTCAATCATCGTGCAAAATGTGAAAAACTTAGCCTCACCAATTTTATTTTTGCTGATGATGTCTTGCTGTTCTGTAGAGGAGATGCCACATCTGTTGATATGATGCAGGGTGCTTTTAGGAACTTTACTCAATCTACTAGCCTTATAGCTAATCCAAGGAAAAGAAAAATTTATTATGGGGGCATTGAAAGCAGGCAGAAAGGAATATTTCATAATCTTACTAGGCTTCAAGAGGGGGAACTCCCTACCAAATACTTACCTCTCACTTGTAAAAAGTTGAACATACATCACTATCTTCCTTTGATTGAAAAGATTGTAGGGAGGATTCACCACTAGACTACCAAGCTTCTCAGTTATGCTGGTAGGATTCAATTGGTAAAGAGTATAATCAGAGCCATTGCCTAGTACTGGATGTAATGCTTTCCTTTTCCTAAAAGTGTGATAAAGAAAATAGAAGGGATTTATAGAAGTTTTATATGGAAAGGCACACATGAGAAGAGTAGGAAATGCCCTGTGGCTTGGAAAAGAGTGTGTAGTGCTTATGATCAAGGAGGTCTCCAAATTATCTATCTCCAAAATTGGAGTTCTGCTCTGATGATGAAGTGCTTATGGAATCTAAGTAGAAAAGTTGATAATCTGTGAGTGAGATGGACGCATTGTTACTATTTTAAAGATATAGATGTTATGGATTATATGGTGAAGGATAATCACAGTTGGATTCTCAAAGGAATTTTAAAGATAAGAGTGAAAATTGAGGATATGCTACAGCAGTTGAACTTTGCCCTGCAACATAACAAGTTCAGAGTGACAAACTTTTATAATATCTTGACTGATGATGGGAATAGAGTGCCTTGGAGTAAAATGGTGAAGCACAATAAGGCTAGACCGCGTGCTGTTGTGTGCCTTTGTTTGGTCTGTCATGGAAAGCTGGCTACTAGGGACAGATTGAGGAGATTTGGTCTCATCCATGATAGTAATTGTGTGTTTTGTAAGTCTGAAGAGGAATCCATAAATCATCTTTTTTCTGGTGCAACAAAACTGTTCCAGTATGGCAGAATATTCTAAATTGGTTGGAATTTGATCACAGGCCAAAGCATTGGGAGGATGAGCTAGTATGGCTTATTGGAGCAACAAAAAGAAAAGGTTGAAAAGCTGCTTTGTTAAAAATGGCTATAGCTGAGACCCTGTACAACATTTGGAGAATGAGAAACAATATATGTTTTAATGATAGTGTTGATAATAGATGTATAAAAGATAGAATCAAAGATTGTATAGTCTATAGAGGGTGGCATAATACTAAGATAAGGCCCTATACTAAGATAAGGCCCCACCTTGCTAGAATAATGATGTAATTTTAGTTTCTTTTGTCTTATTAAAAGGGTGGATCGTTTATGATCACCTTGTTTTGTTTTGTGTTTTTGAATTAATATATATCCTTTTGATTCAAAATTTTTTAAGAACAATCATATTAAAATAAATAAATTTTCATATGTGGCTACAAAATTATAAATTATGTTTTTAACATTTTAAAAGCACTCGAGTGTGATGATAAATGATCTCTTACAATTTAAACAAAGATTCTAAACTCAAACTCTATCCTGGGAATATAACAGTATTAAAGTATTTTAGAGAGTCATTGTAATCTTAATCTACTCAAAGGATTAGTTTTTGCAATTTTACATAGAGGATAATCAATTTTTTTAAATTTTTTTAACAAAGGTACACATAACTTTTAGAATTTCTCCAACTATCCTTAACTTTTATATTTATAAAAAATATTTTTATAATTTACTACCTTATTAATGCATATGAATACCACTAAATCCATATTTATATCCATCAAAACATTTGTCTGTATTAGTCGCGGGTTTTATTGAGAGAAAGAAACTTAAGAGTTACTTACATGAGAGTAATAGTTAAATCTTATTAGAGATTAATGAATTTAATAAAGGTGAATATTCCGGTACCCTTATATTTAGTTGGGTACTGATACTCTCATCCAATGAAACATTTATATTCAAAGCCATGTCACATTTTATATATATTTTGATTAAAAATAAATTAATATTTTAAATCATTTTGCACTAAGGGTACCAATACCCAACTACTTATTATTGGTACCTAAAAATTTGCCTTTAATAAATACTCTCCCGGTCTTCCAACTTATAATACTTTGGAAAATATTCTTGTAAGTTATAAATTATTTTACAATTTCAATTTAATATTAATTATATTTTTTATAATATATCCTCTATTATTTTTGTTTAATTCTTTAAATTTCTCTTAACAAATAAAGGACAATCTTATAAAATTATACACAATTTTTTTATTCAAATTTTTTTTTTAAGTTACGTGAAATGTGCAAAACTTTTTATAATTTTGAAGAGAGTGAATAATCAACATATACATTGATGTAGTTGAAGGGGTTCACTTATTTTGATATTGGGTTGCTTGAACTGGGCTAAGGCCCAATATTCGAAAATCCATAATAGGCAAGTGCCAACGTCTTCTAGCAAGCAATTCAGAGGAAAAATTTAATTGTGAAATTATGCTGATGTTTGTTTTAATTTTACAAAAATGAATTTTCCTTTTGTGTTTTTAAAAATAATTATTATAAAAATATATTTTTAATGATATTAAAGTTTTTTAAAATTTATTTATTATGAATTAAAATATAAAATTTGATATTTACAACATAAATATAAATTATTGAAAATGAAAACATAGTCAAAATTATATATATATATATATATATATAAGGAAATGTTAACATAAACCAAAAATTAGTGGACTCTACACAAAAATACACTAAAGTGTATGTTGGTAAGGCACACCTACATGGATGTGCATTATATATATATATATATATATATATATATATATATATATATATATATATATATATATATCTCAAAAATAAATTTTTTTATAAAAAACAATTTAAAATAGCTTCAAATTTAAATGTTTTTTTTTAATTTAAATATTCAAAAATATTTATAACAAAAATATGAAATATATAAAATAAAATTTTAAAAACAAGTATTTAAACAAATTTTTCATTCGAAATTTTTTACAAAAAATTCTTTAGATTTTTTTTAAGCAAAAGAATATGACACCATAAAAATCAATTTTAAAATGAATCTTACATTTCTACAAAAAAAAATATTACTATTTTTTTATTCTCTTAAGTTAACTCATGTTACGATGATTTACTAATGAAATTTTTCGTTCAAAATTTAGCTCTATCTTCCATTGATTCCTGAAAATTATTCTCTGATTTAAAATGCTTTATTTGTTTAACTGGGTTGGGCTGAGAAGGGACTGAACCATGGACACGTTCTTAATCTCCATAACTTTTGGATAAGACCAAATATTAATTTTTATTACGTGATGAAACAACTCGCTAATCCCTATTTAGTTACGTTAATACAAACATATTGTACACTAATGGTTCGTGAATTTGCACTAAATCCTAACTAACCCATTTTAATATTGATGTTGCTCTTGCCTACTAATGAATGTTCATGATAATAATAAGCTTTCAAATAAGATGTATCTTGATGATGCCATGAGATTCCAAGAGGTAACGAAACAAGATGTATTTATAGTTATCTATGGTTCTTTTTAATTTAGAAAAATATTCTTTCATTTATTAAAATATATTACTCATGTGATCTAATTTATAAAAAAAAAGTTTATTTTTTAGATTCATTGAATACACAATGCATTTGGACAAAATATAGATAAATATATTAGATATTGAATGAATTTAAAAATTAAAATTTTTCTTATAAATAGAACTAAAGATAGTAAAAACAATTTAAATTTAATGTTGTTTTAATTGAAAAATTAATAAAATTGCATGGCAAAGATAATAGCATAAAATAAAAAAAACAAAAAAAAAAACACATAAAAGTAACAATATCAAAGTAACGAAATACTCATATCTTCATAAACATCTAAATATGTGACAGAAATTATATTCCATAAAAATCATTTAACTATTTGAATCAAACAAATGTGGCAAAAAAATATAAAACCCAACAACAATACACTAAGAGAAAGACCCAGGGCTGGCCCAACCCATTTGAAGGTCTAAGGCAAAATCTAAAATTAATTTTTTTTAATATAATATAAATATTTTAATAAAATAAATATATTTTTATTTAAATTATAATGATTTTTTAAATGAAAAATTATTTAGTTAAATTATTAGAATTGATTTCTCTCAATATTTGTTTTTCATCGATTATAAAATTAATTCATTTAGCTACTCTTTTCATCATATTTTAAAAAAACCATCTAAAAAAATATTGTCAAAATTTTTAAAAACAAAATAGTAAATATCAAACTTCTTGCTATGTAATAGATCATTAAATTTTGTTATCTATATAAAAAAATTAAGTTAGTTAATAAATATTCTAAATACATATTATTTTTTAAATATTATAAAAATTATTTAAAAATTATCAAATCAAAGTAAAAAAAAAATTTGAGACCCTAGGCGGTGGCTTCGGTCGCCTACCCCTAGGGTCGGGTCTGGAAAGACCAAAATAATAATATGAATATACCATCTTTCCAACTCTTAAATATTTATTTCAAGTTTCATTTTCAATAATATTCATTGATTAATGTCTTTATTCTTGTCCTTTCTAACTCAATTGTAGGACCGTCTCAACCTTTAGGCTAATAAAACTTTCATTCTAGGCCTAAAATGTTTTTGATATTAATCCTAAATTATTTTTCACCTTATGTAATTGTTATAGCCTAAATTTAGTACTTTGTGACATGACTAATTACTGTTTTAAATCTACATCTTTTTTATGTCACAAACGCGTTGAAAAATTTGTATTAAAAGTGTAAAGCCTTTGAGATTTCAAACTTCAAAATTAAAAAATTTTATTGAAATTTGGTGAAATTAACGACAAATCTAAAATAAAAAGTGAAGTTGAATGTTTAGCTATGAACTTAAAAATTTTAAGCTTTTGTTATGCATGACTATTTGGTATGAGATATTTACATAAAATCCTGTTAGTAAAAATTTTCAGTTTAAGGATATGCTTATTGATGTCACTATATAACAATTTAAATGTATAGCTAATTTTTTTGAAAAATATAGAGAACATGATTTTGAAACTGTTCTCGTTTCTGCTAAAAAACTTGCTTTTGAAATGGATACAAAACCCAAATTTCGTGAAAAATAAACCATTCGTAAAAAGAAATAATATGATGAGAATGTCGTTAATGAAGTTGCTAAATCTCTTGAGGAATCATTTAAAAATAATTATTTTTTATACATAGTAGATAAAGCAACTACTTCATTTTAAAATAGGTTTGAACAAATTAAATTGTATAATGATATTTTTAAATATCTTTTTGACATTGAGAAAATTAGGTAATTAGATATTGACAAGTTAAAAGAATATTATATTAATTTTGAACATTCATTAAAATATAATGAAAACTCAAATATTGATGGATTTAATTTATTTATAGAGCTAAACATCTTTAAAAAATTACAAATGTAGAAAATGACACATCAATTGACATACTTAATTGTGTAAAAAGAATTGATTCTATTTCGAAATACATATATTGCTTATAGAATAATCTTAACAATTTTTATAAGTGTTGCTTCTACGGAACATAATTTTTCAAAATTAAAATTAATAAAATCCTATCTAAGATCAACAATGTCTTAACAATGATTAAATGAGTTAACTTTATAATCTATTGAAAAAGAAATTTTACAAGAAATTTATTATGGTAATTTAATAAACGATTTTGCATCTCAAAATGTCCGAAAAATAAAATTTATTTAAATTATTTATATAAAAATTAATTTTATAAAGACTCAATTCTTAGAGTTTGCTTTAGGCCTTAATATTGGCTGAGACGGTCCTGCTCAATTGTTCCTTCACGAGTAATTTGAAGGGGTCCCATAATTATTTAGTAGTATTACATGTGTGAAATACGGAAATACTCATCCATTTTTGTGCCTTTGGATTCTTTTAATTTGCAAAGTAAAAGATCAATTTCTTCATCACTTTCAATTTGACAGTTTTGATTTTCTGCCTCCATGTCTCTGACATCTGTAGCTTTTAAAGCAAGTACTTTTTTTCTTATTGTCTTCTCCGCTTTCACGAATATGGTTTAGTTCGAATTCGTGTTCCTGCAATTTACCAAACAAACTAGGAAATATGTTTAAAAAAATTAGAAAAATGAATACATCAATAATATTATCGAATTCTAGTAGGATTGAATAAATAATAGTGAAATATTCCAGAAAGATTTCACAAAGAAATTTGATTTTTTTTCTTTTATTGATGTAAAGAGTCGTAACATAAATTTGTGAGAAATAATATTGAATAAAAGTGATCCAATTTTTTTTCTTTATAATTTGATGGTATGCATCCCGGAAGGATTACAAATATTAAAATTTTTCTTAGTAAAAACAATCCCCGAAAAAATGCAAATATTGTAATTTTTCTTGGTAAAACGAAGTTCTCGGATTTTTTTTGGTTTTTTTTTTTTTCATAAAATAGATTAGTTATTCTACTTATTATATCTTAATTGACAAGGAAAATATCAATTGTGATTTTCACGCATCCTTGAAGGATTGCATGAATAACATGCATCCCAAAAGGAATGTATGAATTATGTTTAAATATTCCTGAAGGATTTAACAAAGATTTTTGTGTTTAAATGTAAAACTTTTGGAATATACTCATAAAATGATTATCATTCCAGAAGAATGGCATGGATGATTCTAACGCATCCCAGAAGGATAATTATATTTACTATGGATTGAAATAAATTATAATAATATAATCATATGTATTATTGTAAACCAGACGTTTATAAATCACACTTAAGTGTGTTGTTTGCAAAATCACTTGAGTAATCTCGGATGTATTATGATGCGCAAATTAGTGCTGAAGAACCAGAAGTTTCTTCAATACAATAAAATTTGTGTGTTTCTAAAGAAATTAAAAATTTGAGAAATTGAGTTTTTCATGACATTAATTGTCGCATTGACTAAAATATCATGAAATATTTATTGTCTACTCACAACCAGAAGTTTGTGAAGTAGTTTTCTCAAACTATGATCTCAATTTCTGAATTTTTCAGAACTTTCTTGATAAATATCACATATATTATTCAAATTGATATTGAACATCTTGTAGAATATGTTCATAAAAAAATCGACTTGAAGATCCATTCTTTAGATGTCTAAAATTAATTATATGATTGATACTTGTGAGATCATAAATTCTAAAGTTGATATTTAAAACACACAAAATATGAATATTAAGATATTTATTGTATTAAGCAAACAAGATAGTATATGTTAATTCTCTCATTAACTTATAAATTATTTTAGGTTAATAACCTAATACGTCTCATATAAGTAAACTTTTGGATGTGTTGTGATTATACAATTGCTCCAATGTAGTATGTTAAGATGAGTTATGAAAGAATGTTGAGAAAATGTATTTTATATGAATCCCGTATTTGAGGATATATATTGATCCAATAATTGAATACTTGTTTGAAGCCCAGTAGGCTGATCATCAATTGATAAATTAATTTTCTCAATATTAGGGGGAGAGATTAAGCAACTGAAAGTGTGAACCAAAAGTTCAAATGGAAAATTTGAAATAAAATATTATTATATCATTTTGATCCTCGAAGTTCAAAACACATTTCATTTGTAAACTTTATGAAAAAATTACCAGTTGCTAATACTTCACTCAAAGGGGGTTCTTCTATTGGACAATTTAATATTACAAATGAGTTGTAACCGCGTCTGAAACGTGGTAGGAAAGTTGGTTCCAATGTTAAGATTCCTCCACCTTGAAAAGAAACTAAAGTTAAAGATGACCCAAGTGAGGATATGAAATTTCTAAGAGCACTTTGACATAATTTATTTTCAAGTTCCAGAAGAACTATTCAAGTACTTGAAATATGAAATAAAGAGATCTCGATAAATTATGTCATGAATGAAATGCGATGGAACTGAAATTAAGAAAACCAAAATAAATTTAATATTGACAATGTCTCGGTATATATTATAGTGCTAACCATGATAAATGATAATGAGGATCACAAGTCAAAGTCTATCAAAGATTGTAGACAAAGTGATAATCGGCCAAAATGAACATATTCAATTAAAGAAGAATTAAACTCACTTTACAAGTGACTTGATTTTGGACTTGTAGTTCGAACACCTCAAGGTGTGAAACCAATTGGATATAAATGAGTTTTTGTGAAAAAGCAAAATAAGAATGGTATCAAGCTTGATTTGTTGCTCAATAATTTTTACAAAGACCTAAAATTTATTTTGATGAAACGTATCCACCTGCAGTGGATGCAATTCATTTTTTGATATTTAATTAGCCATGTAGCACATGAAGGGCTTAATTTGCACATGATGAATGTTGTAACAACTTATCTGTATGGTTCACTTGATAGTGAAATTTACATGAAATTCCTGGAAGGTTTCAATATACCAGATGCACAAATTTCGGATCTCGAGAAAGCTACTCCATAAGATTGAACAAGTCTCTCTATGGGCTGAAACAATCTGAACACATGTGGTATAATCGTCTCAGTGAATATTTTCTTAGAGAGGGATGTACAAATAAGTCCATATTTCCTTGTATTTTTACGAAAAGATCTAGAAAATAATTTTTCTATAATAGTTGTCTATATGGATGACATAAAAATGATTGGAACTCCTGAAGAGATTCCAAAAGCTATAAAACTCTTAAAGAAACAGTTTGAGATAAAGGACATAGAAAAGACAAAGTTATGTATAGGTTTAAATATTAAGCATTTAGATAGTAGAATATTTCTACATTAAGAACGTTATACAGAAAAGGTGTTAAAACGTTCGTATATGAACAAATCTAGTATGTCGTATACCCCGTTGATGTTAGATTATTGGATGTATAAAAGATTCTTTTAGACCTCGAGAAGATGATGAAAAACTAATTGGTCTTGAAGTACCATATCTTAGTGTAATTTAAGCACTGATCTATTTTGTTAATTATACAAACTACGATATATCATTTTCTATTAATATATTAGCAAGATATAGTTCTTTAGCTACACGAAAACATTGGAAAGAAATCAAACATATACTTCGTTACCTTAGAGGTACAATAGACATGGGTTTGTTTTATATCAAAGTATCCAGATTCAAATTAAAAGGTTATGCAAATGCGGGTTACTTGTCAGATCCTCATAATGGCAGATCACAAACAAGTAATTTGTTTACATGTGGGGGTACAATTATTTCATGGAGATCGGTGAAACAAAGCATAGCAGCAACATCATCTAATCATGCAGAACTTTTAGTATTACATGAGACAAGTTGAGAATGCATTTGGTTGAGATCCCTAATTCAGCACAGGCAAAATACTTGTGGTTTATCTTCTGAAAAATTAAATACAACGACCATATATGAAGATAATACTGCATGCATCGCTCAATTGAAAGATGGTTACATTAAAGGAGACCGAACAAAACACATTTCTCCAAAGTTCTTTTTCATTCATGATCTTCAAAAGAGTGATGATATAAACATCCAACAAATATGTTCATGTGATAATCTTGTAGATCTTTTTACAAAGTCACTCCCAAGTAGAACTTTTAATCAACTAGTACAAAAGATTGGTCTTCATCATCGAAGAAATGATCGTTCAACTGAGGGGGAGAAATGAATTTACTTTAAAAGGATATTGTACTCTTTTTCTTTCACTAGATTTTTTTTCACTAGGTTTTTTCTAGTAAGGTTTTAAAGAGGCATATCCTCAATGAACATTTAAGGGAGGGGGGGGGGGGGGGGGGGGGTGTTATGAACAATAGTAAATAGATGTGGATGTTCATTTACTCAACTTTCTATATTCCTTAACTCCTATGAGTTAATTTCCCAACTTTATGTATTCCTTAAGTTAATGGTTGTTTATTGGTCATGTGCTATAAACATGGTCTATGTTGCAATGCTAAGGAAACTTGAGGTGAATAATATAATATCACTTTTCTTCTTCTCTTTGTCTCCTTCATCTCTATATCATTTTGGATAATTTCATAACAAAATTCTAATTTTGAAAACATTTACCAAGCATTTTTAAATGATTAACAATATGAAAAAATAATTTCCATGTTCTGAATATTTTCTTTAGGCTTCATTTTCAATAGTTCATACTCACCAATTAATGTGTTAATTATAACATTTCCTAACTCAGTTTTTCCTACATGGGTAACTTGAAGGTGTCCCATAGTTCTTTAGAAATATTACACACGACTACAAAAAGGCTCTTTCACCACGGTTAGAAAAGGGATACTATCACATTTGATGAACCG
Source organism: Lathyrus tuberosus (assembly GCA_022829125.1). Classification (NCBI taxonomy): domain Eukaryota; kingdom Viridiplantae; phylum Streptophyta; class Magnoliopsida; order Fabales; family Fabaceae; genus Lathyrus; species Lathyrus tuberosus. Next base: position 7,012,821 of record JALAZF010000326.1, on the reverse strand, counting down.
TGGTAAGGTAGGATGTCGTAGTAAGTATGTTGCTTTCTACCACAACATGTGACCATAGTGAGAAACTAAATAGCGCACTGTAGTGGTGAAAAATTTGAGGTAAAGTTATTGATTAACTTAACTCACAAAGCAAGAGTCGTCACCGCTCTTTATTGTTTCCAAAGGAATGGGAAAAGAACGAGTAAAACCCACAGAAGTTTTATAACAAAACTAATAAAATAAAGAGATAAGGGTACGGGGGTTGGTTATGCAAAGGGAAGGTGTTAGCACCCAAAACATCTATAGTACTCTATAGAAACCTCTTGAAAATCTGCGTTTGGCTTAAAAAGGAATGTTTTTATAAGATTTTTGTTTGACAAGACTTCCTGAGCCTCGTGCCTACGTACCCACAAAGTGCAATGGAGGATCAAAACCTCGTAGTTTGTAGTAAAAATAGCAAAAGTGTTTTTTTATTGATTTTAAATGAATAGACATTTCGTCATATTCAAGTGGAAACTCAACTTAATACCCACAATTAATGAGGAATGAGCATTTGCATCATCTTAAGATGGAGGAGTTTTGCTTGGATTGAAATCAACAAGTCTATCACTCAACATCCAAGTGGACAATGTCATAACTTCTCTACATTATTGTAGAAGTATAGGAGTCGCATCACTACGAGAGTACAACTAATGACTATCCTTAAGAAAAAAGTTTAAACGGAAAAAAGGTGCACAAAGGAACAAAATATTTGAATGAGTTTTGTGTTTTTTAAGTCTTTTGAAATTGTTTGATATACTTAAGATGTCTTAGAATTTATTTAAGAAAAAGGTTTTGAAAATATCTTAACAAAGTCAAGGTTTATTGAGAAAGTGGTTAAAGTTTGAAAACAATAAGGTTTTGAAAAAGAAAGAAGATTTTGAAAATTTAAGAAGGGGAGGAGATGTAGAGACTATCCTAAGAAAAGCAATAAAGTGGAAGTGTGTGCAAGTGTACTAACCAGGATCTAGCCAGCACTTGACAAGAGTCAAACTAACATTCCATTCCTTTGGAGTAGGCCATAAGCAACAAGTAAACACATGATAAGAAAATCATCAGTTGAAAGAAGAGCTCAAGCCATAAGGTCAAAGCTATGTATCAGAGCCAAGTCTTCAAAGGTCAACCAAAGGTCTCAAGTATCAAATGAATCCAATAGCATAGGAAAAAGTAACCAAGGTCCATAAGTCCAAAAGGTCAAACTTCAAGTAAAGCAAAGGATAGTAACCATTAGTCCAAAGATTAGAGAACCAAGTTTTTTATTTGTTTTTCCTTTATTAATTTCTTTAAAAGACAAAGAAAGTGTCCAAATGGACAAAAGGAAAAAAGAAGCATAAACATAAACAATATGAAATGTAATGCTAAAAATAAAATCATAAAAGTAAAGAGAAAGAAATTAAATGACAAGAAAATTAAATGGCAAGAAAAGTAAATGACATAATGTAAAAGTTAGCACAATAATAATGTTAGTATTGATGTTAGAGTTAATGATTTGATTCAGGACAAATTTAGCGTTATGTTAAGCAATCATAGCACAATCTATTAGGAAGATCATACTATGGGAGGCCGGTTAATAACAATTTATGTACCATACATTTTAGAGATATGGTAAAAACCATACTTCTAAAATATGTAGCACAAGTAAAAACCAAGAAGGGATCAAGCACTAAGACAAGAAGATTGGTCCATTACATCAATGATTCTTCATGATAACTTAGGATAAACTTATCCATCAATCCAAAGTACCTCAAATGATCTATGATAAATTGGAAGGTAGATTTGAAATGATGAAAGTTCATCAAGCATCAATCCAAACTTCATGAACAAGATGGACACTAAATCATCCAATTGATTAAGAGAAAAGAAAAAGAAAAAAACAAGGATAAGGAGATGAAGAGAGAAACCAAATTGAACAATGACTAGAGATTCATCTATCATCAATTTCAATCACCTCTCTTGGTGGATTAAGGTACTAAACCTATCATCAACCCAAAGTACTAAAAATGATCATTTAATAATAAAATTTAATTGATGAAGATTCATCCAACCTCATCAATACCCAAAGTCCATTGAGATTAAGGAAGATTTTGATCAAGAAGTCATGATCCAAGGCAAATAGAAGTCAAACAAATATTAAAATGCAATAATAAACAAATAAAATGCATGGAAATAATTTTAAAAAGATTTTAAAATGAAAATAAAAGGCAAAATACAAATGAAGCATCTAAACATCAAACAAAAGCTCAATAAAATCAAGATAGGTTAGAAACAAGTCAAGGACCATCTGATAATTTTTGGAGATTTTTAAAATGCATAAAAGTATTTTTAAACCAATTAAAGTTCTTGAAATAAAATAAAATAAATAAAAAATATTAAAACCCAAAATAAAATTGCGAAAAAGGTACACAAGGTGTAAAATAGTAAAAGAGATTTTTCTGAATTCTTTTGAGATTTTTTTGGATGAAAATATGATTTAAAATGAATTTTTAAAAATAAAACAAAATAAAATGAAATAAAAGAAAAAGAAATAAATCTGAAAAAACAAGGCGTGTTGGATCTGGACTCATTAATTGATGTGGCACATCAGATGACTCAGTTCTGGAAGCTCACCATGGCCCTTCATTGAAATAATGCACCAGATTTAATTCAAATCAACCACTGAGATTAAAACTCGTAGCATCATTAGGCCACCACCTTTGCACCTCCGGTCGTTTTCTCCCGTGAGCTGCTCACTAGAGTTTGGCAACTGGTTTTCTCAAGGCACGAAACCACCACCATTAAAACCATTTCAACGGTGCAAATCAAACTGCATGCTTCATTTCATTTATTGAAAACGAGCACAGAGAATTTTGGAGAAAACTCAATGAAAAGAAAAACACGAAAAGAAAAATTAAATGCCATATAAGATCAATCAAAGCAAGATAAGTTAGGGGAAAGCATCATAGAGTATTAGGCTACATTGTGGTAACTTGTTTGAGTGAAAACGAAGCCTCTAACTACCTTGTCCAAATACGGTCAGAAGAGGCTGCAAGGTTTATTTGGTTAGCATGATTTAGAGGCTCTCAAGGCTTGGTTCTTGTTGCTTTAGCTTTAAAATTTGCCGAAGATGCTAATGGAACCAAGAAATGGAGTTGAAAATGCTCAGAAATTAAAAACGAAATCTCATAATTTTAGTGAAAATGTGAGCTTGTACAGAGGTTCTAGGGGGTATCCAAGCTTGAAATTGAGTGCAGAAGCTTCCTCTATTTATAGCTGAGGTGAATGAATGAGATACGTGTGATAATTGGTTAGAATTCGTGTGAAACCATGTGCACCAAATGTGTGATCATTCTTGGTTGTGAAGTCACCAAAAACACTACTCAATCCTTCTAATTTTGGGTCATTTTTTATCCTCATGTATCACTTAACATCATCAAAGAGAAAACATATGCAAAACTTGGCTCAATTTGGAGAAATTTGTGATTTTCAATTTATGACCATGGGCAATTTTCAGTTTCACGAGGCCATGTTCAAACCAATGAGAAATATTGTACACTTGACCTTTAATGCTCATTCTTTTTGCAAAATGATCACATCATAACAAAGTATTCAATGTGAAAAGAAAGTATTGATTTGGATGCTTGAGAAAAAAGTTATGTCCTTGTAAAGTTGGCTTCATGACCTGTAATCAGGGGTAAAAAATTATTAAGTCCAAAATGACCTATAATGTCTTCAAACTTTTCATGGCTTTGCAAGCATAATTGGATATTGATCCCTGAAACAAACTTGTAGGGGGAATCAAATATGATAATTGGAAAAATGAAACTCCCACAAAAGTTGAAAGTTGAGAGAGTTATGATCTTTGGAAGTTAGGAAAATATAACTTGAATTTAGGTCAAATTTCACTAAGTCCACAAAATGACCTCTAATGTTTCCAAACTTTTGATGATCTTTCAAGCATAATTGGCTATTGACTTGTAAATAGAAGTTGGAGGGGATGTCAAGATGATTAATTTTCCCATAGAAACACTAAAAAATGTTGAAGTATGAAGATTTTATGATATTTGGAAGTTGGACTTAGAATGTTGACTTTTTGGTCAAACCTCTTTGAACAAACATGCAACCTTGGACTTTTTATTGCATTTCAAGGCATGTTGATGATCATATGTATTCAAAATGATGTAATCTTGATTGTCCTTTGATGAAACTTTTAATGGCTTGAGGAAACTTGTTGGTCAAGGCATGGAGATAAACACATGAACCTTTGAAGTTTTCTTGAGAAACAAGCTATCAAACTTTAAAATATCTTTGATTAAATGAAGTTGAATGATGCTTGAGACCCTATGCTTTGAGATTAGAGGTCATGCTTTGATGAATAGCCTTTGAGAATTAATAGTTGACCACACTTTGACTTCCGGAACTCAAACGCTAGCTGAGGAGACAATCACTTTATGCTCTTGATTCCAAACCCTACCTTGCAAAAGAAACAAAAGGGACAAGGTAATTTTTTGTATTTTGATTAATGGTTAGTGGATTATAAAGCATATAAGTACAAGAAATGTTAAAGATACACAAAGAGGTGCATGGTGATCTCTACAAAGGCATACAAAAAAAAGAGGGTTAAGAGACAACCAAGTTTGTGATCTTGATGTATTGCAAAGATGTAAAATAAGGTGGGATATTAGGGGTAAAAATTAGGGTATGACAGATGTCCCTTTTTAAGTTTCTTCTATCCGGAGATACGAAGATTGACATCTTTGCGTCGACGAGATTGAAGATACTTAAATACAAAAGACCCAATTTTTGGCCCTAAGATACTGCAAAATGTTCATGATATGAATGCATGCACAGGACTTTGTGGACAAAGGTGCCACAAGAGACAAAATACTGTTGGAGAAACTTAGCAAAGGAAACAGAAACTCGCAGGGGAAAAATAAGAACAGACCCAGCCGGGGAATATAAAATTCCACAAGAGATGGGGAAAGAGTGTAGATGAAACTACAACTTGAAATTGCTGGAAATAAAGAGAAAAGAGGAGATTCACCAGGAAAATAAATCACTGGGGAAAGGCTTGACTCGGGGATAACTATGCATGAAAATAAACCAAAACACAGTTAGATTAGACAACAAAGTAAGATTCCACTAGGGAAAACTTAACAATACAAGCAGTAAAAAGATATATCCACTCCACAAGGAATAAACCCGGATAGGCAAAGGATCACTGACTCTATTAGGGAATGAAACCATGAATAGGTAGTGAGAAAAATGAAGAGTGTATGGGCTTCACTTGGGAACCTCAAAGAGAAAGTCATTTACTCCACTAGAGAAGAACCTCCTAGGTAGACAATGAGAAAAATGAATCACTACCAACTTACTGTTGAAGGTAGTAAACAAGATAATATCAACTCAAAGAATGACGGTAAACAAAAATTAACATGATAACAAGCTTCCACTATTTCTGGTATTCCACCTAGAATGGGTTTCAGCTTCTTCTTTAATCAAGTCTCAAACTTGAAAAGGGTAACAGACAAGGTTCACAAAGGATAGCCACTTGCTGGAGATAAACAATAACTCTATCGGAGATACTCAAAAGAGATATGAGCAGGTCAGATCATACAACAAACTTCTCAAATAAAGAGACAACCATCAATTAGGGACGAAATATTTAGTGGATCGCAACAGGATTCTCAATTAAGGAGATAAACACCTGTTTAAATAACAGTCGGGTCGAATTGATAACAAGCTTCCACTATTAGAATAAGGCTCAGCTTCTTCTTTAATCAAGTCTCAAACCTGAAAAAATACCAAATACAAGTTGTCTCCGCTAAAGGGACTGCCATTTGCTAGGAATTAGCACAAACCTCCCAAATCTCTGGTCATCAACCAAGAATGGGTCACAGTTTCTTCTTCAATCAAGCCTTTCACTTGAAAAGGACCAAATACAAGTTTCTCCACTAAAGGGGCTGCCACCTGCTAGGAATTAGAAATCAATAACTCTACCGGGGATCTTCAAAAGAGATACGGGCAGGTTAGATTGCACAACATACTTCTCAAATAAAGAGACATCCATCTGTTGGTGATGATAAAGGTTTCACAACAAACGTATCTAACATGAATATACTGGAGAGATGCTATTTGATGGAAAAGTTGATGGAGCCGCAACATGTTTCTCAAATAAAGAGATACCACCTGTTCAAATAACGAGTCAAGGGCTCTCTTGATTGGATGAGGATCAAGGATTTCACAAAAAACTTCTTTTCTGAGGATAAACTAGAGAGATGCCATATAATGTGAAGATATAGATTGATATTTGGGGGAACATACAAGCTTCTCAAATAAAGAGACATCCACTTGGAGTCACACGAAATTTGAAAATAGCGAACAAGCTTCTCAAAGAGATTGTCACTTGTTGTTGCAAAGGTTACAGAATCACCAAAAATGGATAAGCTTCTCAAAAGAGACTGCCACTTATCATTGCAAAGGTTGAAAATAGTAAACAAGCTTCTCACATAGACTGCCACTTGTTACCAGGTAAGGCTTACCATGCTGGGGACATACAAGCTTCTCGCATAAAGAGATTGCCACTTATTGTCAGGAAAAAATTCCAAGAAAGTGTTATCATAACACTTATGGGGAAACAAAATCTTCATCTTTTGATGGGGAATCATAACCAGATTTTTGTTGAGGAAAATAAAATCCTCAAAGGTGCAAAATAAATGCCTTTTCATCATCTAGGTTTCACAACGCAGAGAGATTCAAAATAAATGCTGCAGGAGACCAAAGTTCAATCCAGGAACAAACTGGAGAGAAACGGTCAAACAAGACTCTACCCAATGAGGAAATAACTCAATTAGGGAGTGGTTCTATCCAGATAAAGAGCTAGAAATGAAAACTAAAGCAAAATTCTTCCACGAGGAATAAACTCAGTGGGGAATTAGAAAGGATATACACTTTCTGCTTAAGGTAGACACCCTAATGGAGAGAGGATATATACACTCTATGGGAGATAATAACACCAGAGAGTGTGGATAAGAAGCACCAAGAAATGTGAGATGAGCATGAATCTTCATTCAGTTATGCATGATGTATGTATGAATGAATGAATATATGTATGTATATGCTGACAAAACAGGCACAAAGATAAACCGAGGATGACCAAACACCAGAGTACAGCTAGATACTCGGCTAAATCTCATCAAGATGGAGATACCACTGGAGATCCTTTTGAAGATCCTGCTAGAGATTCAGTTGGAGATAAACAGAAGCCACTGAAGGAATAAAGTCTTGCTTCAAGGCTCACATCTCTGGGGAGAGGAAGATACTGCTTGGGAAGAAACCCAACATTCAATCTTCTAACATCAATAATCCGCTTCGAGGGAATGGAAAGATCCTCTAGGGAAACACAACAACACCAGTCTTCCAAACTCTTCTTGAGTAAAAGGAAAACCACACAAAACTCCGCTACAGGAAGATGGAGACTTGCTAGGGATAAACACAAAGCAAAAATCTTCGGGAAAAACCAAACTCTTGGAGGAATAACACCTGTATCAACTCTTGTTAAAGGGGATAGAAAGACCAATTAGGGTAAACAAACCATGAATTTTCCAAAAGACAATCTCTGAGGGGTACATCTTTGCAGAAACTCTGTCATGGGAGAAGATGGATCTACTTAAGATCAACACCACAAAAATACTTCCCAAAAATAACAATTGCACAAACTTCGCTGAGGGAAGTGTAAACCTGGAGAACATCAAAGGAAAAATCCTTGGGGATAAACAAACTTTGAGGAAAAAACATACTGGACTTGCAGGGGAAAACTAAGAAGTTAACATCATAGTAGAAAGTCAACCTACGGGGGATTTTAAATCAAAACTCAACACTTATTAGTAGGTAACACTGCTCTGAATTTGCTACTTAGGTGGTACACAAAGGCAACAAAAACCATAATAGAGAAGGAAAAAACCTGTAGGGGATTCCTCATCAAGTCTCAACACAAAGAGATATAATCCAACAATCTGAATAAAACTTCACAACTTCACATATCTGCTTGATCTGAACTTGGCTAGAGAATCACACTCAATTGGAGAAATCTGAACCAAGACTTAGATGGAGAAACCTGGGTTTGGTATTCAGTCGGGAAATATTGAATTCAGTACTCAGCTGGGGAATACCTGAACTAATGTTCAACTGGGGGAATTGGATCATAAATCCAACCACATAATAGCAACTTGGAGGAAACCCTCTATCTGATTAACAATGGTAAGGGAAACCTGAATACACCCACAAGAACAACTCTGCTTGAGAGAACACTGAGTTCGGCACTTTGAGATTTTACCATTCTTGGAACAACCGTTGACATTCCTTTATGTACTCACAAATCAAAAGAAAATATATTTTTTGTAATTTTCAAAAGCATGATTATTATTTATCTTTGTTTAAAAAATTATTATAAAAAATAAATTAAATTTTGCAAAATAGAAACAAAAAAGAATTGCAAACAAATTAACAAAGACTCAAATTTTATTGATAGAATGGTAGTCCGCAAATGGTGTGACTCCATGGATCATTACAAAGTTGGAAAATGCTAAATAAAGGAAAAGGCTACATTAAAATACAATGACCATTATTCTCCCTAACAACTTTGAACTCCATTGTGCTTAAAACTTCTATCGAGAATGATGCGACTGAGAATCCTTGATGGGCAATGTTGCTTCAAGTGATCTAGTTTGGCCTGATGTAGTTACTTGCCATAACCCCTAACTTTTGCCTAGATTGCTCTTTCGGGTTTTCAATATATCGGAATGATTATTTTATGTTTATGTCTCTAACTTTTTCCAGGACCACCCTTTCAGGTTTTCAGCCCACCGAGACGCCCATGTTTTACTAAGTCGCTCTTTCGGGTTTTTAACTTAACGAGCTGTTCTTTTTTAGGCGAAGTATTTCTTGACTGCATCGGCATTCATAGGATGATGGAGCTCCTCATCATTCATAGTCGTAAGAGTTAGTGTACCGCCAGAGAATGCTTTCTTAACGAAGTACGGGCCTTCATTATTAAGAGTCGACTTGCCCATAGAATCATTGTGGAAATATAAGATCTTTTTGAGCATGTGGTCGCCTTCTTTAAATACACGAGGTCGAACCTTCTTATCAAATGCTTTCTTCATTCTTTTCTAATATAACTGACCATGATACAAGGCAGTCATCCTCTTCTCTTCAATCAAATTCAACTAATCATATTTGTTTTGACACCATTTAGCCTCAAACAATTTGGCTTCCATCAAGACTTGCATTGATGAGATCTCAACCTCTACGGGGAGCACTACTTCCATGCCATACATAAGTGAGAAATGGGTTCCCCTATTGAAGTGCAGACAGATGTATGATACTCATGCAAAACAAAAGGGAGCATTTCATGCCAATCTTTATATGTCACAACCATCTTCTGGATAATCTTCTTAATATTCTTATTTATAGCTTCAACAGAATCTTCTTAATATTCTTACTCCTAGCTTTAACAACCCCATTCATCTTATGTCTATAAAGAGAAGAATTATGATGTTCAATTTTGAAATCGTCACAAAGCTCTTTCATCATCTTATTATTCAAGTTTGACCCATTATCAGTAATGATCTTACTCAGAACACCATATCGACATATAATCTGATTCTTGATAAACCTGACCACAACCTGCTTGGTCACATTAGAATAAGATGTTATTTCACCCAACTTGGTGAAGTAATCAATAGCCACCAGGATGAAATGATCTCTGTTCGAAGCTTTGGGCTCAATCATACCAATCATGTCAATTCCCAACATAGAGAAAGGCTATGGAGATGAAATAATGTTGAGAAGAGTCAGAGGCACATGAATCTTATCAGTATAAATTTAGCATTTGTGACACTTCTTCACATATTTACAACAATCAGATTCCATTGTCAACCAATAGTAACCTGCTCTTAACATCTTTTTAGCCATTTCATGTCCATTGGTATGAGTACCAAAGGATCCTTCATGAACTTCATGCATTAACATGTCTGCTTCGTTTCTATCCACGCATCTGAGCAAGACTATGTCAAGTTTCTCTTATACAACACATCTTCATTCAGAAAGAAATTATCAGCCAATCTTCTCAAAGTTTTCTTATCTTTGTTGGATGCCCCAAGAAGGTACTCCTGACTTTGGAAGAAACATTTAATATCATGATACCAAGGCTTGTCATCTGTGATTTCTTCTGCTGCAAACACATGAGCAGGTCTATCAAGGTGCATAACATTTATTTTAGGCACATCATTCTAACGGTTCACCTTAAACATAGAAGACAAAGTGGCCAAAGCATCTGCCATCTATTTCTCTTCACGGGGTATATGATGCAACTCAACTTTATTAAAGAAAGTCAACAACCTCCTTGCATAATATTTGTAAGGAATCAAACCAGGATGACGAGTCTCCCATTTTCCTTTTATCTGATTAACCACCAGGGCTGAATCTCTATACACATAAATGATCTTAATTCTTAAATTAATGGCTTCTTCAAGACCCATGATATAAGCTTCATACTCTGCCATGTTGTTCGTACAATCAAACATGACTTCTTGCAGTGAAAGGGACATGAGATCCTTGAGGAGTAATAATGATTGCCCCAATTCTATTACCATAGGCATTAACAACTCCACCAAACACTAAACCCCCATCGGGATTCAGGATCTGGTCCTTCTTCGGGCAATGGTTCATCACAATCTTTGGCTTTCAAGTACATAACATCTTTATCAGGGAAGTCACACCTGATGGATTGATAATCATCAATTGGCTGGTGAGCCAAATGATTAGCCAGAATACTTCCTTTAATTTCTTTCTCAGTACGGTACTCAATATCGTATTCAGATAACAACATCTGCCAACGAGAAATCCTTCCAGTCAAAGCAGGCTTTTAAAAAATTTACTTGATTGGATCCATTTTGGATATCAACCAAGTGGTATGCTTTATCATATACTGGCGTATACGTTTAGTAGCCTAGGCCAAATCACAACAAGTTTTTTCAAGCATAGAGTACCGTGACTCACAGTCTATGAACTTTTTACTCATATAGTAGATGGCATACTCTTTTCTACCAGTTTCATCTTGCTGTCCAAGTACACAACCCATGGACTTTTCCAACACAGTTAAATACATGATCTAATGTCTTCCTTCCACTAGAGGAGACAAGATAGGAAGTTTGAGCAGATACTTTTTAATACTATCAATAGCCTTCTAACATTCTTCTGTCCAAACACAACCTTGGTCTTTACATAGAAGCTTAAAGATTGGCCCACAAGTGGCAGTCATGTGAGATATAAACTTGGAAATGTAATTCAAACGCCCAAGGAATCCTCCGACTTACTTTTCTGTCTTGGGTGTAGACATCTCTTGAATAGCTTTGACTTTATCAAGGTTTACCTCAATACCTTTCTGGCTGACAATGAAACCCAAAATCTTTCTTGAACGGACACCAAAAGTACATTCGTTAGGATTCAAGAGGAGTTTAAACTTTTTCAAACATTGAAACAACTTCAAAAAATACTCAACATGATCTTCTTCAGTCTTCGACTTAACAATCATATCATCAACATAGACTTCTATCTCTTTGGGTATCATGTCATGGAAAAGAGTAAGCATGCCTCTCTGATACGTTGCACCAACATTTTTCAAACAGAAAGGCACCACTCTATAACAGAATGTTCCCCAGGGTGTAATAAATGTTGTCTTTTCCATATCCTCGGGTGCCATTTTAATTTGAATATAGCCAGAAAAACTATACATAAAGGAGAAGATATTGAACTTAGTTGTATTATCAACCAACACATCAATATGTGGCAATGGAAAATAATCTTTTAGGCTAGCTTTGTTCAAATATCTGTAATCAACACACATCTGGACTTTACCATCTTTCTTTGGAACAGGCACAATATTGGCCACCCATTGAGGATATTGAGCGATAACAAGGAAACCTGCATCAATATGCTTTTGAACCTCCTCTTTGATTTTAACAAACATATCAGGGTGAGTTCTTCTCAACTTCTGCTTGACTGGTGGACATCCTGGCTTTAAAGGCAATCTATGCTCCACAAAGTTTGTATTAAGACATGGCATATCTGTAGCGAGCGATTTTTGTCGGTGACGCGACCACCTTATCGCCATGGATGGAATTGGGTGCTACTTTCTGATTTCTTATTTATCCTATGAAGCTAGAAAGGAAAGGGAAGCTATCTAAAACTAACCTTGCAGGAAAATGTCTTCTTTAAAAAATGCTTAAGAGATTGGGGAGTTCGGGGTCAGGTTATACAATGAGGAGTTGTCAATTACCCATCCTATATATAGTTATCCATAGATCGTTAGCAATTCTACTGTTTTCTATTTACTGGTGTTTATCTGTCAAGGTTGGGAAAGTTTCTCCTTTGGTAGTGTTTGAGAGAGAGAGTTTTTGTTGATTTCGGGTTTTCCGATGTTTTTGGTGAGGTACTGGACCTAAGGTTTTTGATTAGTGTGCTCGCTAAGATTTCGCAATCTTATGCCTACGTATTCCTGTTAAAGAAAAAAAGGGAAATCAGAGCAATCGTAGTTCCTCCTATTTTATGGGAGGAAAGAAATGTTTGGTGTCTTGTTCAAAGCCCAAGATTGAAGCTAAAGGTTATGTGTGTCTTGTTCAAAGCCCAAGATTGAAGCTAAAAGGTTTGACTGAGGGAGAATTTGTCATCTCTAAAGAGAGATATCTCATCTGTCCATCACAGTTGTTGGGTAACTGATTATAAAGGAGGATTACTTTAACTGGGATATAAAAATCCAGCAATGCCATAATTTCCTTTATGAGGGATTTGTCCTGAAGGAGGAAACTTTAACTCAGTGTTGAGCAATGCCATTTTTCCTTAGGGATCTTTCATGCTAAGAGAGGGACATTGTTGTGGATGTAAATAATCCAGAGGCTTGCCACTTACAGCAATTAGATGAAAGAGGGGTTTTACCAGGATAAGAGATGAACTACAGCTTGGATTTTTGAATCAACAAGTGTGCCACTTACAGCAGTTAACTGGGATTAAGGTTTGTTTGATTATCTGTTTTGATGTGTGATATACAGAGAAGTATCTTCCTACAGAGAGTTTTTTTATTTCCTCTGAGGGGATGTTGATTTTTGCGTGCCTTGATCAAAGCCCAATGTTGAAGCTAAAAGGATGACTCTACTAGGGAGTTTTATCTTTGTCTTGTATAAAGCCCAAGATTGAGGCTGAAAAGAGACTGACTCTTTTGGGGAGATCGTTATACAAAGCCTAAGAGGAGGCTAAAAGTTGACTTTTCCGGGGAAATATTTTGTCTGTCTTGTACAAAACCCAAGATTGAGGCCAAAAAAGGGGTTTTTGACTCCATTGGGGAATATTTGTATGTGTCTTGTACAAAGCCCAAGATTGAGGCTAAAATGGGAAACTGACTCTACTGGTGAGAGGTTTTATCTGTCTTGTACAAAGCCCAAGATTGAGGCTAGAAGAAGATTGACTCTACTTAGGGAGATTTTATATGTGTCTTGTACAAAGCCCAAGATTGAGGCTGAAAAGAGACTGACTCAACAAGAGAGTGTTTTTATCTGTCTTGTACAAAGCCCAAGATTGAGGCTGAAAAATGATTGACTCAACAAGAGAGTGAAGAAAGATCTTTATACAAAGCCTAAGAAGAGGCTATCTTCTGCTGAGGATTATTGAGATCCAGAGACAGGTCCAAAATGGGGAATCAACTCTTACTGAGGATTACAGAGGAGTTGAGATATCAGATGCCTTGAAGATCTGATAGTATTGTATTAATAGCAAGCTGACCCTAGATGGGGAGATTTAGGAATGAAAAGTTTAAACTCTGTTGGTGATTAATGAAATGATCAGGGTTTCTCTTTTTTCCTTGAGGGGATGAGACTGTCTAAGTCTACTGGTATGAAAGGGTTTATCTTTGTATAATGCCCAAGGGGAGGCCGGTGTTTTAAGGGATGAGAATCAACCCTAAATTGTCCGAGGTTTTGACTTTTTGGAAAGACTGCTCTAACAAAGGATGACTAAGTTCTGTCCTATACCTGTAAGAGGTCTTTGGGTCCTTGTACTAAGCCCAAGAGAAGGTATGAGAACTTTTAAGAAGCCTGAGGGTCCTTGTACAAAGCCCAAGAGGAGGCTTGGGATGCTTTTAGGAAGCCTGTGGGTCCAAGCCTAAGAAAAATTCCAGAAAGGTTTCACTGGGAATAATCCTTTCTTTAGTGAACAGTTCTAGGGTTTAAAGAAATTCAAGAGAGGTTTCACCGGGAATTAATCCTCTCTAGGGGAAATGAATTTCTTGGTCAAATTTCTAGTAGTGACAGTCTTGAGAAAATTTTCACCGGGAATAATGTCTTTCTCTGTTCCATATTGTATAAGCCCAAGAGGAGGCAAGATTGTATCTGGAAATTCCTATGGGGAACTAGTTTCGACTGTGTTGAAAGACTGACCACTGGTTTGATCTATTCCTATACCTAATTGCCGGGGAAAACTCTAAGCAGATAATATACAGGAATGTATATATATATACAGATGAAATATATACAAGTATGTAAAAGAGGTAGGAGGACTTACAAGTGAGCAAGCTTCCAGCATTACAAAACAAATATATATATATATATATATATATATATATATATATATATATATATATATATATATACACACACACACACACACAAGTTTGTAAAAGAAATTAAAGAAAGTTTTGATAACAACTATGAATTTGAATCTAAATCAAAGGGGAAGGTTGTTTTAATGAGAAGATTGGCGCTTATGCTTAAGGAGAGGCCCGGATGAAAAACAGTAATCGTACCGTTGATTTAAAAATTGTATCGGGACTTATACAATGACTGGTTTAATCTATTCCTATACCTAATTGCCGGGGAAAACTCTAAGAAGATAATATACAGGCATGTATATATATATATATACAGATGAAATATATACAAGTATGTAAAAGAGGTAGGAGGACTTACAAGTGAGCAAGCTTCCAGCATTACAAAACAAATATATATATATATATATATATATATATATATATATATATATATATATATATATATATATATATATATATATATATATATATATACAAGTATGTAAAAGAAATTAAAGAAAGTTTTGATAACAACTATGAATTTGAATCTAAATCAAAGGGGAATGTTGTTTTAATGAGAAGATTGGGGCTTATGCTTAAGGAGAGGCCCGGATGAAAAACAGTAATCGTACCGTTGATTTGAAAATTGTATCGGGACTTAAACAATGATTGAGGCCCAAATTATTGTATTTACAAAGAGGTTGGGTCTTACACTCTATTTGTAATACCCCGTATTCTACTAATTTGGACTTTAGAGACTTTTTAGAAATTTAGTAGTATTATTTCTAATACTAAGTTTGTTACTTATTTTCCTTCCACTTTCCAAACCTATAAAAAGAAAAAGATAGTAAGAAAGGAAAAAGAAAAG
Source organism: Lathyrus tuberosus (assembly GCA_022829125.1). Classification (NCBI taxonomy): domain Eukaryota; kingdom Viridiplantae; phylum Streptophyta; class Magnoliopsida; order Fabales; family Fabaceae; genus Lathyrus; species Lathyrus tuberosus. The sequence continues at coordinate 6,997,321 of JALAZF010000326.1, read as the reverse complement.
AGAAAAGAAGGAAAAGAAGAGGAAAGAAAGAAGAAAAGAGAAAGGAAGGAGAAAAAGAGGAGAAAAGGGTTTTGGAAGAAAATCCAAGAACAATCATCATCCATTGATCCAAACTTCATCCAATCATCTCACCTTCCTCATTTTCACCATCTATCCAAGGTGGGTTCTAGTTAGTACCAATTTTTAGAAGTTTTGGAATTGTTTGGTTTAGGTCGAATTTATGGAAATCGATGTTTTAACGGTTAGAATTCGTTAGAAATCGAAATTAATGATCAATATGATTATAGAAACATGTGTTGTTGATTGTTTTAACGTTTTGTTTGATTTTGATGATTTTGGAAAAGTTAGGTTTATAGAACTTTTGTGTTCTTGATGAAATATGTGTTTTGAATTTATTGTTGTGCAAACCATGCTCGAACTATATTGTTGAACCTCTGTTGGTGGTTGTTGGTGGTTTGGAGGAGGTTTGGGGTATAGGAAAATTCTGTTGTTGCTTTGGCATTTTTTTGAGTTTCGCAGAGCGCGCTTAGCGCGCTGAAGCCCGCTCAGCGCGGTGTTGAATTCCTGCAACCCCTCTAGGAAGTAGCTTGCGCGCTTAGCGCGGGAAGGGGCGCGCTTAGCGCGACCTGGGACTTGAAGTTTTCTTCCAAAACGGGGAAAATTCATAACTTTCGACTCGTTTATCGGATTCGATCATTCTTTATATCGATGTAAATGGAGATGAAATATGTCTATTTTACCGACTGACTAAGTAATCAGAAAATTTCAAAAGTGTTTTAATTATGTTTTAATTGTTATAAATTATTCTATTATGCAATTGTGAGATGCCTTGCCTATCCTATTATTGTTTAACATGATTGTAATTGAATATGCATGTTAATATGGAAAAAGAAATAGAAAGAGTGAGGAAAACCCCCTTACGAACTATAGGAGAATTTATAAGGTTTGGAGACACTAGTATGGAACATGTTGGTTAACCTTTGTGGTTTGAAAGGCAAGAGAGGCCTTGAGGCATGATAGCCTAGTGATTGTCGAATACAATCATGTTCGTGCGCGTGATTACGTAATTGTAACCGGTTTATCTTGAGTGTAGTTTCATGAGTCTCAAACTCCTCTGAAATGGATGAACAACTACTTGGCAGGTTTGATTCCCCGTATTGTACTAGTGGTGCCCATGAAGCGTATTTTTGTGACGGTTAATGGCCCGTGTGAAGTGACGGTTCATAACGGTTAATGGCCCGTAGAACCCGAATCCATTCGTATGTCAAGTTGATTACAAGGATCTATGACTCGAGTCACCTTCTAGACGTAGAAGCGGACGAGAAGAAGAGGTACCTTGATATGGTTATCGATTAGTGATACTTTTGAGTTGATGAACTCATGGCATGTTTCCATATAGTGTGAGAATTGAAATGTGAACTCAAGAGTCCTTTCGCCTTCTCCCCGGACTTGAGTTAGGATTGTTAGAACCTTGTTAATCCGAGAGAATCCATAAGATAGGGAACTCACTGAGATTTGATGTATCTTACCCCACGTTGTTGATGTGTTTCAGGTGCTTCAGGTTCCGAGAAGGGTAAGGATAAGGTCGGGTGATCTTTTCCTTGCTTGTTGATGGCTAGCTTCCGTAGCGAAGTGTATTTTGGGATCATTGTTGATCTAAATCTTAGTTTTTATCATTTGAACATCTTGTGTATAATATGCCTTAGGTTTTTGTACTTTGTACTTTAGGGCATTTATTTGTATACAATGTGTTAACTAGGTGCTTATGTGTTTCAGTACCAAACACTTGGATCTATATATAATATTTATGCTTTGATGTATGAGTTTTATATATGGGTGTTACAGTTGGTATCAAAGCTGGTCGTATCCTCGACCTAGCCATGAAATAGTATAAGTATTTCTTTCCGTTTCATATACGTTGTGTCGCCATTGGTCTTGAGTGTTATATTTATGGCATTGAGCCTGATCAACTTAATCTTATTTGTATGACCTTAAGGAACATGGCTGAAGGACGTAGAAACACTCGTGGTAGACCCTGCACCACTCCTGAAGGGACGAATCCGTCGGGAGGCGATGGCAATGCTCCTCTGTATCAGTTTATGCAACAGATGCAGCAACAACAAAATCTATTCATGCAGCAAATGGTGCAACAAATGAATGGAGGTTTGCATCCTACGGTAGTTGTTCCAGAAGCTGAAGGTGGGAAATTCCGGGATTTTATCCGCATGAATCCCCCATAATTTCATGGTGGATTGGATCCCGTGAAGGCTCACGAATGGATTTCTGGTATGGAGAGGATTTTCTTGATAGTCCAGTGCAGCGAGGAGAACAAAGTGTTGTTCGTCTCTCACTCATTGAAGGGTCCTGCCATGAGATGGTGGGAGAGTGCTTCGGCTTTAATGGTTATCCAGGAGGTGCCAAAGGTTTGGGAGCAGTTCAAGGTTGTTTTCATGGAGGAGTATTTTCCGAACTCTTTGAGAACTCAGAAAGAGTTTGATTTTCAACAACTAAGACAAGGTAGTATGATTGTGGCCAGTTATGCTGAAAAGTTTGAAGACATGGCTGCTTATTCTAGGCAGGCTATGTATGCTCCAGATGAGAGGTGGAAGGTGGACCAATTTATTTTTGGACTTAGAGCTGAAATATCCCATAGTGTATCTCAGAGGGAGTTCACTACTTATGCCGAAGTTCTAAGACAATGCTATGTAGCTGAACATAGTACGAGTAGGATGAATCAAGGGGATCGCGGTAGATCCAACCAACAATTCAGGCCTAGGCAACAAGCCTTCAAAGGAAAGCAAGTTCAAGATTCAAGGGCGATCACACCTCCGGTGTGTCGCACTTGTGGAAGGATGTATTATGGAAGGTGTGGTATAGACAATGTGAAGTGTTACCAATGTCAGAAGGTGGGTCATTTGAAAAGGGATTGTCGTCAGAATATGACTCAACCACAAGGAAGGGTTTACACTTTAGATGCTAGGAAGAAGAAAAGTGACAACTCTTTAATTGCCGGTACGTGTTTCGTAAGCGGGCATCCTTGTTTTGTTTTATTCGATTGTGGAGCAACGCACTCCTTTGTATCTATGCAATGTGTAAAATGGATAGGGTTGCAAACTATTCCTATGTCTTCTCCTATGGTGGTCACTACCGCCATGGATGAAATGGTAGAAACACCGTTGATGTGTGAAAACTGTGTCGTGTCTGTGGATAGTAGAGTTTTTCAGATTGATCTTATTTGCTTACCACTTAAGAAAGTTGATGTCATTTTGGGAATGGATTGGCTTTCTGCTAATTCGGTGTTTATTGGGTTTGAAGAGAAGCTTATCATCATTCCGTCTGTTGAGGCCACACCAAAAGATGTTTTAACAACTATTCTAGAAGGTACGGTTGGTATGATAAATTTCTTGTTTGAAGAAGAGAAATCTTTTCTGTTGATTCTCACTAAGGAAGGGAGTAGCGACCTTCAAGTTTTGAACATTCCTGTAGTTTGCGAGTTTTCCGAAGTCTTCCCCGAAGATGTCACTTCTCTTCCTCCGGAGAGGGAAGTGGAATTTTCTATTGACCTGGTACCGGGAATGGCTCCTATATCCGTTTCTCCGTACCGGATGGCACCTTTGGAGTTAAGAGAATTAAAGGGACAATTAGAGGAGCTTATGTCTAAGCATTTTGTTAGACCTAGCGTCTCACCGTGGGGAGCTCCAGTATTTTGGTAAAGAAGAAGGACGGTGGGATGCGGTTGTGTATCGACTATCGTCAGCTGAATAAAGTCACCATTAAGAACAAGTATCCCTTGCCCAGGATATACGACCTATTAGATCAGATAAAAGGAGCCTGCATGTTCTCGAAGATTGATTTGAGGTCAGGTTATCACCAAATCCGAGCGAAGAGTTCCGATGTACCTAAGACTACATTTAGGACCCGTTATGGTCATTACGAATTCTTAGTGATGCCTTTCGGTGTGACTAATTCTCCAGCTGTTTTTATGGATTATATGAATCGGTTATTTCAAGCTTACTTGGATCAATTTGTTGTGATCTTCATTGATGACATTCTTATCTATTCCCGTACTCCACAAGAGCATGAAGGACATTTGAGAATCGTCTTATCGATCTTACAAGAGAAGCAACTTTTTGCCAAGTTAAGCAAGTGCGAGTTCTGGATGTCTGAAGTTAGTTTTCTTGGTCACGTTATATCACAGGGTGGTGTAGCGGTGGATCCGTCAAAGGTTGAAGTTGTGATTAATTGGGAGAGACCGAAGAATGTATCAGAAATTAGAAGTTTATTGGGTCTAGCAGGTTACTACAGAAGGTTTATCAAAGACTTTTTGCAATTAGCGTTGCCAATGACTAAGCTTACTCGGAAGGATTGCCCCTTTGAGTGGGATTCGGCGTGTGAACAAAGTTTTATGAGTTTGAAGGAAAGATTGACTACAACTCCCGTTCTGATTATTCCCGATCCTAGCAAGTTGTATGAGGTATTTTGTGATGCGTCTAAGATGGGATTAGGAGGCGTTTTAATGCAAGAAAGTCACGTGGTGGCTTATGCTTCTCGACAATTGAAAATTCACGAGAAGAATTATCCAACCCACGATTTGGAATTAGCGGCGGTGGTGTTTACTTTGAAAGTGTGGCATCACTATTTATATGGAGTACATTTTGAAATGTTTAGTGACCGCAAGAGTTTAAAGTACCTCTTTGACCAAAAAGAGTTGAATGTGCATCAAAGGAAGTGGATGGAATATTTAAAGGATTATGATCTAGAGCTAAAATACCATCCGGGTAAAGCGAACAAAGTGGCTGATGCCTTGAGTAGGAAAGTTTTGAGAAAGGCCAAATTGATGATGTTAGAATATTCGTTGTTGGAAAAGTTTAGAGATTTAAATCTTCAATTTGTATGGACTCCTAATGGAGTGATTATGGGGAATTTGAATGTCAATTCTACTTTAAGAGTTGAAATTCAACAAGGACAATTATTGGATGAGAAGTTGCAAGAGATGCTAAGTCAGTCGGGTTTTGTGAACGCTAGCGATGGAATGATTATGTTTAACCAAAGAATTTGCATTCCGAACGATGCGACTTTGAAAAGAAGGATTTTAGAGGAAGCGCATAAGGGTGCCTTCACTATACATCCGGGTTCTTCAAAGATGTATCAAGATTTAAAGAAGGACTATTGGTGGTCTGGTATGAAAAGAGATGTTACGGTCTTCGTGTCGGAATGTGCGGTATGCAAATAAGTTAAGATTTAACATCAAAGACTGGGTGGATTATTTCAACCATTAGAAATCCCAATTTGGAAATGAGATAGCATTTCTATGGATTTTGCAGTAGGTTTACCCCGTACGTAAGGTGGTTATGATTCGATTTGGGTAATAGTAGATCGGTTGACAAAGTCGGCACATTTCTTGGCCGTGAAGACTACCTCCAAAGCGAGTCATCTTGCAAGGTTGTTTATTGCCGAAATTGTGAGATTGCATGGTATTCCCTCTAATATCATGTCAGATAGAGATCCAAAGTTTACTTCAAGGTTTTGGAAAGTTTTTCAACAAGCTATGGGGGCGGAGTTGCGTTGAGCACGTCTAATCATCCACAGACGGATGGTCAGACTGAGTGAACGATACAAACGATGGAGGATATGTTGAGAGCTTGTGTTAGAGAGTAAGGGGAATTGGAAAGAAATTATACCATTGATTGAGTTTTATTATAATAATAGTTATCATGCGAGCATCGGTATGGCTCCGTATGAAGAATTGTATGGGAGAAAATGTAGAACACCTTTGTGTTGGGCGGAGGTTGGTGAAGATAGAATTTTAGGACCCGAAATTATCCAAGAGACTACGGAAAAGATTTGAATGATCCGCGAGAAAATTAAACAAGCACAAGATCGACAAAAGAGTTATGCGGATAACCGGAATAGACCTTTAGAATTTGAAGAAGGTGACCATGTGTTTTTGAAAGTTACTCCGAGATTAAGACTGAAAGGACCGTTTAAGTCATGGAAGTTAAGTCCGAGATACGTGGGACCGTATCAAGTTTTAGAAAGGATTGGCGAAGTAGCGTACAGGTTGGCCTTACCTCATTCTCTGTCGGAAATGCATGATGTTTTTCATGTATCTCAACTTCGCAGATTTGTTCCAGATCCTCTTCAGCCAATTCTTCCTGATACGATTGAAATAGAAGCAGACTTGACTTTTGAACCTCAACCGAGTCGCATTGTGGGAAGAGAAACGAAAGTATTAAGGAACAAGGATATTCCTCTCGTCAAGGTGCAGTGGGATGTAACGCATCCGAGTGATGCAACTTGGGAACTTGAATCGGAAATGCGAGATGCTTACCCTCATCTGTTCAGGTAATCTTTTAAATTCGAGGAAGAATTTCTATTTAAGGGGGGGGGGGGGGGGAGGATGTAATACCCTGTATTTTACTAATTTGGACTTTAGAGACTTTTTAGAAATTTAGTAGTATTATTTCTAATACTAAGTTTGTTACTTATTTTCCTTCCACTTTCCAAACCTATAAAAAGAAAAAGATAGTAAGAAAAGAAAAAGAAAAGAGAAAAGAAGGAAAAGAAAAGGAAAGGAAGAAGAAAAGAGAAAGGAAGGAGAAAAAGAGGAGAAAAGGGTTTTGGAAGAAAATCCAAGAACAATCATCATCCATTGATCCAAACTTCATCCAATCATCTCATCTTCCTCATTTTCATCATCTATCCAAGGTGGGTTCTAGTTAGTACCAATTTTTAGAAGTTTTGGAATTGTTTGGTTTAGGTCAAATTTATGGAAATCGATGTTTTAACGGTTAGAATTCGTTAGAAATCGAAATGAATGATCAATATGATTATAGAAACATGTGTTGTTGATTGTTTTAATGTTTTGTTTGATTTTGATGATTTTGGAAAAGTTAGGTTTATAGAACTTTTGTGTTCTTGATGAAATATGTGTTTTGAAGTTATTGTTGTGCAAACCATGCTCGAACTATGTTGTTGAACCTCTGTTGGTGGTTGTTGGTGGTTTGGAGGAGGTTTGGGGTATAGGAAAATTCCGTTGTTGCTTTGGTATTTTTATGAGTTTCGCAGAGCGCGCTTAGCGCGCAGAAGCCCCATCAGCGCCGTGTTGAATTCCTGCAACCCCTCCAGGCAGTAGCTTGCACGCTTAGCGCGGGCAGGGGCGCGCTTAGCGCGACCTGGGACTTGAAGTTTTCTTCCAAAACGGGGAAAATTCATAACTTTCGACTCGTTTATCGGATTCGATCATTCTTTATATCGATGTAAAGCCGAGAAGATATTCTATGCAATAGAGATGAAATATGTTGATTTTACCGACCGACTAAATAATTGAAAAAGTTCAAAAGTGTTTTAATTATGTTTTAATTGTTATAAATTATTCTATTATGCAATTGTGAGATGCCTTGCCTATCCTATTATTATTTAACATGATTGTAATTGAATATGCATGTTAATATGGAAAAAGAAATAGAAAGAGTGAGGAAAACAACCTTATAAACTATAGGAGAATTTAGAAGGTTTGGAGACACTAGTATGGAACATGTTGGTTAACCTTTGTGGTTTGAAAGGCAAGAGAGGCTTTGAGGCATGATAGCCTAGTGATTGTCGAATACAATCATGTTCGTGCGCGTGATTACGTAATCGTAACCAGTTTATCTTAAGTGTAGTTTCATGAGTCTCAGAATCCTCTGAAATGGATGCACAACTACTTGGCAGGTTTGATTCCCCGTATTGTACGAATGGCGCCCATGGAGTGTATGCTTGTGACGGTTAATGGCCCGTGTGAAGTGATGATTCATAACGGTTAATGGCCCGTAGAAACTGAATCCATTCGTATGTCAAGTAGATTACAAGGATCTATGACTCGGGTCGCCTTCTAGATGTAGATGCGGACGGGAATAAGAGGTACCATGGTATGGTTATCGATTAGTGATACTTTTGAGTTGATGAACTCATGGCATGTTTCCATATAGTGTGAGAATTGAAATATGAACTCAAGAGTCCTTTCCCCTTCTCCCCGGACTTGAGTTAGGATTGTTAGAACCTTGTTAATCCGAGAGAATCCATAAGATAGGGAACTCACTGAGATTTGATGTATCTCACCCCACGTTGTTGACGTATTTCAGGTGCTTCAGGTTCCGAGAAGGGTAAGGATAAGGTCGGGTGATCTTTTTCTTGCTTGTTGATGGCTAGCTTCCGTAGCGAAGTGTATTTTGGGATCATTGTTGATCTAGCTCTTAGTTTTTATCATTTGAACATCTTGTGTATAATATGCCTTAGGTTTTTGTACTTTGTACTTTAAGGCATTTATTTGTCTACAATGTGTTAACTAGGAGCTTATGTGTTTCAGTACCAAACACTTGGATCTATATATAATATTTATGCTTTGATGTATGAGTTTTATATATGGGTGTTACACTATTAGAGGCCCAAAAGTGTTTAAAAAAGAAGTAAAATCGGACTTACAACACAAGGGGAGGCCCAGATGAAAATTGTTTTGAAAACGGCGATCGCGTAGAGATTTTTAAAATCGTATCGGGACTTATACAACGACTGAGGCCCAAATTTATTTTATTTACAAAAGGATGGGACTTACACTCTACAAAGAGGCCCAAAAGTGTATTTTAAGAAAAGAGAATGGGACTTATAACTCAGGGAGAGACCCAATGAAAGACAGTGATCACACCGTCGTTTTTAAGAATCGCAGAGGGACTTATACAATGACTGAGGCCCAAAAAGGTTTTATGTACAAAGGGATGGGACTTACACTCTATTAGAGGCCCAAAAGTGTGTATGTGAAGTTTGAAAAATCAAAATTTAGAAAAAACCCTAATTAAGAATTTAAAATATAATTTTCAAAGGAAATTAAATAATAAATGATATAAAATACCAAATATATTTAAAAACAAATTGTATACTTTGAAAAATATTTTGAAAAATCATGTTTAATCACATGAAAGCTTGAAATTCATTTGGAATGAAAAATCAAGGTGGGAATTTCATTTAAAAATGTTTAAAAAACAAATAAATGAAATTAATTACAAAAATTCTAACTATATTAAAAAAATAATATAAATTGGATTTTTTTGTATAATAAAATAATTTAACAATTTCATGAATTTTGAAAACAAGAATCAATTCAAAAACATAAAAATTCAGAGAGAAATTAATTTTTGAAATCAATTAAATAAAATATCAAAAATTCAAATATTTGAAAATTTGAATTATGGCGCCAACGGTCACTTTCTTCTTCCTCGTCACCGCGCCATGGGTGATTTGCGTTTTCTTCCTTTTCTCTCTGATTACTCAATGGTTTTGCACGATTCAAACACCAATCTTGTTCGTTTTTGAACAAGGATCACAACCATATAGATTAATTGCATTTATATTAAGTATGGAGTGAGAAATCAGAAGATAACCTCAAGAACCCTAATTTCAGCATGAACACAATGAAATTCCATACACGATAGATTCATGGCAATTGATTGAGGGTTATCACTCTATATACATGCAGGAACAAGATGGTAACTCACAAATTCATTTATGATGCATGGAATATAGAGTTTGAGGTGTCAGGCTTACCTCTTGCAGCTGGTGATCGAGCTTGATAATGGAGATGTTACAGATGTGTTCCAATGATTTGGACAACTTCCTTAGGTGCCAAGGAGTGTGTTTGAATGCTTGGAGTGGATTGAAATGAGCTGGAACTTGATGTGGCACCTTAACTGCAAATCTGCTAAAAGCTTGTGCAAATGGGGTACTACTTTTGGATTTTGATGTTCCAGATGTTGTTTATGTGTTTAAATCACTTACATATGATGTATGTGAGGTGTCTGCATCATTGGTTTGGACAGAATTGTTCTCAAATGCAAGACCCGATAGTGACTTGCAAGAGAAGGTGTTTTCGGAGTGAAAGAGAGAATTTGAGGAAAGCATCAGTTTGGGTGCTTTGGTATACTTAAACTGATCACAAATGAGCTCTATTTATAGTAGAGCAAGTTTATTTTGCAAGCAATAGTGACTGGCAACTGGTACAGGTCTGTGGCCAATGGTTGCATAAAAGAATTCTAGTCTTCCATGATCAATGATTTGAGGTTAGAGCACAAACCTATGGTCTTCTATTGCAGGGATAAGGCTTGACTCATTCAGTGATTAAAGACTCATTCCATGCCACCTTGATGTATCCATTGAATGCTTGATGCCAAATTTGAATTTCAAGGTTTCTTTCATGATGATTTTGCATATGGAAGGCTAGATTCTTGGCATCTTGTGTTATGGATCAGATCCCTTATTCATTTGTGTTGTAATGGGACAGAAATGAAATGATCAAAGTGTTCAAAATCAGTCTAAGGAATCGTGGGGTGCAAGTTTACACCAAAATCTGTCTTGAAAATAGTTGCAGCAAGGCAACGTGGGAGATCCATAACTCCTAGCTCAAATGGAGTTTGATTGAGTTCTTGGACATTTTGGAAAGCTCTCATGGCATACTTTAACTTTTTTGTTCACCAATGGACCTGGTTCAACTTGGATCAAGGTGAAAAATGTCCTCAAAGTTTGAAAAAAGTGAAACAGATTCTGACTTTTGAAATTTTCACTAAGTGTTGAAAAAGTGGTCATTTTCACTTTTTGTGATTTTGATCAATCTATAACTCAAAATCCACAAGGATTTGGAATTTCTTGTAGTTGAGACTTTTAAAGTATGTAAGATGAACTTTCATTTAAGCTTTATATGAGAGAAAAAGGCCTTGTGGTTTAGGAGTTATGACCTTGCAAAGTTGGTACAAAACCACTTTTGTTCCATAACTTAGAAAAATTTTGGTTTCTCATGGTTGCCCCTTTTGCAAGAAACCTCACTTTTCTTGATTTTTCTTGATGTATGACGATCAATATATAACATTAACATTGTTTTTGACCTAGGGGAACCATATTTGTGAAAATTTCCAAAAAGTCAAATTTGATTTTGTGCACAGTTGACTTTATGTCAGATGAAATCCAAAATGTGTGATTCTTTGTTCAATCAAGTTCTTGACCTAATTCAAACCTAATGAATGGGTTTCATAGGTGTTATAGGGTGTATTGAATCATGTCCCAAGGTTTGGGAGCATGTCTTGGTCAAAAGTCAAAGATACAATTGACTTTTCCTTCAAAACCCTAATTGTGGTCCAGATGAAATTGAAACTTGTGAATCAAGCTTCTTGGATCAATCCATTGTTATAAATGGATCAATGTAGTGTATTTGAGGCCCTCAAATCATGTCTTGAGGTTTGGGGCTCATGCCTTGCTTCAAAAGTCAAGAAACCCTAATTCCTGATTTTTTATGAATGCATCCCCTAAGGCTAATTTGACTTGATGATTGGGTCCATGAGGTCCCTTGGAGCATCTTGGGTTGTGCTTTGAAGCATTGGGTCATGCCCAGAAGAAAATTTTCATCTGGAGGCCTTGGTCGACCAAAACCCTAATTTGGTGACACTAGCGATCTCGAAGCTTGATCCACTTGAAATGTTGCAACCTTGTGCTTGATTCTTGATGTGGGAGTCCTCTTGATCCTTTATGGGTATTTGAGAGGTTAGACAAGTTGAAGATCATGTAATTTCTTGATTGATCCTTTGTCTAAGTGCCCTGAGAGGGCTCAAAACCCTAATTCTTGGTTGTAGTGAAAGCTCAATAATCCTTGAGGAAATTGATGAGGCCTGATGGCACATCCATATTGTGGCAATGATTTGCACAGTGATGGGAAATCTCGGTGGTCAAAATTTGTGGTATGACAGATGCCCCTATTTATTCTTCTTGGACCGGAAGGTGTGAATGGCGAAGATATTCAGACATTCAGGGTGCAAGAGGATTAAATATCGGAATACCCGAAATTTTAACGGTGGTTATGAATGTTAGCGGTTTTCTCATCCATCTTCTTTTGCTAAGTAATGATACTCAGAAAAAGGTAAAACTTCCCCTCGATCCTGGTCTTCAGCCAAGGAGCTGGTCTTAGTTTCTGAAATAAACTTCCCCTCGATCCTGGTCTTCAGCCAAGGAACTGGTCTTAGTTTCTAAAATAAACTTCCCCTCGATCCTGGTCTTCAGCCAAGGAACAGGTCTCAGTTTCTGAAATAAACTTCCCCTCGATCCTGGTCTTCAGCCAAGGAACTAGTTTCAGTTTCTTCTTGTCAAGTTCCTTCATTCATCAAACTTCTCACTGAGTTTTCTACAGAGGGAGATGCCATTTGATGGAAAAGATTTGAGTCGCCACCGAACGTTGTTTATCCCGATGCAGGGAAAGGAAATGATCGAAGAAACCTCAAAAGGGAGAAAACATGGTCATTGCAACAATGAGGGGAGTTATCTAAAACCTACTGCTAAACAGAAACGGGAAAAGGAAAAACGAAAATGGACTCGCAAGGATTATCGCAATCCTATGCCTACGTATCTTCGTGGACGAACGAAGAATCAGAGTCGATGTAGTTCGACGGACTACGCACTAATGAGGGGAGGTTGCTCGCCAAGACATCGCTGTCTTGTGCCTACGTATCCTCAATCTAACCAGAGATAGGAAATCAGAGCATCCGTAGTTCGTGGGAACGACCACGGAAAAGGGAGAAGGGTGCTCGCCAAGACATCACCGAAGTCAGAGCAATCGTAGTCCGACCTACGAGTCGATGAGTGTTTTTTTTTGTGAGCGACGTTAGGTTCGCGTCCGGCAGTTAGGGTCGATGCTTGTTTGCGACTGAACGGAAATAACGTGCTCTTTTCTGAAAATGATTTGAAACCCAACAATCCCGAAGGATAAAAAGATTTGAATTTGTTTTGTTTTTTTAGACAGAAGTGAATTGGAGTTAGTTTGAAACTCACATTGCACTAAAGTCTATGACATAGGAGCGAATGCGTCGCATGGTCGCCCCCAATGGGACGTATGCTAAACACTCTAAAAGAGTGAAGGGAGACCCCTCATTCTTCATTTCCTATGTACTTAAGGCTCATGGCGCACAATATTTGTTGCATTTATTAAGTGTCTTGGACTCGTTTTGATATGAGAGAGAATACTCAAAGGTTGAAAAGAAAACACTAATGGGAATTCTATCCTAATGTTATGTAAAATGGCCCTAAGGTTGATATGAAAGGGAGGTCTACCTAATGTTAGCATACAAAGGGTTGAAAGCCTAATGTCTCTCCAACTCCTAAGGGATCATGTGAATAAGCACAAGTAAACATTAACCAATTCATTCACAGATATCAACAAAATCAAGACTTAAACAAGTCTCAAGAACAGAAATAAAGATCAAATATGTACAAGTGTTTAATCATCAACACGTTGACACAACAGAGATTCAAAGTTGTGATGTTCGATCTTAAATTCTTGACACAACTCCTTCATCATATTGTCGTTCAGGTTGCTTGCATTGTCCGTGATAATGCTGCAAGGAATGCCATAACGACAGATTATCTCTTTCTTGATAAATCTGGCAACCACTTGTCGTGTAACGTTTGCATAAGAAGCAGCCTCAACCCACTTGGTGAAGTAATCGATAGCAACCAGAATGAATCGATGACAGTTGGAAGCCTTCGGCTCGATCATTCCAATCATATCTATACCCCACATGGAAAATGGCCAAGGTGAAGTCAAAACATTCAATGGAGTTGGAGGCACATGGATCTTGTCTCCGTAGATTTGGCATTTATGACATCTTTTGTCAAAGTTGTAACAATCTACCTCCATCGTTGTCCAGTAATACCCAGCCCGAAGAATCTTCTTAGCCATAGCAGGACCTTTAGCATGTACACCCTCGCAGCCCTCATGTATGGACCTTATGATCGTGTGTGCTTCGTGTTTATCCACGCATCTGAGCAACACAGATTCATAATTCCTCTTGTACAGTATACCACCACTTAAGAAGAATTTGGCACAAAGCCGTCTAAGAGCTTTCTTGTCAGTGATGGTGATACCCTCGGGATATTCCTGTTTTTCCAGATATCTTTTGATGTCGTAGAGCCAAGGCTTGTCATCAGACTCATCCTCGATTGCTAAATAGTGTGCTGGTTCATTCAAGTGATCAATGCGGATATGAGGAGCTTCATTCTTCCACTTGACCTTGAACATGGATGCTAGAGTGGCAAGAGCATCAGCTAGTTTATTTTCCTCTCTGGGAATATGATGAAAAGTGATCTCATCAAAGTAAGGAATCAACTTCGCTATGTGTTGTTGGTACGGAACCAGCTTGGAATCCCGAGTCACAAAATTCCCTCTGACTTGATCGATGACCAAGGCAGAATCTCCATAGACCTCAAGAATCTTGATTCTCGTGTCAATTGCCGCTTCAATACCATAGATACATGCTTCGTATTAAACCATATTATTGGTGCATGCAAAGCATAATCTGGCAGTGAAGGGAAGGTGAAAACCTGTTGGAGAGATAAGGATAGCACCGATTCCACGACCCTTGGAATTAGAGGCACCGTCGAACACGAGCGTCCATCGCGCCCCTAGTTCGGGTCCTATGTCAGGATCTGGAGTCTCATAATCTCTGATAAACAAAACATCCTCACTGGGAAAGTCAAACTTCATTTGTTGATAACCCTCCATAGGTTGATGAGTAAGGTAGTCGGACAAGACACTCCCTTTTATTGCTTTCTGGGTAACATGTTGGATATCATACTCAATTAACAGCATCTGCCACCGAGCAATCCTTCCAGAGACAGCTGGCTTTTCAAATATGTACTTTATCGGATCCATTTTGGATATAAATAAAGTAGTATAGCAAATCATGTACTGTCTTGCGCGTCGAGCGGCCTAGACCCGAGCACAACAAGTTTTCCCTAAAAGTGAGTATCTGGTCTCACAATCAGTAAACTTCTTTCTCAGATAGTAAATCACATGCTCTTTTCTGCCAGTGTCGTCATGTTGACCCAATACACATCCCATCGATTCATCGAGAACGGTGAGATACATGATTAAAGGCCTACTAGGAACCGACTGTACTAAGATCGGTGGTTCTTGCAAATATTGTTTTATTTTGTCAAATGCTTCTTGACAATCATTGTTCCATTCAACTGATTGATTTATTCTTAGTAATTTGAAGAGTGGTTCACAGGTAGCTGTCAGATGAGAAATGAATCTTGAGATGTAATTAAGCCAGCCCAGAAAGCCACAGACTTCTTTTTCTGTATTGGGAGGCGGCATGTTCTGAATTGCTCGAACCTTGTCAGGATCAACTTTAATGCCTTTCTGACTCACAATAAAGCCCAACAGATTACCTGATCGAACTCCGAAGGTGCACTTCGCAGGATTCAACCGCAGTCTAAACTTCCAGAGTCTGTCAAACAGCTTCTTCAGATGAACCAAATGATCATCTTCAGTTTTGGACTTCGCAATCATATCGTCCATGTAAACCTCAATCACTTTATGAATCATATCATGAAAAAGGTTTGTCATGGCACGTTGGTATGTTGCTCCCGCATTCTTTTAATCTGAATGGCATGACCTTGTAACAATATGTACCCCATGGCATGATGAAAGTAGTATTCTCCATATCAGCTGGGGACATCTTGATTTGATTATATCCTGAGAAACCATCCATGAACGAAAAGACAGACAACTACACTGTATTATCTACCAAGACATCAATGTGAGGCAAAGGAAAGTCATCTTTCGGACTTGCCTTATTGAGATCTCGATAATCCACACACATCATGACTTTCTCATCTTTCTTTGGAACCGGGACGATGTTAGCAATCCATTCAGGATATTCGGAAGTGGCTTGGAACCCAGCATCAAGTTGTTTCTTTACCTCTTCTCTGATTTTAAGTGCCATGTCGGGTCTAGTCTTCCTGAGTTTCTGCTTGACAGGAGGACATTCAGGCTTGAGTGGCAAGCGATGTTCAACGATGTTGGTATCCAACCCAGGCATAACTTGATAAGACCAGGCGAATATATCAACATACTCTTTCAATAGCTTGACCAACTCGGAGTGTACATGCTCTGCGAGGGATATGCCAACCTTGACTTCTCTTCTGACATCATCAGTACCAAGATTAACAACTTCCACTGGCTCTTTGTGTGGCTGAATCTCTTTCTGCTCGTGCTTAAGGAGCCTTGCTAGTTCAGCCGGTAATTCACAATCTTCCTCACCATCTTCTTCGGCTTGGTTGATTGGAATCCCATAATTATAATGGATGTTTGCCATATTGTTATCAATGTATTTTTTTTCTTCTGCATGTTTATGAATATGTTTAGAATGAGCTATTTTGAAAAGGTGAAAATAAAAGAAAATTTTGCCATTTGTTTGTGAAAAAAGTAAAATAAAGAAAGAAAATAGAGCGTGGTTTTGAATGCAAAAAACTTTTATTTATTGATCACATAATATTGCAAAAGCATGAGGTCCTTTACAAGCTATCCACTCATCTCGGGCGAGGACGAGGGAATGAGAAAGCAAAATGCATTACATGTTTGTTGGAAAAACCACAGGAATCGGTAGATGTCCAATTGTTGAGTTCGAAACCCAGTGGGCACTTGCGCACAAAGCTTGAAATCTGGTTGCTAGGACAAGCATCATTAATGGCAGCCATGATGTCACCTTTTTGGAAACCCGCGCTATTAAACTTGATCAAGTGGCACTGCTTCTGACCAGGTGTGCTAGATTGTCGACTAGGACGATAAATCAATCCAAAACGATTATGCAACCACATCTATCACATGCCCCCAACTAGGCAAGGTACCTCTCTTGATAGTGTTTATCTGTTAATGGATTGGGAAAGTTTCTTGGGAAATATGAGTGAGTGAGTGAGTTTTTGTTGATGTTTGGGTGTTTTTCGTAAGGTACTGGATCTAAGTTTTGATTGGTATGAAGGTACTGGACCTAGGGTTTTTGATTAGTATGCTCGCTAAACGAAACAGGGAAATCAGAGCAATCGTAGTTCCTCCTATTCTAAGGGAGAAAAAAGATGTTCTGGTGTCTTGTTCAAAGCCCAAGATTGAAGCTAAAAGGTTTTAACTGAGAGCGAATTTGTCATCTCTAAAAAGGGATTGTTGAATTTTGTGTGCCTTGATCAAAGCCCAAGGTTGAAGCTAAGAGGTTGATTGACTCCACTAGGGGAAGTCTTTATACAAAGCCTAAGAGGAGGCTGGAAATGACCGACTCAACCAGAGAGTGTTTTTATCTGTCTCGTACAAAGCCTGAGATTTAGGCAAAAAGAGGATGCCCCTTTAGGGATATCTTTATACAAAGCCTAAGAGGAGGCTAAAAGCTTGACTTTTTTGGGGAAAATGTTCTATCTATCTTGTATAAAGCCCAAGATTGAGGCTAAAAGGGGTTTTGACTCCGCCAGGGAGATTTGTATGTGTCTTGTACAAAGCCCAAGATTGAGGCTGGAACGAGTTTGCCTCTTGCTGGAGAGTATTATCTTTCTTGTACGAAGCCCAAGATTAAGGCTGGAACAGTTTGTCTCTGCTTGGGAAAGATGTTGGTCCCAAGCTTAAGAGAACGTTATGAAGATTTATGTCTTGTACAAAGCCCAAGATTGAGGCTAAAAGGGTTTGACTCAACAAGATAGTGCTTTTATCTGCCCTGTACAAAGCCCAGGATTGTGGCTGAACAAGCTGGAGAAATCATTCTACACAACTTGAGAGGAGGCTAGCTCCTGCTAGGGGAAATCATTATACAAAGCCTAAGAGAAGGCTGAAGAAGATGGCCTCAACAAGAGAGTGTTCTTATTAGTCTCGTACAAAGCCCGAGATTGAGGCTAAAAAAGGATGACTCAACAAGAGAGTCTGAAAAGGTGATTGACTCAACGAGAGAGTCTAAACGTTGATTGACTCAACAAGAGAGTCTGAAAGGGTGAGTGATTGACTCAACAAGAGAGTCTGAAAGGGTTAGCTATGTTGGGGAGAATCATTGTACAAAGCCCAAGAGGAGGCTGACTTTGCTGAGGAAAAGTCATTATACAAAGCCTAAGAGGAGGCTAGCTTTTGTTGGGGATAATTGAGATCCCGAGGCAGATCCAAGTGGGGGATCAACTCTTGCTGAGGGTTCCAGAAGAGTTGAGGTATCAGATGCCTTGAGGTTCTGATTTGGGGATTTTTAGGAGAGTGACTGGGTTTCAACTCTGCTGGAGATTTATCCAGAATGACCGGGGTTTCTCCTATGTTGGCAGGGAACTTGAGAATGTCTTTGAGACTCAAGGGGGTTAGAATGTCCAAGTCTATTGGTGTGGAAGAGTTTTATCTTTTGTATGATGCCTTTAAGAGGAGGCAGGTGTTTTAAGGGTTGAGAATCAACCCTACGTTCGAGGTTTGACACTGGAAAGACTGCACTAGCAAAGGATGACTAAGTTCTGTCTTATACCTTTAAGAGGTCGTCAGGGTCTTTGTATTAAGCCCAAGAGAAGGCATGAGAACTTCTAAGAAGCTGGTGGGTCCTTGTACAAAGCCCAAGAGAAGGCAGGGATGCTTTTAAGAAGCCTGTGGGTCCCAAATCAAGAAAAGTTCAAGAAATTCTATTCACTGAGAATAGATCATTTAGTGAAAGTTCTGAGACTTGAAGAAACTCAAGAGATGTTGTTCACCGAGAATAGATTAACTCTGGGGAGTAGAATTTCTTTGACAATTTCTAGGGGTGACAGTCTGATAAAAGGTTCACGAGGAATACTGCCTTTCTCTTTGTTCCATATTGTTTAAGCCCAAGAGAAGGCAAGACTGTATTTGGAAATCCTACGGGGATCTAGTTTTGACGGTATTTAAGAGTGACCAACATGGCTTTACTTAGTTCTAAACCTAGTTGCCGGGAAAAACTCTAAATAAATATACTTAGTATATATACAGTTGATATATGACATGTATCTAAAAGGGTATGAAAAAAGACTAACCGTGCGTAGCTTCCCACAATACAGTTTTATATATATATATATATATATATATATATATATATATATATATATATATATATGTATATATATATATATATATGTATATATATATATATATATGTATATATATATATATGTATATATATATATATATATATATATATATGTATATATATATATATAGATATATATATGAAAGAGAGTAAATGAAAATTGTTAAAACTTACAAGCGAGCAAGCTTCCATGTTGTATGGTTAGTTGTTCAAAGAAATTAAAGAAAGTTTTGGTAATAACTGTATATTGAATCTAAATCAAAAAGGAGTTTGTTTGAAAAGATTATTGGGGCTTATACTCAAAGAGAGGCCTAGGGTTTAACAGTGATCGTACCGTTGTTCTGAATATCGTATCGGGACTTATATAATGACTGAAGCCCAAAAATTATTTACTTACAAAGGGGTTGGGTCTTACACTCTCTCAAGAGGCCCAAAGAGGTTTTGAAACATAAAAGTGGGACTTACAACACGAGGGTAGGCCCAAAATTGTTTTTGCTCGGAAATGGCGATCGCGCCGAGATTCTTTTAACGCCGAGGGACTTATACAATATCTGAGGCCCAAATATTTTGGTTAAAAGGGGATTGGGTCTTACACTCTATTAGAGGCCCAAAAGATATATTTTTGTACAAGTGGTGGGGCTTACAACTCAAGGAGAGGCCCATTGATTTATGTTTGAAAATGGCGATCGCGTCGAGATTTTTCATCGTATCGGGACTTATACAATATCTGAGGCCCAAAAAAGGTTTATATACAACAAGGGCTGGGTCTTACACTCTATTAGAGGTCCATGAGTGTTTGAAAAAGATTTGTTAGGGTGAACATCAAAGAAACCCTAATTTTTGAATTAAAGTGACATTTTTCAAAGGTAATTTAAATAATAAATGATAAAATATCAATTATATTCAAAAACAAGTTGTACACTTTGGAAAATATTTTGGAAAATCAAGTTTAATCATATGAAAGCTTAAAATCCAATTAATTTTGAAAGACCAAAGTGTGAATTCCATTTAAAAGATGTATAAAAACAACTAAAATGAAATTAATTACAAAAATTATAATTATATTAAATAAATAATATAAATTGGATTTTTTGTGGAATAAAATATTTTAACATTTTTGTGATTTTTTGCAAAAAGAACCAATAAAAAATAATTAAAATTGAGAGAGAAATTAAATTTTCAAATCATTTAAAATAATATGAAAAATATTTAAAAAATGGAAAAAGTGTTAAAAAAAAGGGTCTGGGGCGAGGGGGATTCGAACCGCAGACCTCAAGGTTGCAGTGCGCGGCTTCTACCACTGGGGTGGTGATACATCCGTGTATCAAAGTCACCCTAAAAATGCATAAGGCATGCCTTGTTTTCGGCCTGGCCAAGGCAAGGCAAGGCAAGGTTTTGGACCAAAAACGTAAAGGCCATAACTTTCTCATTTCTCCATGGATTGGGATAAAATTTATATGCATCTGGCCTAGAATTTCCCAAGGAATCCAATGGTGGTGGTGGTTTTTTCAAATGAGGTCCCTATTTAAAAACCCGATAGTGTTTTTGAAATAGGCCTATAATTGCATTTTCTATACTAACACATGGTACAGGCAAGAATTACATGGAAAATTGGTTCAAACACAACATATATAACATGTATGAGATGTTTATGATCAATGGCCTTCAAAGAAATGCATAATTTAGAAAGTTCAAGTGATGATGCATTTACCTCTTGGAGCTTGTTGTGCAATCTGCCAAGTTTCTTGTGCCAGAAGTAATTTGGTGCTTTGGACACTCTCAATTGATCCCTTAGAAGCTTTTAGAATGCTTAGAACCAGCTAATATCCTCAGGAACAAGTTTGAGCTCTTTCTCGCAAAAGGGGCAAAAGTGACCAATATGGCAACTCTCTCAAATGGTGTTCCAGATGTTGGGAACCATTTGGGACAGTTCAAGGATGATATTTGGAGTGTGTTTGAGGCTTTATCTGGTTTTGAAAGTGACTGAATCAAGACATGGCTTGAAAAGTGCAAAAAATTCCAATTTTGAGGTTTTGAGAGGGAACTTTGTGATTTTGGTGTTACAGGTCACATATGAGAGTTTGGACAGCTTATATATGACATATTGAATGTGTTTGGATCATGAGCTATGATGGAATTTCTCTCTAACTCAAAAACTCAGAGATGCCTTGCTAAAGAAGGCATTTTGGCCTAAAGAGAGGGATTTTGAGGAAAGCATCAATTTGATTGCTTTGGTGTACTCAAACTGAGCACAAATGAGCTCTATTTATAGTAGAGCAAGTTTGTTTTGTAAGCAATAGTGAATGGAAACTGCAGCAGGCCTTTGGCCAATGTTATGCAAAAGGAATCTCAAGTCTCCTCTAGCTAGAGGTTAGGGCACAGGCCTATGGTTCTTTGATTCAGTGCTTATCCTTGACTCATTCAGTTAGGAATGTATCAGTCCATGCCACCTTGGTGTATCCATTAAATGCATTGCAACAAAATTGGAGTCTTGGCACCTTTTTAGCTCTTTTAGGTTTGGCATGCTACTTGTAGATTCTTGGACTTTGGAGGCTTGCAGATCAGATCATCCCCCTTGGATTTGATCCTCAGATGTGTCCAAATTGATGACAAGGCTTAGATTTATCAGATTTGGACAAATCGAGCAAAATGCACAAAATCTGCCAAATCTGTCTTGAAAAAATCAGTTCATGATGCCATGTTTCAAGGGTTATATCTCCTTGCTCAAATGGAGTTTGGAGATTATCTGGTACTTGTTGGAAAGCCCTCATGGCATTCTTTAACTTTGATGTCCACCCCTAGACCTGGTTTGACTTGGATCAAGGTGAAACATGTCCCTACATTTTGGAAAAAGTAAGGCAGATTCAGACTTAGTGAAAATTTCACTAAGTGTTGGAAAAATGTCATTTTCGTGTTTTCAACCATTTTGATCACTCCATAACTTAAAATCCATGAGGAATTGGAATGAGCTATAGTTGAGGTTTTTAAAGTATGCCATGAGAGCTACAAATCCAGCTTTGGACCATCCAAAATGGTTGCTTGGATCTCAAGTTATGGTCCTTGGAAGTTGGTACCCTAGCCACTTTGTTCCATAACTTAGAAAAATTCTAAGTTTTTTATGGTTACCCCTTTTACAAGTTAACTCACTTTCTTTGATTTTTTCTTGATGAATGATGATTCCAATCACATATTAACATTGTTTTAGGGTCAAAGAACCATAAATTGTGAAAAATTCCAAAAAGTCAAACTTGATTTTGTGCACAGTTGACTTTTTATCAGATGAAATCCAAATTGTGCGATCCTTTGTGAAATCAAGTCTTTCACCTAAATCAAACCTAATGGGTATATTCCATAGGTGTTATAGGGTGTATTGAATCATGTCCCAAGGTTTGGGAGCATGTCTGGGCCAAAAGTCAAAGGTACAATTGACTTTTCCCTCGAAACCCTAATTGTGGTCCTGATGAAATTGAAACTTGTGCATCAAGCTTCTTGGATCAATCCATTGTTGCAAATGAATCAATGTAGTGTATTGGAGACCCTCAAATCATGTCTTGAGGTCTTGGCTCATGTTTTGTCCCAAAAGTCAACTTAGGGGTGAATTAGGTCAAGAAACCCTAATCCTTGATTTTTGGATAAATGCATCCCCTGAGGTTAAATTGACTTGATGATTGGGTCCATGAGGTCCCTTGTAGTATCTTGGGTTATGCTTTGAAGCATTGGCTCATGCCCAGAGAAAAAAATTTCATCTGGAGGCCTTAGTCGACCAAAACCCTAATTTGGTGACACTGGCGATCCTGAGGCTTGATCCACTTGGAATGTTGCAACCTTGTGCTTGATTATTGATGTGGGAGTCCTCTTGATCCTTTGTGGATGTTTGAGATGTTAGACAAGTTAAAGATCATGTCATTTCTTGATTAATTCTTTGTCTAAGTGCTCTGAGAGGGCTTGAAACCCTAATTCTTATTTGTGGTGAATGCTCAACAATCCTTGAGGAGATTGATGAGGCATGTAAGTACATCCATATTGTGATGATGATTTGCACAATGATGGGAAACCTTAGTGGTCAAAATTTGGGGTATGAAAGATGCCCCTATTTAATTTTCTTGGACCCGAAGGTGTGAATGGTGAAGGTATTCGGGCATTCGGGGTACAAGAGGATTAAATATCGGAATACCTAAAATTTTGATGGTGGTTATGAATGGCAGTTTGCTCATCCATCTTCTTTTGCTAAGCAATGATGCTTAGAAAAGGTAAAACTTCCCCTCAATCCTGGTCTTCAGCCAAGGAACTGGTCTAAGTTTCCTTTGTCAATAAACTTCCCCTCGATCCTGGTTTCCTACCAAGGAACTGGTCTCAATTTTTGAAATAAACTTCCCCTCGACCCTGGTTTCCTACCAAGGATCTGGTCTCAGTTCCTGAAATAAACTTCCCCTCGATCCTGGTTTCCTACTATGGAACTAGTCTCAGTTTCTGAAATAAACTTCCCCTCGATCCTGGTTTCCTACCAAGGAACTGGTCTTAGTTTCTTTTGTCAATAAACTTTCTTGACAAGGGACACTATTTGTAGTGATTTTCCTCAAACTTCTTGCCGAATTTTCCTGGGGAGATGCCATTTGATGGAAAAAAAGTTTACAGGTCAGACTTACTGAGGGACCCCATTGGTCTGAGCTGTAGAGGTGTACAAACTTCCTTGTTGGAGACGCCATTTGTTAACTCTACTGGGGAAAACGAGCCTCTTGAGAGACTGATTTCTACTTGGGGATATTACATCATACTTTTCCTCGAGATCCTTTCGAAGAAATGTCATGTGATGTAATCCATTTTTTGAGGTGCTGATGACTTCACTATCATTGACTTTCTTGGGGAGAAAAATCAATGTGTTGTTGAGAGTCTTTGGTTGCGAGGCTTTCTCTGGGGATTTTACTTAATCCAGGAAAGCGAAGATATCATCTTCAATGGAGAAGAGTAATATTTGTCGAAGGTCTTCTTGTCTTTCAGAGGTTTAAGTTATCAAAGTGGTCGAGGACCGTCTCTAATCCGGAAATATACTGGAGGAGAGAGATGGTTGTTTAGGTGCAACATTTCCTGACGAGGAAAGAACTAATAACTCGACTGAGAGGACTTTTATCACTTGGGAACAAGACCGACTAGAGTGATAGTGATGCAATATGAATATGAATGTAAATCAATAATGCGTGATGTATGTATATGTATGCTGACAAAACTGACACGACATACAGACTAGTGGATGATCACGACTGGATACTCAGCCACTGCTGGGGACCAGAAGTACCATTTGGTCCAAAATAGAAATTCTGCCTTGCTTGGAAGAGATAGTCCCTGTGGGGAAAATCGTTGGTCGAACTTAGGAGATAAGAACTCTGCCGAGGGGTGTCGGACGGAATACTCGCATCCGACATAGCTGATCCTTCATTTAGGCGCACTAGCCTAGAAAGGAGTACTTTGATTCTACACTTTGAAGCTCGATTACCTTTGGAGAAGCGATCGAAGTTCTTTCGACGTTCAACAGTCAAAAGAATTGCCATCTTTATTTTAAAAGCAGAAAAATATTGACAAGTAAATTCATTTTTGTTTTATTTCAAGAATCGTTAATCATGTTAAAATGTCGTTCTGTAAAGCTAAAATAAATAAGAATTGCAAACAAAAGCACTAGGGCTCAAATTTTATTGATAGGATGGAAATCAGCTAAACGCGTGATTCCATTGAGCATTTACAAAATTTAGAAAATGGTAATTTAAGGGAAAAGGGCTACATTGAAACATAACGACCACTATTCTTCTACCAACTTTGAATTCTGGACATCCTGAGCTTCCATCGAAGATGACTTTGACTGGAGTTTTCCTGATGGATGGCATGACTGCCGCTGAGGGATTTTCCCCTTAGTTGGACGTAGTTACTCGCCACTATCCCTAACTTTTTCCTGGATTGTACTTTGAGATTTCCAATCCATCAGGATGATTTTGATTAAGTCTCTAATTTTTTCCTGGACCGCCCTTTCGGGTTTTCAATCCACCGAGACGTTTTTTTTTATTTAGGCGAATTCCTCTTCATCCATGGTTACGAGTCTCAAGGAGTCGCCTGAGAAGGCTTTCTTGACCACATAGGCGCCATCGTAATTCGGAGTCCATTTTCCCTGGGAATTAGTGAGGAATGATTGTATCTTCTTGAGTACGAGGACTCCTTTTCTGAAGACGCGAGGTCGGACCTTTTTTTCAAACGCCTTCTTCATCCTTTATTGATAAAACTAACCATGGCATAGTGTCGTTATTCGCTTTTCCTCGATCAGATTATGTTCATCGTGTCGACTTTGACACCATTCAGCCTCTGTTAGCTTAGCATCCATCAATACCCGGATTGATGGGATCTCTACTTCTATGGGGAGAACTGCTTCCATGCCATATACTAGAGAGAAAGGGGTAGCCCCTTTTGAAGTGCGGACAGATGTACGGTAACCATGAAGAGCAAAGGGTAACATCTCGTGCCAGTCTTTGTAGGTTACAACCATCTTTTGAACGATCTTCTTGATGTTCTTGTTAGCCGCTTCTACCGCTCTGTTCATCTTAGGTCGGTAGGGAGATGAGTTATGGTGTTTGATCTTGAACTCAGCGCACAACTCTTTCATCATCTTATTATTCAAGTTGGATCCATTATCCGTAATGATCTGGCTCGAAAGACCATAACGGCAGATGAGACTGTTTTTAATAAAGCGGACCACGACTTGTCGGGTTACATTGGCGTATGATGCTTGTTCGACCCACTTGGTGAAAAAGTCAATGGCCACCAGGATGAACCGATGTCTGTTTGAAGCTTTGGGTTCAATCATGTCGATCATGTCGATTCCCCATATGGAAAAAGGCCATGGGGAAGAGAGAACTTTGAGATGCGTTGGTGGTACATGGATTCTTTCATGAATTTCTTTTATTAGCATGTTTGCTTCTGGTCTGTCTATGCAGCGGAGCAAGACCATGTCAAAGTTTCTCTTATAGAGTGTATCACCGCTCAAGAAGAAGCTGCCTGCCAATCTTCAGAGTGTCTTTCTGTCTTTTTCGGATGCCCCAGGTGGGTACTCTTGTTTTTCAAGGAAGCATTTGATATCGTGATACCAAGGTTTGTCGTCTATGACTGCTTCGATCGTGAAGATGTAAGCGGACCGTTCAAGGCGTATTATGTCAATCTTAGGTATGTCATTCCATTGACCTACATTAATCATGGAAGAGAGAGTGGCTAATGTATCAGCCATATGATTCTCTTCACGAGGGATGTGATGAAACTCGATTCTGTTGAAGAATGGTAACAACCTTCTCACGTAGTCTTTGTAAGGAATCAATCTTGATTGGTATGTGTTCCAATCTCCTTTGATCTAATTGATAACCAGGGCTGAGTTGCCATATACATCCAAGTTCTTAATCCTTAAGTCAATCGCTTCTTCGAGACCCATGATACAAGCTTCGTATTCGGCCTCGTTGTTTGTACACTTGAATGTCAATTTGGCAGTGAAAGAAATGTGGGTACCCTGAGGTGTTATAATGATTGCCCCAATTCCGTTTCCATTATGATTAACAGCTCTGTCAAAGATAAGTCCCCATTGGGAACCTGGTTCTGGCCCTTCACTGGGTAGTAGTTCATCGCAATCTTTCATTTTCAAGTACATAACATCTTCGTCTGGGAAGTCAAACCCGATTGATTCTTGATCGTTAATCGGTTAATGAGCCAAATGAACAGCTAAAATACTTCCTTTGATGGCTTTCTGAGCATGATACTCGATGTCGTATTCTGCAACAACATCTGCCAACGGGCAATCCTTCCCATGAGAGCAGGTTTTTCAAAGACGTACTTGATCGGATCCATTTCGGAGACTAACCAAGTAGTGTGAGGAATCATATACTGACGAAGACATTTGGCTACCCAAGCCAGAGCACAACAAGTTTTCTCAAGCATAGTGTACCGAGTCTCACAGTCGGTGAATTTCTTGCTCAAATAGTAAATGGCAAACTCTTTCCTTTTGGTTTCATCTTGTTGGCCAAGTACACAACCCATGGAGTCTTCCAAGACTGTTAGGTAGATGATCAGTGGTCTTCCTTCCACTGGAGGTGATAGAATTGGTGGATTCAACAGGTATTCCTTGATACTGTCGAAGGCGGTTTGGCAGTCTTCTGTCCAAACGTAGTCCTGATTCTTTTTTAGTAACTTGAAGATCGGCGCACATGTCGCGGTCATGAGGAATATAAATCTAGAAATATAGTTCAAACGTCCCAGGAATCCCCTGACTTATTTTTCAGTCTTTGGAGAAGGCATTTCTTGAATGGCCTTGACTTTGTCAGGATCAACCTCAATTCCCTTCTGGCTGACGATGAACCCTAAAAGTTTCCCTGAACAGACACCGAATGTGCACTTATTGGGATTCAAGCGGAGTTTGTACTTCCTCAGACGCTCGAATAGCTTTGACAGGTGGGTCACATGCTTGATAACATGAATTTATATCATATTTTTACTTCGATTTATGTTAGTTCTTATTCTGTTTTCGTCTAATATTCGATTTTCTCGAGATTATTTAAGTGTTTTTGCAGGTAATCATATTTCACAAGTCTAAGTATGCTAAATGTGGAAAAGAACCAAAACATGCAAGAAAAGAGCAGAAAAGAAAAGAAAAATTGAAGAAATCCATTTTTGCTGATATCACGATCGTCATGGGAGTGCCACGATCGTGGCAGCTCCAAAGTTCACCACGACCGTCACATGTCACCACGATCGTCATGCGCCTAAATTGCACGTTGGATGCAGAGACTCAACTACGAATTCTCAGATGAAACAGTTTCACACGATGCCATTACCTCCAAAGTTTTCTAGGTCCAACATGGGATAACCGTTAGCATGAATGGTTGATTTTTCTCCAACTTCCACATGATGCTGAGCCTATAAATAGAGACACTCACGAAGAACCAAGGGTGGCCATTTTCTATTTTCAAAGTATACCGTTGTGCTGCCAATTTATTTTCAGAAGCTTCAGTCATTCTTTTTACATTGCATTTCCATTTCCTTGTTAACCATTACCGAACAAAAGTGACAGTTTCTCACACTGAGGGACTGTTACAACTTAGCTTTAGATTTCTTTGTTTCATTGCCTTCAACCTTGCATTTTATTACTTTCAACCAAGAACCTACCGATTTGTGGAGGGATTGCTGTTGCCATTGTTACTGAATTCCAGGTTCCGTTATTTAATTCAAGTATTGTTTATTTATTTCTTAATTATGTCAGTGTTTGTTTATTTTCTTTCTTTCGCATTTAATTTCCAAATTATGTCGAGCTAAACCGATATTATCGGTGTATAATGAAGTAACTAAAATGAATTAATTTTCTCTAAGCTAAAATCAATAATCAATCCTTCTTCTGGCTTCGATTTCTTAATATAAAACCCAAACTTTTATTACGAGAGTAAAGAAGTAACATAGGTTTAAGTCGAGACCACGGGAGTGTGAGGCTTTACCCGGATAGCTGAAATCGGGCATTAGGTTTAAAAACAGCGGAAGCGCTTTAAATTTAATTAGGTTTAATTAGTTTTCAAAAAGTATTTTTAACCTCATACGGGCTAGCGGGAGCAGACGTATTGACTTAGAAGTATAGTCCGAAGCAAGATCCACGGGAGTGTGAGTTGAGGGCTTTTAAACCGGTTTCTCCTACAGATGAATAGGGTGACAAATCTCTACAGGCTTAGGTTTAATTAATTCTATGTAGGTTACCAAATTATATACCGATAACTTATTCATAACTCGTATTCCCAAATTTTAATTTCACTTTAATTTCCCGTTTGAACAAAAAACCAAAACTCTGATTAGCCTTAGATAAACATAGTAACGATAGATAACGGTGCGTTCGATTTCTAGTCTCTGTGGGATCGATAATCTTTTAAAACTACGCGATACAACTGTATACTTGCAGTAACCCTCATTCGACTCATAAAGTCGCGATCAAGTTTTTGGCGCCGTTGCCGGGGACTAATTATGTCGACATCGTAATTCCTTTGTTACGCCGTATAGACTAAGGCAAAAACCAAAATTCCCTTTCTGTTGATTGTATGCCAAGTACTCGCTCTTCTGGCGAAGACCTCGTACGACTAATAGACGAACCTGAACGTCTTCTTACTGTATAAAAACGTATCCAAGAATACTGCTTAGCTCACGATATCCCTTTTCCTTTATCAGAACCTGAATCTCAATCAGATCCTGAACTCGAATCCGAATCAGATTCCGAATCAGAACCAGACATGGATGATCCACCACAGAACCGACCTCTTAAGTATTATGCTGCCGCATCTCAACAAGAACTTTACAATAGCATTGTTGCTCCAGCTATCAACCGAAACGATTTCGAGTTGAAACCCTCGCTGTTATCTGCCGTACAACAAAATCAATTTTCTGAAAACCCAACAGAAGATCCGAACGAACATCTAACCAAGTTTGTGCAGTATGCAGACACAGTGAAAGCGAATGGTGTAACCACAGATGCCATAAGACTACGTCTTTTCCCTTTCTCATTAAGAGGTAGAGCTTGGGCTTGGTTGCAATCCTTGCCATCAAATTCTATTACTTCTTGGGAAGATTTGAAGAAAGTCTTTCTGGCAAGATATTTTCTGCCAAGCAAAATAGCTATGCTGAGAGCCCAAATCAACAACTTCAGACAAAAAGACAACGAGTCTTTATATGATGCATGGGAAAGATACAAAGATATGAGGAGGATATGCCTGCATCATGGTCTTGAGGATTGGTTAATTATCCACACGTTTTACAATGGTCTCTTGTACAACACAAGATTGACAATAGATGCCGCCGCAGGTGGTACACTCATGGATAAACCCTATGATGAAGCCCAACAACTCATCGAGAGTATGGCTCAGAATCACTACCAATGGGGAGGTGAAATAACTCAAGTGGAGAAATCCCAACCGAAAGGAGGAATGTACGAAGTATCTAGCCTAGATGTCGTCCGTGCTAAGGTAGACGCATTAGCTCAAAAGATAGACAACTTGACCATGACACCCACAGCCACCGTGGCTACTGTAGCGAAAAACTGCGAATTATGTGGAACAGCTGGACACGCTACCCCTGAATGCCAAGTTTTAGCAGGAACCTCTACAGATCAAGTGAATTATGCTCAAGCAAACCCTTATACAAATACCTACAATCCTGGTTGGAAGAATCACCCCAAGTTCTCTTACAAAAACAACAATGCACTGTATGCACCTGGTCTAGCACCTGCTGCACCACCAGGTTATCAAAAGACTGCAACAGCTGCTCCAAATGTTCCTAGGAAGTCTAACCTCGAACTGATGATAGAGAACTTCATAGCTACCCAGAATCAAACAAACAAAGAGTTCCTAAATCAAAACGTACACACTAGTGAACAGATTAAGCAGTTAGCAAACAAAGTAGACGCTTTGGCCACTCACAACAAAATGCTTGAAACACAAATTTCCCAAGTGGCTCAACAACAAGCACCTACTGCTGCTCTTGCTGGAACATTTCCTGGACAGCCACAACCTAATCCTAAAGGGCATGGAAACACTGTTATACTGAGAAGTGGAAAAGAATTAGATGGACCCATTGA
This sequence comes from Lathyrus tuberosus, assembly GCA_022829125.1. Classification (NCBI taxonomy): domain Eukaryota; kingdom Viridiplantae; phylum Streptophyta; class Magnoliopsida; order Fabales; family Fabaceae; genus Lathyrus; species Lathyrus tuberosus. Next base: position 6,966,799 of record JALAZF010000326.1, on the reverse strand, counting down.
CCCAAGACTTCAAAATCCAGCCATGTACCAAAAGTCTGCTAACGACCAAACAACTGAGAAGGAGAGTGAACCCAAGGAAAAGGAAGATAATAACTAAGAGGATGTAGACAAAGAAAAACCTTATGTGCCTCCACCACCTTATAAGCCACCTATTCCGTACCCTCAAAGATTGAAAAATTCTAAAACTGTAGGGCAATTTAAGAAATTTGTTGAACTTCTGAAACAATTAAACATCACAATACCTTTTACAGAAGCCATCACCCAGATGCCCTCGTACGCTAAGTTCCTAAAAGAATTCCTATCCAATAAGAAAAATATTGAGGAAAACGAAACAGTTACGCTTACTGCTGAGTGTAGCGCAATAATTCAAAACAAAATGCCTCCTAAGCTAAAAGACCCAGGTAGTTTCTCAATACCTTGTGTAATTGGGAAATTCGTCATAGACAAAGCTCTATGCGACTTAGGAGCCAGTATTAGTGTTATGACCTTATCCATTTGCAAGAAGCTTGATATGGGAGAATTAAGACCAACTAAGATGTCTGTTCAATTAGCTGACCGCTCTGTTAAATACCCAGTTGGTATACTAGAGAATGTCCCAGTTCGTATAGGACAATTCTATATCCCTACTGATTTCATAATCATGGATATTACAGAAGATTCTACTACTCCTATCATATTAGGAAGGCCATTCCTAGCTACTGCTGGAGCAATTATAGATGTAAAGAGAGGCAGGCTAACTTGTGAAGTTGGTGAAGAGAAAGTTGAATTTATCTTGACACAATTCTTACAAGCTCCAGCCATAGACGACACATGTTATTTACTAGATGTCATAGACGAGTGCGTAAGAGAAATCGAGATGGAACCGACCATATATTCAGATATTCTAAAAATTCCTATACCTCCGATTTTCGAAGATGATAACTAGCGTGAACCTTATCAAGATGATAGCCTAAGCGAATGCTTAGCACTTACACCAGATCATCTACCTTGCCCAAAGAACCCAGCTCTAGAACTGAAAACATTACCCAAAAATTTAAGGTATGAATTCCTAGACAAAGCTCTCGAACGACCTGTGATAGTCAATGCAGACTTAGGACAGACCGAAACAAAGAAACTATTAGACGTCTTAAGAAAATATCCAACTGCGTTAGGCTATAACATCGCTGATCTTAAAGGAATAAGCCCATCTATTTGTATGCACCGCATTATGCTGGAGGAAGACTGTAAATCCTCTAGGGAACATCAGAGAAGGATTAACCCGATCTTGAGCACTGTAGTCAAGGACGAAGTGAAAAAACATTTAGAAGCAGGAATCATATACCCGATATCAGACAGTCAATGGGTTAGCCCAGTACATGTCGTTCCAAAGAAGGGAGGTGTTACAGTTGTTAAGAACAAAAAAGGTGAATCTATAACAAAAAGGGTTGTAATTGGAAGTAGAATGTGCATCGACTATAGGAAGCTGAATAAAGCCACTCGTAAAGACCATTTCCCATTGCCTTTCATTGACCAAATGTTGGAAAGATTGGCTAAACACTCATATTTCTGCTATTTAGACGGTTACTCAGGATTCTTTCAAATTCCTATTCATCCTGACGACCAAGAAAAGACGACCTTCACATGTCCCTATGGTACATTTGCTTATTGGCGAATGCCGTTTGGACTATGTAATGCACCTGCCACATTCCAAAGATGCATGATGTCAATCTTCGCTGACTTTATAGATGACATTATGGAAGTGTTTATGGATGACTTCTCCGTATGTGGGCAGAGTTTCGAAGGATGTCTATCGAACCTAGAAATGGTATTGAAAAGATGCGTAAAAGTTAATCTTGTATTAAACTGGGAGAAATGCCATTTTACGGTAAATGAAGGAATTGTACTTGGACACATTGTGTTCGATAGAGGAATTGAAGTTGATAAAGCCAAGATAGAGATTATAAAAGATCTTCAACCTCCAAAAACCGTACGAGAAATACGAAGTTTCTTAGGACACGCCGGTTTCTATCGACGATTCATAAAGGATTTCTCAAAAATCACTAAACCTCTTACCAATCTATTAATGAAAGACGCTGAATTCATCTTTGATGAGAAATGCCTAAAAGCGTTTGAACAGCTGAAAACAGCTCTTATTACCGCACCTATCATGCAACCACCAGATTGGATATTACCTTTCGAAATCATGTGTGATGCAAGTGATTATGCTGTAGGTGCAGTCTTAGGACAAAGGAGGGATAGAAAACTTCATGCCATTTACTACGCAAGTAGAACTTTAGACTCCGCCCAAATGAACTACGCTACCACAGAAAAAGAACTTTTAGCTGTGATCTTTGCCCTTGACAAATTCCGTTCCTACCTAGTGGGAGCTAAGATCATCATTTATACATATCACGCAGCTATTAGATATTTACTTAACAAGAAGGATACAAAACCTAGACTGCTAAGGTGGATCCTACTTCTACAAGAATTCGATTTAGAGATCAAAGATAAGAAAGGAACCGAAAAGATAGTAGCAGACCACTTATCTAGATTAGAAGGCATTAAACCAGAGCCAGTACCCATTAATGAGGATTTCCCATATGAACGGCTCATAGCCCAACTAGAAAGTGATATGTCTACTCTACAGTTAAATGACCCAAAGATGGAAGAAGTCATGGAAGAAATTAACGTGCACACAACCCTGCCATGGTATGCTGACATAGTCAACTACTTAGCAGCTGGAGTACTTCCACCTGACTTATCTTATCAACAAAAGAAAAAATTCTTTCATGATCTAAAACATTACTATTGGGATGAACCTTTGTTGTTTAAGAGAGGAGCCGACGGTATCTTCCGTCATTGCGTCCCAGAAGAAGAAATAGAAAACATCATCTCTCAATGTCATTCTGCTCCTTATGGAGGACATGCTAGTACCTCAAAGACATGCGCTAAGATATTGCAATCCGGCCTATTCTGGCCCAACCTTTGGAAGGATGTCCACATCGCAATACTAAACTACGACCGGTGCCAACGCACTGGTAACATATCAAGACGCGATGAGATGCCTCAAAAAGGTATATTAGAAGTAGAAGTCTTTGATGTATGGGGGATTGACTTTATGGGACCTTTTCCATCATCCTTTGGAAATAAATATATACTCGTAGCCGTCGATTATGTTTCAAAATGGATTGAGGTAATAGCTTCTCCTACAAATAATGCACGAGTAGTCATAAAGCTCTTTAAAAACACAATCTTTCCCAAATTTGGTGTGCCGAGACTTGTCATAAGTGACGGAGGTTCTCATTTCATATCAAAAATATTTGACAAATTACTATCGAAATATGGAGTAAGACACCGCGTAGCAACACCATATCGCCCACAAACAAGTGGACAGGTTGAGGTCTCGAACCGAGAAACAAAACAAATTCTAGAAAAGACCGTAGCCACCTCTAGGAAAGACTGGTCATCAAAACTCAATGAAGCTTTATGGGCATATAGGACGGCCTACAAAACACCAATCGGAACTACACCTTTCAAGCTTGTCTATGGTAAATCTTGCCATTTGCCAGTGGAATTAGAACATAAAGCCTATTGGGCTATTAAAACATTAAACTTAAGGTATGATTCCGCAGGTGAAAAACGTATCCTAGATCTGCATGAACTAGAAGAGTTAAGATTAGACACTTACGAGAACGCTAAGATATATAAAGAAAGAACTAAAAGATGGCACGACTAGCGCTTATCTAGAAAAGAATTTAGTGTGGGAGACGTTATACTCCTCTTTAACTCAAGATTAAAACTCTTTCCTGGGAAATTAAGGTCTAGATGGTCCGGTCCTTTTGAAATTACAAAAATTCTACAAAGTGGAGCGGTAGAAATAAAGGGGAGGAATAGTAATCCATTTTTAGTCAATGGACAACGTCTAAAACACTATCACAACATTGAAAATAGAGATTATTTGAACTGCCTAAGACTTTTAGAGTTGCCGACCGAACCTCCTAACTAAGCATATAATTGAATTCGTCAGGCTTTCGACGTTAAAAACAGCGCTTGATGGGAGGCAACCCATGATTTCCGTTTTCATGCTTTATATTTGTTATTTCTTTATGCTTTCTATGTTTTGTTTTTATTTTGCAAATTTTCAGTTTCTTTTACATCGTTTTAAATTTAATTTGAAAATATTGTGCTGATCTTAAAAATTGAAAAAACTACAGGATTATAAAGTCTTTCTACTCTTCTCTGTTCTCCTCTTCTGCTTTCATTTTTACAAAAAGTACTAACTAATGGAAAACGAGGATAACATGCCAATAGAATTCAAAGATGGAACACAGTGGCGTCGCTATGAGGCTTTGTCTCTTAGACCTTTTGCTTTGACAAAATTCGCCCACAGACCCACCATGACCGCCTTAGGTGTAGGTGAGAGCATAGACTTTCTGTTTAGCTAGTTAGGTTGGGAGGGTTTTGCAAATAAGAAACATAAGTGTTACCGAAGGCTGACTTTAGAATTCCTGAGTTCTCTAAGTTATAACCCTCACTGTGGAAAAGGTTTAACCAGGGGAAGAGTTACATTTAGATTGTTTGGATACAGCTGCCAGTTCATCATAAAGGAACTGTCGGATCTTTTGGGATTTCCTGAAGGACCCCATGTTTTCTCTGTGGTTCAAGAGAACTTAGAGTTAGTTGGAGAGCTGAGTGACTTTTGGGGCAGAATTTCAGGGAAACCTGATTTTGACATGGACCCTATGCTTTCAACCGAGATACATAACCCCGTTTTCCGATACTTTCATATGATCCTGGCCTATACCCTGTTTGGTAAACCCGAAAATGATAACACTGTTTCGAGGGACGAGCTTTTTATTATGTTTTGTGCTTCTCAGTCTAGAGAGGTTAATGGACTTACTTTTATGGTGAATAACTTTTGCAAACTTATCAATAATGAAAACAGTCCAATTTTGATAGGTAGCCTGGTTACTAAGATAGCTGATGCTATGGGATCCAGAACCCGACTCTCTAAGATTAACCCCTTTGGAGAATTTAGACCAATGAATATTACCTTTTGCTTCAATAGGGCTATGATTAGGGACCAAGGTCCAGACCACTTCCAGCTTTTGGTTAACAATGTTGTCGTACCACACTTTACACTTCCAAATCATGAACGCACAAGTGTGCATGATCAACATAACTGGCTATACAACCTTGATGAACCCGTGCCTGAACCAGAAGAAACCTTTCCTGATCCTGAGATTGACCCAATAACACCCCCTCATTACCATGATCTAGACTATATGGATTTCCAAGAAAATATTGACATTCCTAAAGCTGATGCCACTGATTATGCTTCCAATCTGAATTCTATTTTAAAGACCATGGATGAATATCATAAAGAAATTAATTCAGTGAAAGATGAGCTTAACACTGTGCGTCAAAATATTGTTGGACTTATGGACATGACCGTTGAACAGTTTGATCATCTAAATCAAGCCATCGCATCTTTGAAGAAATGCCTTGGCTAGATTTATGAAGCACATTATTTTCAAGACTTACTTTTTATGCATTTTACTTTGGAACAATTTACATTAATTCTGTTTTCATCTTTTCATGTTGGGAATAATTTGATTTCATGCATTTTTGATACAGTGTTAGTAGTTTAACTAGCACCTTTCTGGTTTTAAATAACAATTCCATTTGTTACTGCTATTCAATATTTGTGATTTCAAATTCCATTCCTATTCTTTTCATTCTATATTAATTTGTGTTATATTGTTACTTATCTATGTGTATGAATTACTGCTATTTCCATGTGTTATTTATAACCTACTATTGAATTAAAAATGTTTGGAACCGTGCCTGTCATTAAACTAAAACACCACCCAGATTTTGTGGGCGTCACGATCGTGACAACCCCACCACGACCGTCACGCGGGTCTGAAACAAATTCTGCGTAAAAACAGAATTGTTTCATTCGTTCCCTCTTCTTCCTCCATTCAAACACCAGCCGTCCACTACCTCCATTCAAATTCCAAACCGTCCCATTATCAATTAAACCACATTACTCATTGCAATAACCATTCAACTTCCCATTACACTATATAATCACATCATACGGCCATTCTCCTCTCACGAACCCTCAAAAATTTCATAACCCACTTTCTTCCCAAAAACCCTCTCTAACACAACAATGGCACGTGAAGTTCCAAACTTATCTATGCTAAATTTCTGTGATGGAGAGGCAGGAGAGCGCCAGAGAGCTCGGTATATCGACTTCTACCGCCGTTCCATTCTACCGACCCGCTATGTCGACATTGCATGCTTAGAAGAACTAGGATTGCTTGAGGGAGTTCAATGGATGTTAGAGAATGCCGATCTTTGGCAGCTTTGCACTCAGAGCCGGCCCACTTACGAAGCCCTCACTTTAGAATTCCTCAGTTCCTTTACCTACATAACCCCTCCGGGCGAAATGAGCCAACTATCCGGAGTCGCAAAGTTCCGCATGTTCGGCAAAGAATACTCAATCGAACAAGATCGTCTTGCCGAGATGCTTGGCTTCAAACATGGCGAGAATGTCCATCGCCGAGTACCGCATGACACTTTCTATCAAGCGGGGTTCGAACTTTGGAATCATTTAACTGGAACAACAGTTGACAGTTGGGATAGCCTTAACGTTACATTTATCCACAACCCAACTGTCAGATACGTCCACCGCACACTTGGAAGCATCATCTTTGCACGAGATAGTAACCATAAGGTGAATTCTAAAGAGTTGTTTTTCCTTCATTGCATTTTTCATCCGGAGCTAATCAATGCCGCACCATTCTTATTAGCACACATACAGTCAAACTGTGCTAGAGGCTCCAAACCCTTCCACTTTGGAGGGATTGTCACCTCTATTGAACTTAGTTTGAATTTGGAAAACGACCTTGCTAGATTACCCCCCTTGCCTCCAGTCTTCCTTGATATCGATTATTGCAGAAACTCTCAGCTCATCAAGTTACGACGAGATGAGAAATACCATCCTATGGTCCGAGCCAAAACTGTAAGAAGTATCATCATGCCTTGCAGGAATCGTACTGACTCTCAGAATATGGCCAATTGGCTTTTTGATCTTAATGCTCCTGAGCAAAATGCGCCTGCTCCAAATGATTAAGCACAGGGACCTGTTGATGAGATGGAGCATCAAATGGATACCGCCCATGAGAACCAACCACCGCCAGATAATGATGCTCCTTCGACCTCTAGACGTCGTCGCCGCCTTGACCAAGACCCAGCTACTAATGATGAAATCCTGAGGGCTATATGGCAACAAATCCAGCAACAGAATGAAATAATGACACTTATGCATCAAATCTAGCAAGAGCAAGTTGACCAAGGACAAAGACTTGACGGTGTCATCGAGGAGATGAATGCATTGACGCTGCGAGTGCAGGGCTTACACGAGTACATCCACCATGTGGGCATCCCTGATCACATCGCACAGCATGGATGAGGACGCTCTAGAGGCAGAGGACGTGGTCCACCTTGATTTTATTTTGCTTTTTGTATTTTGTTTTCCCTTTTTAGTTTTTCCATTTCCCCTTTATATCGCAACATTGAGGACAATGTCCGATATAGTGTGGGAGAGTTAGATTTATTTCCGTATATTTCCCTTTCTTGTACTTTCTTTTTACTTATCAAAGTAATATATGAATATTTTTGTTCAGTTATCCGATTTCCTCACTTTATTCTGCCATAACGAAATTTTTTTTTTACGATTAATGCACGTCTGTGACGTACCAAGTTTTAAACTATGTTAGGAAGCGTGGGAAGTGCTAACAAGATCGATACTGTCTTGACACCTTAGACCTCTTGCATATGCGATATCAGTTTCGATACTTATTATACGATACCTTGAGTTCAGTCCCAAAGTAACCCTTAGTAGTTTATATTAGCAGTCAGCCCCGTCTATATCACAAACCACGTGGGGAACCGATGAATATAAGTGTTTGATGCCCAAATCAAGAAAAAGAAAAAAATCTTTCTTATCTATATGCCAAGTAAAAAATAAATAGAATATGCAACAACTCTCACAGTTGTGAAAATGTGCAAGGAAAGAAAGAAAGAAAATCCGTTGTTGATTGGTTTAGAGGTACCTGATTCTGAACTTGGTAGGGCGAACTACTGTTCGATCCCCCGCAATCTACGAATGGGATGTATAAAGGGTTACCACATTTTTGTATCAGGCCCCGTGTGAGAAAATGGGATCAAAGTCACTAACCGGTTACTCCACTACGCGCGTGAATAAGGCAAAGGGCTTAATGTGATTGCGTTAGAATGAAACCGGGCGAAATGGATACGAAAACTTATGGTTGAACTATAATATAATGATCTGGACTGGATTGTACAAGAGAGAGGTCTGTGATGAGCTTGTTGCTTTGTGTCGTTATTGTATCCTTAGTGTTTTGCACCACTACTCGTCTGACTAACAAGAAACTCTTTTTCAACACCATTGGTATGCCAGGTACGTGCATTTGATAAAGTTTGTCCGTTTTAATAGATTGATTGCTTGAGGACAAGCAAAGATTCAAGTGTGGGAGAGTTTGATAACACGAATTTATATCATATTTTTACTTCGATTTATGTTAGTTCTTATTCCGTTTTTCGTCTAATATCCGATTTTCTCGAGATTATTTAAGTGTTTTTGCAGGTAATCATATTTCACAAGTCTAAGTATGCTAAATGTGGAAAAGAACCAAAACATGCAAGAAAAGAGCAGAAAAGAAAAGAAAAATTGAAGAAATCCATTTTTGCTGATATCACGATCGTCATGGGAGTGCCACGACCGTGGCAGCTCCAAAGTTCACCACGACCGTCACATGTCACCACGATCGTCATGCGCCTAAATTGCACGTTGGATGCAGAGACTCAACTACGAATTCTCAGATGAAATAGTTTCACACGATGCCATTACCTCCGAAGTTTTCTAGGTCCAACATGGGATAACCGTTAGCATGAATGGCTGATTTTTCTCCAACTTCCACATGATGCTGAGCCTATAAATAGAGACACTCACGAAGAACCAAGGGTGGCCATTTTCAGTTTTCAAAGTATACCGTTGTGCTGCCAATTTATTTTCAGAAGCTTCAGTCATTTTTTTTACATTGTATTTCCATTTCCTTGTTAACCATTACCGAACAAAAGTGACAGTTTCTCACACTGAGGGACTGTTACAACTTAGCTTTAGATTTCTTTGTTTCATTGCCTTCAACCTTGCATTTTATTACTTTCAAGTAAGAACCTACCGATTTGTGGAGGGATTGTTGTTGCCATTGTTACTGAATTCCAGGTTCCGTTATTTAATTCAAGTATTGTTTATTTATTTCTTAATTATGTCAGTGTTTGTTTATTTTCTTTCTTTCGTATTTAATTTCCAAATTATGTCGAGCTAAACCGATATTATCGGTGTATAATGAAGTAACTAAAATGAATTAATTTCCTCTAAGCTAAAATCAATAATCAATCCTTCTTCTGGCTTCGATTTCTTAATATAAAACCCAAACTTTTATTACGAGAGTAAAGAAGTAACATAGGTTAAAGTCGAGACCACGGGAGTGTGAGGCTTTACCCGGATAGCTGAAATCGGGCATTAGGTTTAAAAACAGCGGAAGCGCTTTAAATTTAATTAGGTTTAATTAGTTTTCTAAAAGTATTTTTAACCTCATACGGGCTAGCGTGAGAAGACTTATTGACTTAGAAGTATAGTCCGAAGCAAGATCCACGGGAGTGTGAGTTGAGGGCTTTTAAACCGGTTTCTCCTACAGATGAATAGGGTGACAAATCTCTACAGGCTTAGGTTTATTTAATTCTACGTAGGTTACCAAATTATATACCGATAACTTATTCATAACTAGTATTCCCAAATTTTAATTTCCCTTTAATTTCCCGTTTGAACTAAAAACCCAAACTCTGATTAGCCTTAGATAAACATAGTAACGATAGATAACGGTGCGTTCGATTTCTAGTCTCTGTGGGATCGATAATCTTTTAAAACTACGCGATACAACTGTATACTTGCAGTAACCCTCATTCGACTCATAAAGTCGCGATCAATGCTCCTCTTCTATTTTGGATTTGGCAATCATATCATCAACATATACCTCGATTTCTTTGTGTATCATGTCATGAAACAGAGTAGTCATGGCCCTTTGATAGGTTGCCCCGACGTTCTTCAAACTGGACGGCATTACCTTGTAACAAAAGGTACCCCATGGGGTGATGAACGAAGTTTTCTCCATGTCTTTCGGCACCATTTCGATCTGATTATAGCCCGAGAATCCATCCATGAAGGAGATAACTTTGAACTTTGTTGTATTGTCTACCAACATGTCAATGTGCGGTAAGGGAAAGTCATCCTTTGGACTTGCTTTGTTCAGATCCTTGTAGTCTACACACATTCTGACCTTTCCGTCCTTTTTCGGAACTGGTACTATGTTGGCTAACCATTGAGGATATTCTGATGTGGCGAGGAAACCCGCGTCAATCTGTTTCTGTACTTCCTCTTTGATTTTGATTTGCATGTCTGGATGAGTCCGTCTTAGTCTTTGTTTTACCGACGGACATTCTGATCCTTACAGTAGATGATGTTCCACGATGCTGGTATCCAACCCTGACATGTCCTGATAGGATCAAGTGAATACATCGGGAAATTCTTTGAGAAGCTTTATCAAATTTTCTTTGATAGTCGGACTGAGCAGTGCCCCAATCTTGAATTCTTTTCTCTCTTCTTCTGAACCCAAGTTGACCATTTCCAACGGCTCTTTATGAGGTTTAATGGACCCTTCCTCTTGTCTGAAGAATCGGGAGATCTCTTCTGTAATTTCTTCGTCATCTTCTTCTTTAGCCTCAAATACTGAGAATTCAGAGTTGGGAGAGGGCATCGGATCGTATGTTTCAATGGGGTTTAAAACAAGCAATCTGCATGACGTGATGATTTATTTTTAGAAGAGATAGAGAGAATGAAAGAGTATGTGCAGTGTATTTTCTGATAACTGCTTGTTTTTATTATTTGAGTTGTTTTTTAGGATTACCATTTTCTGAAAAAGCGAAAAGAAAAAACAGCAATAAATGCGGAAATTACAGAACGACGTTATTTTATTTATGATCTTGTCGATTCTTGAAACTACAACCCTATAAAACAAAACTCTGTCGCTTTGGGAAAAGCGAAGACGTACATTTACAGAAAGTGAGCCCTATAAAAACATTTGTTTCACCTGGGCAGGGTGAAAGGTTAAAGTAAAGACGACAATTACTTCGACTTATGAACAACTTTCAGAACGTTGATACCCACCCATTGGCGGAGAACTCCTCGGTGAATCACAAAGTCTGGTACTTTCCTTCTTGATTTGTCTTAAAAAATAACGCTGATTTCTGGTGGAGCAAGACCGTTGAAATCTGTCTCCCAATCAGAGTTGTCGTAGGAGGATTCTTCAACTGTATCTTTCATAGTGCTAGCACTCTCAGGTAAATCTCCCCATCCAGTTAGCTGGATGTCTTCGAGCCTGATACGAGAGCTTTCAGGAGCGTTGTACTTGACCAGGAAGTCATATTTGCCACTCGGTTGTCCTAAAGTGTCCCACACTTCTTTGGAACTGGAGGAGTCATCCCTTTCGATGATGCTGACCTCAGGAAAAGAGTAGTTGATGAACTGCTGTCCTATAATCTTTGCAAATTCATCGTCGTACTGGATATTTTCCAAATGCCCTGAGTAATGATCCCATGATTCTGTGGGGACGCAGGTATTCTTCTCAATGATGCTCAGCTGATATGTATCATTGGGCTGACTCTTTTGCCTTGAGTCTCCTAGGTACGGCTTCCAAATAGGCAGGCCATCTATTGGGCCATAATAGTCATGGTCAAAGTTGTCTTTCATCAGAGTGTCCTCCTCTAATGAGTTTCGTGAAGCACTGCGTCCTTCTGGATCACAATCTCCGTATATCATCTTGACGTCTGAACTTGGTATATATCTCGGACTCTGTGTGGGATTGCAAAATGGCGTATGCACCTCTCCTTGAGACATATAACCGTCCTCGTTGAGATAGGACTTCCATTCTTCATCTGTATCGGAGGAATCACCCTCGTTGATGGTATGTACTTCTTGACACACTAGGTGAAGGAAACGTCCACTATGGAAGAAGTTCTGCATGAGATGAAGACTTTTATTGTTAGTAGCAGTCTGGGTACAGGTTGAAGAAAAACCAAGAACTTTCTTTTTCTTATTATCAGTAGGAATGACAAGTTGTCCCCATCCTTTGGTATTGTTACTTCTGATCGCTTCGAGAGCATCTTTGTACGAGGAAATAGACGTTTCTCCTTCTGATTGGTTGTCGTGGCTTACCGGAAGTTCTTGGAACTGGGTTCCAACAACCTCCTCAGGTTCTACACAAGTGGACCATGATAAGTTTCTCACGATCAAGGCTTGCTCTCCATAGACTATGACTAGTTGGTCGTTCTTGACAAACTTCAGCTTCTGGTGAAGTGTCGAAGTGACTGCCCCAGCTTCGTGTATCCAAGGTCTTCCTAACAAACAGTTATATGCTGCCCGGATGTCCATGACCTAGAAAGTGACTAGGAAAGTGTGAGGACCGATAGTTATGGGAATGCCGACTTCGCCGATAACTATTTTTCGGGATCCGTCAAATGCTTTGACGATGACCTCACTGCCTCTCATAGGAGATCCTTTGGATGATAGTCACATTAGAGTAAATTTTGGCATCACGTTTAGAGCTGATCCGGGGTCTACCAGTACGCTGGCTAAAGCATCGTCCTGACAGTTGACTGTAATATTGAGTGCCATGTTATGATTTGGGCCCTCTTCTGGCAGTTCCTCATCACTAAATCCTAAATTATTGCAGGAAGTGATGTTGGAGATGATGCTGTCGAATTGTCTTATTGTTACATCCTGTTCCACAAAGGCCTGCTCTAAGACTTTCTGTAGAGCTTCCCTGTGAGCTTCGGAACTGAGTAATAGAGATATCATAAAGATTTTTGAAGGAGTTTGCAACAGTTGATCAACAATGTTGTATTCACTCTTCTGGATGAGCTTCAGTATCTCATCGTTGTTCTTTGAAAGGTCGGGATCACAGGATTGACCGACTGGTTAATCAGGAACTTCTGTTCAGGGTTCCTTTTCTTTGCTGGGTTCTCCAACTCCTCGGTTGAAGATTTGATCGCTCCGTGTTACTCGACTGATGTCTACAATATTCACGACGGAGGGAAATGGAATTTCCTTTCCATTCTCAATTGTTGTTGCACCGTATTTATAAGGGATAGCCTTATCGAATTTATACGGTACTGGTTCCAGCAGATAGAGGATTACAGGGGCCTTCTGATTTTTCTGACTATCATAGTCGGCCTCAATTGGTTCGAGGTTCAGAACCTTTCCACCATCAAGAGGAATTCTTGATTCATGGAGTAAAGGGATTATGGCACACATATCTTTGGCCATTTCTCGCTTAGGGACCAAGACAACACCCTTGCCTTGCTTAGGATGATAGTCCGACATTGAACTAGAGCTTGACCATGGTTGAATTTCCTTATGGTCCAACTGACTTTGAAGGGCTGCTCGCACGAGGTAGCATCCTTGATTATTATCTGAGCAAACTCTACAGCACTCATAGTTATGTGGTGGCACCCGGCCACATCCGCTTTGTATGCAGTGTAACCTCACTAGGTCTGTTTCCATTAATCGAACATCCTGACTCTGATGCCTAGTAGGGTTCCCGTCGGCCATATTGACTTGTTGTGTGTCTTCATCTAGATAGATCGGAAGCCACCAGTGGTTTAACAAGTGTCCTTTGAACGAGTGCATATCCTTGGTCACTCTCACGACATACTTTACAGTTCTGATAATTATGCGAAGTCAGAAAACCGAGCTGGACTTGCTTAGTGTGTAATTCCACCAAGCTGGTATTCATCAAACGGATATCAAAAATTTGAATCATATTAACTTGATACTGACTTCTATCACGGTAATCTTGAATCCATCCAAGATTCATCTGACGCTGGAGGGTCTCTTGTACAAAAAAGCATCCCTGATTGTCTACCATGTAAATCAGACAGGAATCGTAATCGTGCCATGGAAGATCATTATGTTGGTTTTGCCTTGAGTGCATGGCCACCAAGTTGACATTCATCGCACGAATGTCGTGGTTCTGAATGACGTTGGAATTCGTATAAGTCATGTTGGCCTCACGAATTCGATGGTCTTGGATCTATCTGAGATCCATTTGTTCCTGTAGAGCTGACTGCACCACAGAACACCCTTGATTGTCCTTAGAGCAGGTATCACACTGGTGATAGTTGTGAGACGGTACATGACCATATCTACTCTGTCTGCGATGCATCTTGACCAGGTTGGTTCCCAATAAGAGTACATCATGAATTTGATAGTTGTGCTTAAACTCTCTTTCTATCAAATTTACAGCAGCTTTCTCGTGTTGAGGCAACGGGTTCATCTGAACATTTGGATTTGTATCCTTGAAGGATAAGACCCCGTTCCTGATAAGCTTTTGTATGTCAGATTTGAAACCGATACAGTTTTCTATGTTATACCCCGGTCCTTCTTGATGATAAGGGAAAGTCTGATCCGCTTTGAACCACAAAGGCGAATTCTTCGGTACCACAAGAGGAGCCCTGGTTTGGACGTGCCCTTTGGCCAGTAGTAGTGGAAATAGTTCTGCGTACAACATTGGTATAGGGTCGAACCCTGGTGGTCGCGTTGTACGGTTGTTGTTGTATTGAGGACGAGCCTGCTGAAAAGGCTGTTGTGTCCTTTACTGATATTGTTGTTGATTCGGTTGGCTCTGAACAACCTGAGGTTGATACATAGGAATAGGCACAGGGTTGATAGAAAGAGTTATAGCTGCTACTGGTTGGTACCGTCGCCTTTGCTTTCCGAGAGAGATATTACCAATATCTTACTCTTTTTTCTTAGGGAGAGCACTACCGTATCTTTTAGTACTGCTTAATGGTCCGGCCTCTTTAACTAAACGTCCTTCTCGGACTACTTCCTCGGGACGAACTCCCATGCCTACCATCTCAGTGAAGTCACTGGGCGCACTGACAACCATTCTATCGTAGTAAAATGAGCTCAAGGTTTTCAAGAAGATCTTTGTCATCTCTTTTTCCTTAAGTGGTGGACAAATCTGGGCGGCAATTTCACGCCATCTCAGAGCATATTCCTTGAAGGTTTCCTTATCCTTCTGTGACATCGCTCTGAGTTGATCTCTGTCCGGTGCCATGTCCAAATTATACTTATACTGCTAAACAAAGGCAACACTAATATCTCTGAAAGTTATGATCTCAGTGCGGTTTAAACCCATGTACCATTTGAGTGCAGCACCGGTTAAACTATCTTGGAAATAGTGGATCAGTAGCTGTTGGTTCTCTGTCTGAGTAGGCATCCTCCGAACGTACATCACCAAGTGACTTTGAGGGCAAGAGTTACCCTTGTATTTTTCAAAATTCGGGCACTTTGAATTTGTGTGGAACTTTCACATTGGGGACCAAACAAAGGTCTGCGACATCCTTTCCAAACAGATCCTGACCGTGAATGGCATGCAGTTCCTTCTGCATCTCCAGGAACTGTTCCTGGAATTCCCTCATTCTATCGTCCATACTTTCGTTTCCAACAGAAGGTATCTGTGGAATCTTCCCTTCCGGGACAGTGTATACCACTGGTGGTGGTATAGTCATTACGGCAGTGACTCCTGGTGCTTCCCTCTCCTGAAGTTTGTAACCTTCAGAAGTTGTTGTCATGCCCCTGGCATCTTCACTTTCTCGAAGTTTGTAACCTTCAGGCCCAGTGGTTCCTGCTGTGGTTTCCGGATCTTCCGTGATCGGAGGAATATATCCTTCCGGGATATAGTTAAGTGGCATGCCCCAGGGACGATCTTTAGGCATGTTATACCGAGGATCATACTTTTCCACTATGGGCGTTGATGTGATCTCTGAGATCACAGTCCGTTGTTGTTGCATCTGGGTTGCTGCCAGAGCTCGCATGTCATTGTAAAGTTTCCTTAAATCTTCTTTCAGAGTGTCGAGTTCTTCTCTCAACTCTCTGTTCTCTTCCTCGAGATTATCCATTTCTTTTTGTTGACTGGCCCGAGTATTGTACGAATGAGACAGTTTGACTCTAGAATCGAGACACAAACGTGAGATTCGTAGGTAAGAAGAATGCGTTATGTGAGAATGATGAATGATATGCAATGATTATATTAATTATTTTCTTTTTGTTTAATTAATTAGATTGAAAATATCATACAGTGGGGAGACCCCATTTTATTGAATTCAAAGATTGCGGAAATGGAAATACAGTGATTTACAAAGTGATGTAAAAGGAAATGTCTAAACTTATGGATCCTGAGTCCTCTCTGAGGAGGGCTCAGGTGCCGATTCTGGTACTTTCATTTTCTTTGACCGGGGCTCTTGAGTCGTTGTCGGGTTGTTATTCCTTTTCCAAGTGAAAGGAGCGAGCAAATTCTTTTGGTCATCTTGATTCTCTACAACATGTTGCTCTAAAATCTCGATCAGGGCATCTTTTTCTTATAACAGTTGTTGTATTTTGTTACACTCCACATTAAGAATACAGTATTTGTTCTTCCAAGACCTCTTCTCCTGTTGAACTTTGTTGAGAGTAACCTGAAGTTTTTTCGTATCTGACATAAAATAAAGGACAGATTCCTTTAACGGAAGAACTTCTTGACGAGGATAAGGCATCCTCAGCTTGAGAGCTCTAGTTTGTACCCAGTGGAGATAAGGTTCCACCGAGACACAGTCTGGTTTTCCTAGAGACTTTCTTCCTTTCCTGTGAACATGTTTCCAGGCATGCACTATTTCTGTCTTTAGTGCCCTGTCATTTTCTCCTTCCTTGAAGAAAAGACCTTCTAGATGAACATTACGCGGGACATGTCTCATCGGGTATCCAAATTGACAACGAACTAAAACTGGATGATAGTTGATTCCTCCTTTAGTTCCTATGAGGGGGTACATTTGGGAAGTTTCCACAACGGTCAATGATTTTTATCCCGTCATAGATTTGATTGTACTAGTCGATGTCAGAGTTGGTAAGAGACATGATTCTCTGCGACCAACGTAAAGCACTCTTATGATCCCAAAAAGCAGCAGACTTAGGTAAAAGGGAAGTAAACCATTTGTATAGCAGGGGTACACAACATGTGATCATTCCTCCGCTATACAAATTCCTTAGGTGTACAGAATGATAAGCATCTGCAAGCAAGGTCGGTATAGGGTTTCCAATCAGAAAAACCTTAATGGCATTGATATCAACAAAGTCATCAATGTTGGGAAACAGAAATAACCCGTAGGTGAGCAGAACAAAGACGCTCTTGAAAGCAGTCGCGTTCCCTATACTAGCAAAGTACAGAGCTTTCTTTACCAAAAACTGGGCTGGAAAATCTTGGATTCCACCCTTAGTGGTCATGTGAGTCCTGACTTCTAACTCATCCAAATAGATTGCTCTTGCAATGGTTTGATCCTTTGGAATTTCTTCCAGTCCAGAAAAGGGAGATTGCTCAGTGATGGGTAAATCAGTCAGGTGAGAGTACTCCTCCAGTGTTGGTGCTAGTTGATAATCCGGGAATGTAAAACAGTGATAAACCGGATCGTAGAACTGAATCAGCGTAGCCAGGATCCCTTCAATTACACGTACCCTTAACAGAGATAGCAGTCCTCCATACTTAGCTCTGAAAGCATCAGGGTTGGTGATCATCCTTGCCAACCCTCTCAAATCCTCTAGTTTTGGAACCTTGAAGGTGTACTTGTGAGTCTTCCTTATACCGAAATCCATAACGCAATCTTTCTCCCTGACATTTGCAATCATTGTCTTAGTTTAATTTGAAAAAGAGAGACTAGAAGAGAAAATTTTACTTTGGTTTAATGTTTTTTAATGAAATGAATGCATGAATGCAGCACACAAAAACATAGAAAAACATGGGGTCAAAGGTTCGGTGTCATGAAGTCATGGCTCTACCCATCCCCAAAGGTTGTACTGGTGATTTTTTGTACTTGTCCTCAAAATCATTGACCCCTCTTGGGATAACAATAGCAGGTTGGTTCACCCGAGCGAGCTGCAGTATCTTAGAGTAATCTCAAATGAGGGTAGTATCGTGTGACAACTATTTCCGATAGCTTCCGCACTACAAAATAGTAACAAGGTCTCAGCCTACTAAATCCTCAGTTTCACGGACACCACAATCGAACAATCTGCTTTCAACAACCGAAGTCGTATAGGCATTGAATCCGCAAAGGGTATCTCCACTGATTCGATGGTCGACCGGGGTATCTTATTTGGGAGTCACTCCCTGTAAGATTACCCGTCTAGTGCCATCACTTATCTTAGATGTCACTCAAACTTTCCAGATGCGGCATCACCCACAGTCCCATTAGCAAAAAAATAAACACGGATATCAAGTATGAAAAGCGATATATATATATATATATATATATATATATATATATATATTTATTTATTCCTAAAACTAACATCCTAGACCTCTTAAGAGCTATAATCCTAGTCCTAACAAATAAAATGATTCCCCAGCAGAGTCGCCATTTTACTGTAGGAAAATGGGGACGATACCCCAAGGATCATTCTAAGGACTCCCCAACAGAGTCGCCATTTTACGGTAGCGAGCAATTTTTGTCGGTGACTCGACCACCTTATCGCTGGGTTTTCCTCACCTCAATGGTAGGAGGGGGTACTACTTTCTGATTTCTTATTTATCCCATGAATCTGGAAGGGAAAGGGAAGCTATATGTGGTTATCCACAGAATATTAGCTTTAGGTTCGCTTTGTACTTGATAGTGTTTATCCGTAAATGGGTTGGGAAAGTTTCTTGGGAAATATAAGTGAGTGAGTGAGTTTTTGTTGATGTTTGGGTGTTTTTGGTAAGGTACTGGACCTAAGTTTTGATTGGTATGAAGGTACTGGACCTAGGGTTTTTGATTAGTATGCTCGCTAAGATTTCGCAATATTATGCCTACGTATTCCCATTTAAACGAAACAGGGAAATTAGAGAAATCGTAGTTCCTCCTATTCTAAGGGAGGAAAAAGATGTTTTGGTGTCTTGTTCAAAGCCCAAGATTGAAGCTAAAAGGTTTTAACTGAGAGCGAATTTGTCATCTCTAAAAAGGGATTGTTGATTTTTGTGTGCCTTGATCAAACCCCAAGGTTGAAGCTAAGAGGTTGATTGACTCCACTAGGGGAAGTCTTTATACAAAGCCTAAGAGGAGGCTAGAAATGACTGACTCAACTAGAGAGTGTTTTTATCTATCTCATACAAAGCCCGAGATTGAGGCAAAAATAGGATGACCCTTTAGGGATATCTTTATACAAAGCCTAAGAGGAGGCTAAAAGCTTGACTTTTCCGGGGAAAATGTTCTATCTGTCTTGTACAAAGCCCAAGATTGAGGCTAAAAGGAGTTTTGACTCCGCCAGGGAGACTTGTATGTGTCTTGTACAAAGCCCAAGATTGAGACTGGATCGAGTTTGTCTCTTGTTGGAGAGTATTATCTGTCTTGTACGAAGCCCAAGATTGAGGCTGGAACGAGTTTGTCTTTTCTTGGGAAAGATGTTGGTCCCAAGCTTAAGAGAAGGTTATGAAGATTTATGTCTTAACCAAAGCCCAAGATTGAGGCTAAAAGGGTTTGACTCAACAAGAGAGTGCTTTTATCTGTCCTGTACAAAGCCCAGGATTGTGGCTGAACAAGCTGGAGAAATCATTCTACACAACTTGAGAGGAGGCTAGCTCCTACTAGGGGAAATCATTATACAAAGCCTAAGAGAAAGCTGAAGAAGATGGCCTCAACAAGAGAGTGTTCTTATCTGTCTCGTACAAAGCCCGAGATTGAGGCTAAAAAAGGTTGACTCAACAAGAGAGTCTGAAAAGGTGATTAACTCAACGAGAGAGTCTGAAAGTTGATTAACTCAATAAGAGAGTCTGAAAGGGTGAGTGATTGACTCAACAAGAGAGTCTGAAAGGGTTAGCTCCGTTGGGGAGAATCATTGGGCAAAGCCCAAGAAGAGGCTGACTTTGCTGAGGAAAAGTCATTATACAAAGCCTAAGAGGAGGCTAGTTTTTGCCGGGGATAATTGAGATCCTGAGGCAGGTCCAAGTGGGGGATCAACTCTTACTGATGGTTCCACAAGAGTTGAGGTATCAGATGCCTTGAGGTTCTGATTTAGGGATTTTTAGGAGAGTGACTGGGTTTCAAATCTGTTGGGGATTTATCCAGAATGACCGGGGTTTCTCCTATGTTGGCAGGGAACTTGAGAATGTCTTTGAGACTCAAGCGGGTTAGACTGTCCAAGTCTATTGGTGTGGAAGATTTTTATCTTTTGTATGATGCCTTTAAGAGGAGGCATGTGTTTTAAGGGATGAGAATCAGCCCTACGTTCGAGGTTTGACACTGGAAAGACTGTTCTAGCAAAGGATGACTAAGTTCTGTCTTATACCTTTAAGAGGTCGTCAGGGTCCTTGTATTAAGCCCAAGAGAAGGCATGAGAACTTCTAAGAAGCCAGAGGGTCCTTGTACAAAGCCCAAGAGGAGGCGGGGATGCTTTTAGGAATCCTGTGGGTCCCAGACCAAGAAAAATTCAAGAAATGCTATTCACCGAGAATAGATCATTTAGTGAAAGTTCTAAGGCTTGAAGAAACTCAAGAGATGCTATTCACCGAGAATAGATCAACTCTTGGGAGTAGAATTTCTTTGACAATTTCTAGGGGTGACAGTTTAAGAAAAGGTTCACGAGGAATACTGCCTTTCTCTTTGTTCCATATTGTTTTAGCCCAATAGAAGACAAGACTGTATCATGAAATCCTACGGGGATCTAGTTTTGACTGTATTTAAGAGTGACCAACATGGCTTTACTTAGTTCTAGACCTAGTTGTCGGAGAAAACTCTAAATAACTATACTTAGTATATATACAGTTGATATATGACAAGTATCTAAAATGGTATGAAAGAAGACTAACTGTGTGTTGCTTCCCATAATACAGTTATATATATATATATATATATGAAAGCGAGTAAATGAAAGCTGTTAAAACTTACAGGCGAGCAAGCTTCCATGTTGTATGGTTAGTTGTTCAAAGAAATTAAAGAAAGTTTTGATAACAACTGTATATTGAATATAAATCAAAAAGGAGTTTGTTTGAAAAGATTATTGGGGATTTAAGAGTGACCAACATGGCTTTACTTAGTTCTAGACCTAGTTGCCGGGAAAAACTCTAAATAACTATACTTAGTATATATACAGTTGATATATGACAAGTATCTAAAATGGTATGAAAGAAGACTAACCGTGCATTGCTTCCCACAATACAGTTATATATATATATATATATATATATATATATATATATATATATATATATATATATATATATATGAAAGCGAGTAAATGAAAGCTGTTAAAACTTACAGGCGAGCAAGCTTCCATGCTGTATGGTTAGTTGTTCAAAGAAATTAAAGAAAGTTTTGATAACAACTGTATATTGAATATAAATCAAAAAGGAGTTTGTTTGAAAGATTATTGGGGCTTATACTCAAAGAGAGGCCCAGGGTTTAACAGTGATCGTACCGTTGTTCTGAATATCGTATCGGGACTTATACAATGACTGAGGCCCAAAAATTTTATTTACAAAGGGGTTGGGTCTTACACTCTCTCAAGAGGCCCAAAGAGGTTTTGAAAAAGAAAAGTGGGACTTACAACCCGAGGGTAGGCCCAAAATTTTTTTTGCTCGGAAATGGCGATCGCGCCGAGATTATTTTAACGCCGAGGGACTTATACAATATCTAAGGCCCAAATATTTCGGTTAAAAGGGGATTGGGTCTTGCACTCTATTAGAGGCCCAAAAGATTTATTTTTCTACAAGTGGTGGGGCTTACAACTCAAGGAGAGACCCATTGATTTCTGTTTGAAAATGGCGATTGCGCCGAGATTTTTCATCGTATCGGGACTTATACAATATCTGAGGCCCAAAAAAGGTTTATGTACAACAAGGGTTGGGTCTTACACTCAATTAGAGGCCCATGAGTGTTTGAAAAATATTTGTTAGGGTGCACATCAAAGAAACCCTAATTTTTTAATTAAAATGGCATTTTTCAAAGGTAATTTAAATAATAAATGATAAAATATCAATTATATTTAAAAACAAGTTGTACACTTTGGAAAATATTTTGGAAAATCAAGTTTAATCATCTGAAAGCTTAAAATCCAATTAATTTTGAAAGACCAAAGTGTGAATTCCATTTAAAAAATGTTTAAAAACAACTAAAATGAAATTAATTACAAAAATTCTAATTATATTAAATAAATAATATAAATTGGATTTTTTTGTGGAATAAAATATTTTAACTTTTTTATGATTTTTTGCAAAAAGAACCAATAAAAAAATAATTAAAATTGAGAGCGAAATTAATTTTTCAAATCATTTAAAATAATATGAAAAA
Organism: Lathyrus tuberosus; assembly: GCA_022829125.1. NCBI lineage: Eukaryota > Viridiplantae > Streptophyta > Magnoliopsida > Fabales > Fabaceae > Lathyrus > Lathyrus tuberosus. The sequence goes on along the minus strand of JALAZF010000326.1, from coordinate 6,944,314 downwards.
TATTTTAAAAAAAGTGGAAAAAGTGTTAAAAAATCGAACCCCAGACCTCAAGGTTGCAGTGTGCGCCTTCTACTAGTGGGGTGGTGTCATACCCCAAATTTGTCCTACCTGCATAATTTTCACCTGTACATCCACCCATTAAACATTTTTCGAAAAAAATAAGTTGATTTCATTTCTTCTAGTCCAAGTTTTCGATTGAATCATAATTCATTTGGGAATATCAGGCGAGTCGTTGTGTTTGGATCAAATTATCAAAATTGTGTCAGATTGTCAGAGCTTTTATGGTTGAATTTTATTGGCGAATTCATTGTCACTTTTTCAAGACTAATCCATTTGTCATTACCATTAGCTATTCATTCCCATTGTTATTATGTTCATTTTAGTCCCTTTCCACATTCAAATATATAGCCATTTTATCTAATCTTGTTAAATTAATCCATATCCCTCTTGTTCATGTCCAATTTCTCTGTTTGTATCCATTTCATAATTCATATTTCACTCATAAATTGTGTAGTTAAGTCCATCTTTTCTTTTTGATCAAGCCCATTATTGAAGAAGCATATTAGCATAATCCACAAGAAAAAAACGTGCCATTAGAAAAACAATAAAAAGTGTTACAAAGGCCATAATTATTCAAGTCACAATTCAATGACCCATATTACAAAGTCCATGCTTATTCCCAAAATTACAACAAAAAAAAATGAAAAAAAGAGAAAGTCAAAAGTTCATTCTCCATTTACAATACAAACACACTTTCAGATGCATAAGAAAAATGGTATTATGCTTTCATTTGATGGGGTGCAAACAAGATACAGATCATGTATACTAATTCACGCGGACCCTACACAAACTCTTCCAGAATGCCCACGCGATGCAGCAATCCTCAACACCAATTTTTCCTCAGCCAACACATGATTCACTACCTGCCAAAACAAATTGTAGACCCCACAAAATTCCTCAGAAAGAGCCGCTCATCATACCTTCATTTGCTAGTCACAACGTGAGTATTCAAACCATATGCGCATCACATACAACAATCTTTTTTTTCCAGCTCACAATCCCTTTTTCTATTCCCAATCTACCCTTCTCCTGATATAAAATCACACCTTCCTTCATTCTTCCTGGATTCGAAAAGAGCCCTAGCCGCCACCCCCCTTCACTCTTCAAACAACAACAACCTTTGTTTTTTTCTGAAGCATTCTTCAACCCACCTCCAGAACCTCATAAACCCTAAATCATCCTTCCAATATCCTTCAACTCAACCTTCACCTTAAAAACACAACAACACAACCTTCAATTCAAAACCAGCTTCAACCAACGACAACTTCAACCCATACAACCCTTTCAACCCAAATCGCATACACAATAACCAAATCAAACTTTTTCCAAACCCATTCGAACCAAACAGAACAGAAAATCTGAAAAATAAAAGAGACGAGGAGAGATTTCAAACCAAAACTAAAACCCAAATCGAACAAACCAGATCCGAAAGTGGATAAGAAAGAGAGAGAAGAAGAAAGAACTGAGATTGAAACGAGAATACAAACCTTAGCTTGAATCTGGAGTCGTGAGGAAACAAGAACTTGAGACGAGGTGAATGCATCTGAAAGTCGTTCTTGTAATCGTAACAACGCGTTTGGCTTCATTTTTGGTTCGTTCTCATCTGTTGCTGTTAAAACGTGTTCTGCATTTTCCATTTTCGACGGAATGCTTTGGGGTTGTGTTGTTAATGAAGCCGTTCGGTTTTGATTAGAAAAGTGATCTGATGCGTTTCTGTGAACCTCATCCCTTTGTTGATACGTTTTTCCACTGAAGATGCTTCTTGCCTCTTACGGTTTTTCTGATGCGAATGTGTGTTTCAGTTAAAGCCTAATGTTGGATGAGGATTTCTAAAACCGTGCTTCCTATTGTGGATTATGGGCTTTTGTAATCCCGCTTGGGCTTCTCTACACACTGTTTCTTTTTCTTTATATCACCCCAGCTAATTTGTCAAAGCTGACCGGGTGTGGTAATGAAGATTCACACACCAATTTTTTGTTTTAAACTAATGTTTTATGTTTTTTTATCTTTTTTTTTTCTAAACTTCTTTTAATTTCTTAATATGATATTGTTTAACCATCTCTTAGTTTTTTTAATAATTCCACTTCCATTTTATTTCTCATTTTATTCTAATCATTTAGGGGCCAAGGACATAAAGATATTCATAGTTTAATCAAAATGATTAAATTGTGATTTATTTGAGGCCCGCCATTTTTGTTCATTTTTTATTTCGATTTATGTAATATTTATCATTTTAGTTTATTTATTTCGATTTATTTTGTATTTATCATTTTATTAGATTTTTGTTAGTATTTTGGGTCAATGAAAATATATATCGATCGATTTGTCGATTTCTCGACTTAAATCTCGATAAAGGTGAGACCTTTACCATTTTCATGTCATTTTCGATTTTATTTTATTTTCTATCATTTTTGTGTCATTTATTTTAGGTCGATGAAAACCAAATATCGATCGATTTATCGATTTCTCGATTAAATCTCGATAAAGGTGAGACCTTTATCCTTTATATTCATTTTCTCGATTTCGTTTCATTTCCATTGTTGTTTACATTTATTTTAGGTCGATGAAAATCAAATATTGATCGATTTGTCGAATTCTCGATTAAATCTCGATAAAGGTGAGACTTTTATGACTTTATTCATATTTCTGATTTAATTCCCAATTTCTATTTTACATTTTCTTTTATTTAATTTTGGGTCAATGAAAGTCAAAGATCGTCGATTATCAATTTACCGATTAAATCCGATTAAGACGAGACCATTTTATTTTATGTCAACTTTAACCTCTTGTCAATATTATCTTGTTTATTTTCCGTCAAATATTATCTCGATTATATTTTTATTCATACTATTCATATTAGCCGTATCATGTTCATATTTATCTAACAATTTTTCTTTGTTCATACGCTATTCAAACCTTTTTATAATCACTTGCCGCTTAAAACACGTAATTTATATTCAAACGTTACTTTTTATAAAAGGTGAAGTGAGGTGGGTTGAGTCTTTGATCCGTCTCCTCAATTGTTTGGGTGCGAGTTCACTTACTCGTGTGTGAACAATTGTCGCCTCTAAAAAACTTAAACCTTAACCTATCAATTGTTTAGGTGCGAGTTCACTTACTTGTGTGTAAATAATTGATGCCTCAAAAAAACTTAAGCTTTAACCTGTCAATCGTTTAGGTGCGAGTTCCCTTACTCGTGTGTGAACAATTGACACCTTTAGAACACTTGTAACTCGACTACATTTAAATTTTTTTTCCCAAGCAATCATTAAAACATTTAATCCTTATTTAAACATACTTTCATTAAAAGGTGAAGTGAGGGTGGTTGAGTCTTTGGCCCTTCTCCTCAATTGTTTGGGTGCGAGTTCTCTTACTCGTGTGTGAACAATTGTCACCTCTAAAACATTCAATACGATCAAATTATCCTTTCCTCGCCTCCGTGCGACCGAAACCCTAAAACACACGCAAATCAAACTATTTTCTCAATCAAATCCTGACATACTTAATCCACAACTCAAACACCTTTCCCAAAGAACATTATTTAGTCCATTCTTCCGCGCATATGAACTAGTGCTTCAGCCTCCATTGACGAGCCGACAAGCCAACGTTTAGCAGTTAGAATGCAACCTAAACACTCGTTCGCCTAAAAACACGTCCAAATCAACCCTTTTTCTCAATCAAATATCTAATACACTTAATCCTTATTCAAACAACTTTTCACAAAAAAGAACATTGTTTAATCCATTCTTCCGCGCATATGAACTAGTGCTTCAGCCTCCCATGACGAGCCGACAAGCCAACATTTAGCAGTTAGAATGCGAATTAAACACTCATTCGTTTAAAAAACACAAACCAAACAACCGTAGTCCCACGAACTACGAATGCTCTGACTTTCCCATTGCACGAGGGAATACGTAGGCACAAGGATTATAATCCTTGCCGAGCACGCTAATAAAAAACCACCCCATTCCCCCCTTAAAAATTAATCCTATTACCTTAGAAGATAAATAAACAAACCAAGCTAACATTTCTCACGAATCGAATCAAGAGGTTCCCGTTGAGTACAACGGACGTAGAGGGTGCTAATACCTTCCCTCTTGCGTAATCGACTCCCGAACCCGAATTTGGTTGCGATGACCATTTTCTTATCCCTTTCAAAGGTTTTCTCGATATTTTCCTTTCCCTCTTTGGGGATAAATAAAGTTCGGTGGCGACTCTATTTTGAACAGTTTTTTCCGCGTCCATCGCGAGGATCGTATTTTTCGAGGTACGACAGGTGGTGATACATCCGTGTATCAAAGCCACCCTAGAAATACATAAGGCATGCCTTGTTTTAGGCCTGGCCAAGGCAAGGCAAGGTTTTGGACCAAAAACATAAAGGCCATAAATTTCTCATTTCTCCATGGATTGGGACAAAATTTATATGCATCTTGCCTTGAGTTTCCCAAGGAATCCAATGGTGCTGGTGGTTTTTTCAGATGAGGTCCCTATTTAAAAACCCGATATTGTTTTTGAAATAGGCCTATAATTTCATTTTCTATACTAACACATGGTACATGCAAGAATTACATGGCAAATTGGTTCAAACACAACATATATAACATGTATGAGATGTTTATGATCAGTGGCCTTCAAAGAAATGCATAATTTAGAAAGTTCAAGTGATGATGCATTTACCTCTTGGAGCTTGTTGTGCAATCTGTCAAGTTTCTGGTGCCAGAAGTAATTTGGTGCTTTGGACACTCTCAATTGATCCCTTAGAAGCTTTTAGAATGGTTAGAACCAGCTAGAATCCTCAGGAACAAGTTTGAGCTCTTTCTTTCAAAAGGGGCAAAAGTGACCAATATGGAAACTCTCTCAAATGGTGTTCCAGATGTGGGGAACCATTTGGGACAGTTCAAGGATGATATTTGGAGTGTGTTTGAGGCTTTATCTGGTTTTGAAAGTGACTGAATCAAGACATAGCTTGAAAAGTGCAAAAAAGTCCAATTTTGAGGTTTTGAGATGAGACTTTGTGATTTTGGTGTTACAGGTCACATATGAGAGTTTGGGCAGCTTAGATATGACATATTGAATGTGTTAGGATCATGATCTATGATGGAATTGCTCTCTAACTCAAAAACTCAGAGATACCTTGCTAAAGAAGGCATTTTAGCCTAAAGAGAGGGATTTTGAGGAAAACATCAGTTTGGTTGCTTTGGTGTCCTCAAACTGAGCACAAATGAGCTCTATTTATAGTAGAGCAGGTTTATTTTGCAAGCAATAGTGAATGGCAACTGCAGCAGACCTTTGGCCAATGTTATGCAAAAGGAATCTCAAGTCTCCTCTAGCCATTGACTAGAGGTTAGGGCACAGGTCTATGGTTCTTTGATTCAGAGTTTATCCTTGACTCATTCAGTTAGGAATGTATCAGTCCATGCCACCTTGGTGTATCCATTAAATGCATTGCAACAAAATTAGAGTCTTGGCACCTTTTTAGCTCTTTTAGGTTTGGCATGCTACTTGTAGATTCTTGGACTTTGGAGGCTTGGAGATCAGATCATCCCCCGTGGATTTGATCCTCAGATGTGTCCAAATTGATGACAAGGCTTAGATTTATCAGATTTGGACAAATCGAGTAAAATGCACAAAATCTGCTAAATCTGTCTTGAAAAAATCAGTTCATGATGCCATGTTTCAAGGGTTGTATCTCCTTGCTCAAATGGAATTTGGAGATGATCTGGTACTTGTTGGAAAGCCCTCATGGTATTCTTTAACTTTGATATCCACCCCTAGACCTGGTTTGACTTAGAGCAAGGTGAAACATGTCCTTACATTTTGGAAAAAGTAAGGCAGATTCTGACTTAGTTAAAATTTCACTAAGTGTTGGAAAAATGTCATTTTCAAGTTTTCAGCCATTTTGATCACTACATAACTTAAAATCCATGAGGAATTAGAATGGGCTGTAGTTGAAGCTTTTAAAGTATGCTATTAAAGTACCCCTTTTACAAGTTAACTCACTTTCTTTGATTTTTCTTGATGAATGATGATTCCAATCAAATATTAACATTGTTTTAGGGTCAAAGAACCATAAATTGTGAAAATTTTAAAAAATTCAAACTTTATTTTGTGCACAGTTGACTTTTTATCGAATGAAATCCAAATTGTGGGATCCTTTGTGAAATCAGGTCCTTGACCTAAATCAAACCTAATGGGTATATTCCATAGGTGTTATAGGATGTATTGAATCATGTCCCAAGGTTTGGGAGCATGTCTGGGCCAAAATTCAAAAGTACAGTTGACTTTTCCCTCGAAACCCTAATTGTGGTCCTGATGAAATAGAAACTTGTGCATCAAGCTTCTTGGATCAATCCATTGTTGCAAATGGATCAATGTAGTGTATTGGAGACCCTCAAATCATGTCTTGAGGATTTGGCTCATGTTTTGTCCCAAAAGTCAACTTAGGGGTGAATTAGATCAAGAAACCCTAATCCCTGATATTTGGATAAATGCATCCCCTGAGGTTAAATTGACTTGATGATTGGGTCAATGAGGTCCCTTGGAGTATCTTGGGTTGTGCTTTGAAGCATTGGCTCATGCCCAGAGAAAAAAATTTCATTTGGAGGCCTCAGTCGACCAAAACCCTAATTTGGTGACAGTGGCAATCCTGAGGCTTGATCCACTTGGAATGTTGCAACCTTGTGCTTGATTCTTGATGTGGGAGTCCTCTTAATCCTTTGTGGATGTTTGAGATGTTAGACAAGTTGAAGATCATGTCATTTCTTGACTGATCCTTTATCTAAGTGCTCTGAGAGGGCTTGAAACCCTAATTCTTGTTTGTGGTGAATGCTCAACAATCCTTGAGGAGATTGATGAGGCATGTAAGTACATCCATATTGTGATGATGATTTGCACAATGATGGGAAACCTTAGTGGACAAAATTTGGGGTATGACACGCAGGATTGATATCCATCACTTGAAAAGTAATGGTGAACAAATGCGGTCCAACCTTGATGGGTAAATCCACTTCTCAAATGACTTTCCTTCGAGAAACATCAAAGGCTCTGACAACTAAGGCGCTGGGCCTCATCTCGCTCCCTTCCACCAGTAGTTGGCTCAATGTTCCCTTAGGCATCACATTGAAAGAAGAACCGGTATCCACTAGGACACGAGATAATAAGGCGTCCATACAAGTTACGGATATGTGCAATGCTCGATTGTGGGCAGCTCCTTCTGGAGGCCATTCTGATTCATTAAAGCCCAAGTATCTGCTTGCTGTTATGTTAGACACTACATCATCAAACTCGACAACAGATATGTCATGCATCACGTGGGCAGTGTTCAAGACTTTCATCAAAGCTGATCTATGCGCGGGCGAGCTCATGAGTAAGGACAAGCTCATGAGTCTACCCCAGTTGATCCACAATTTTAAAGTCATTTTTATTGATCAACCTTAGGAACTCTTGATCATTAATTGTCTCCTTGTTCTTTGAAACATCCTCAGGTCTAACAGTTGACACTAATACGGTACTAGATGCCCCTTGCTGAACAACAGGGGTAGTAGATGTAGGCTTCCCATTGGGAGGAACAACAGTTGGAACTTGAACAAGCTTGGTAGTGACCTTCGGAGCAAACACCCATCCACTACAAGTCATACCTCCAGCGGCTGTAACATTCACAATCTCAGACTCAACAAACCTTATCTCTTAACCTCCAGAAAACACCGTTGATCCATACCTCCAAGGCACCTCCTTAGAATTCTGATACGGAAATGGCTTTGGCGGGAAAACCACGATAGGTTGTATTTTCTTTTAGGGGATTCGACAGGAACCTTCCTATAGATGATGGTGAATGGCTCGATAGTAGCGACTTCTTCAACAGGCTTAGATCTGGCAAATTTAACTTCACCTCGGTCCATCAAAATTTGGACACAACCCTTCAGTCTTTGACACTGGTTGGGATTATCGTCGCAAATCTGACACTTATCATGCAACCCTTTCAACAACCCATGTTTGTTCAATTTCTTGATAACCATAGTCATCGGGGTTTTTACCTCATCAACATCCCTGATCAGTTCAGCCCTTGGACTATCCTCAATCATGTTCACCACAGGTCCACCGTGATTAGGCAAAGGATTGTGCTGAATGTTAGGACCTTCCTCAGCAAAAGTCAAAATCTTTCGATCAATGAGTTCTTGAACCTTGGTTTTGAAAATAATACAGTCTTCTGTTGCATGTCCTATGTATCCAGAGTGATAAGCACAAGACGCGTTTGGATTATGCTTTGGGTTGAACGGAGGAATTGCAGGCGCGATCTCCTTGGGAACAATTGCCCCTTGGTGAACCAAGTAAGGGAACATTTCAGGGTATGGCACCGAAATTCTATAGAAGTTCGGACGCTTACGATTTCCTTGATTGTTGTTGTTTTGACGATTTTGATTCTGCAAATTTCTGTTGTTGAGTTGAGTCTGTTGTTGACGTTGCGGTTGTTGTTGATTGTGAGTGTTCTGAACCGGTTGTTGAGAATGATACTGTTATGGAGGTTGTTGATATGTGCAGTAGCAATGTACGGATATGGATAGTAAGGCATGGGAGCCACGGGTGCTTGATATTGAGGAGAAACCTGGGCTGTCACAGCGTTGGCTTCACCTTCCTTTTTCTTTGACTGACTGTTCTGAGATTTTCTATTAGCCGACTGCTGGGAGGCAGCTCCAGGAATCTTTCCAGTCTTCAACCCGTTCTCAATTCGTTCACCGAAGGTTACAATGTAAGCAAAATTCGATGAAGAACTACCCACCATTTTCTCACAGTAGGATCCTTGCAATGTACCCATAAAGATGTCAACCAACTCGTTGTCAGAGAGAGCGGGTCACACACGAAATGCCATCTCATGCCATCTTTGTGCGTATTCTTTGAATGCTTCAGCTGAGCGTTGAAACTGGTTTTGCAACTGCAATCTGGTAGGCGCCAAGTCAAGAATGTATTTGTATTGTCTCAAGAATGCCTCAGACAAATCTCTCCAAGTACGGATTTTGCTGCATTCTAAGCCCATGTACCAATCCAATGAAGCACCAGACAAACTATCTTGAAAACAATGAACCAGCTATTCATCATTATCAATATAGGATGCCATCTTCCTGGAGTACATAGTGATGTGACTACATGGGCAACTCAAACCTTTATACTTTAAAAGCTCAGGTATCTTGAATTTCTACGGCAATACAACATTTGGAACCAAACACAGGTCCTTGGCCTCCATGCCAAAATCAGAAAACCCTTCAATAGCTCTGATACAGTCTTCCAACAACTTGTAATCAGCAGGTCTAACTTGATCAGCAGGCATGAGAAGATTCTGAGGATTTGGCAGCTGATATACGACAAGAGCGTGCACTTGCAGAGTAGTAAATTGAGAAGTGTATACCAATCCCTAATTAACCATCTGACCAGCATTCTGACCCATCTGAACACCAAAGGATAATTCGGAGGAGGTACCACAACAGCTGAGGATGTCCCAGGGTAGAGCATTCCAGGATGAACATTCTGAACAGCAGTTTGAGCAGCTTGAGATGAAATCGAAACATGAATAGGAGGACCCCTATACACATGCTCGTTGTCATCAGGAGTTTCAATGTCCGCCAACCCATAAGTCTGACAGGTCTGAACCTGAAGATTCTCATGATCATCACTCACCACCGGAGGTGGAACCGGAGTAGGCATACCCCACGGATATGCAACAACATTTCCACTAGGCATGGGCACAAAAAAAGGTTGATATGGTACGAAGGCACCATTATTTACAATCTAAGGAGTGAAATTCGGAGGCATGCCTCAAGGAAAAGTAGCAGGCATTTTGTTCACACCGGATTGAGAATTTAACAGATGAACAGCAGACTGAATCACAGGCTCAACCGGCACTTCAACAGTAGCAAGAGAAGGAACAACAACAGGAGTAGTAGTAACAACAGGAGGAACAGTCACAGCAGGGGTGACAACGGTTGCATCAGTGGCAGTTGCAACAACAGTGGCAGCAGCAGCGAGGTCCTTCTGAGCACAAAGGAGTTCCATGATAACATCCATGTTCATCTGAAACAGATCCATCCGACCTTGAAATTGAGATAGAGTTTCCTTATAGGCAGCGTTCTCAGCTTCGAAGTCAGCCATGATCTTGGATTTGCTTGAGTGAGTGAAATACCGATGTCGAGTCATCTTCTTGCTACAAGGCTGAGATGGACAGGGTAAGCAACGGTTCTCCGTATGAAGGGACGTGCATATGTGTGCAAATGAATGTATGATATGCATGCAAAAATAAAGTGTTGAATTCCAGGCATTCTTAAACTTATCTTTGTTAACAAAAATCATAAAGCATACAAGTAAAGGTACAAAGATAAAACTGGCAAGAAACTGAATTCATTCAACAAAGGAAAGGAAGTACAAATCAAAAATCTGCTTTTCGGGCTACAACAAAATCAGCATAGATCCTATCAAAGACCACCCTACAAACAGATAAGAAGTGGAAAATAGTCCAAGGAGACTTGTACGGACACACATCAGCATATGCATCTCTCAACAACCCTGGCAAGTCCTCAAGTGCATGCTCAGCAAATCTGGCTAAATGGTCATGCCTCCCACTCCAATACATCGCATCCTTCGTAAGGTTGTCCAGCAAAGAAAGATTGGGTCCCTGAAGCTGATCCTGAAGAAAGGCCTCTTTCTGATCCTAGAGGTTTTGTAGATGACGGCTCTGATGCTCCCAGTGAGTACTCTCCTTGTTATGCTGACTAATCTGCTCTCGGCTCTGATATGCTAGATCTTGCAACTTCTGAATCTCACCGAAGGCTTGGTCGAGCTTAGCTTGACACTGAGAAAAGTCCTTTGCCAATTGGTTAGCACGGTCTTGCTTACTTTGTAACTTTGTCTTGTACTCTGAAAACTTCCCTCGAAGTTCTTCAAGTTGCTTCTTGTAGCTCAATTCATCCTTGTAGGCTTGAAACTGAGTGTCGGCGAGTTGTCTTTTCTTTGAAGAAAGTCCATCATAGGTACTCTTCAAAGCATCACCTACCTTCCTTCGCTTGTTCTGTTCAACCTCCACATCTTTGAGCATGCGCTCTCGCCTCTGATGGATCTCAATCTGTAGGCTTTCCTTCTCGGACGTGACTCTATCAAGGTTGAGACGAAAATCAGCATTCTCATTCTTCAACATCTCAATAGTCCACTTGAGTTGATCGACCTCAGATGGAGGAACAATGGCAAGTGTAGGAAGCTTGACATTCATGGAAGGCTCAGAAGAAAACGGCAACAAGACCTCTTTGACCTGCTCTTTGACCCAAAGTGTGTAAGCTTCCTTGGCTATGCAATTCTTCTTACCCAAATCGGCTCTTCCTTCAAGGTGAATTTGAGTCCAAGCAGCACTAAACCTCTTCAGTAATCCCATGTCATCATCCCCTTCATAAAAGACGAACTCTTCCACTTCCTTAGGATCCTGCTTGTCAACTATAGGATATCCCAACTGATGGAAAGCAAGTCTTGGATTATAGTTAATTCCACCCTTTGTACCCAAGAGAGGCACATTGGAGAATTTAACACAATGAAGAATGATCTTAGTATCATCGTAGACTCGAGAATACCAAGATATGTCATCAATAGTAAGAGACATGATTGTTGAGACCACTTGAGGTTTCCTTTATTCTTAACAAAGGGACCCTTTTGCAGAAGGTGAGACATGAACCATTGGTACAACAAAGGAGCACAACAGACAATGGTTCCTTTCTTCTTTTCATTCCTCTAATGAATAGAATGATAGGTATCAGCAAGAAGTGTCGGAGCAGGGTTCTTGGACAAGAAGATACTAATGGCAGCCTAATCTACGAAATCTTCCATGTTCGGAAACAAGACAATCCCATATATCATCAAAGCTAGAATGGCGTTGAAGGCCTTCCAGTTTCCATCTGCAGCAAAGGAAGTGGCTTTGTCAACTAGAAACTTTGAAGCAAACCCTCGAATACCATTCCCTATAGTCTTGAGATTAGCTTCCATATCCTTCTTACTAATGCAAAGAGCATCAGCAATAAGGGTAAACTTCAGACAACCACTAGTGTAGACAAAGGGAACATGCCTCTTGATTTCAACCCCCAAAATATGAGCATACTCCTCGAGCGTAGGTGCTAACTAATAATCCTGAAAGGTGAAGCATCTAAGCGGAGGTTCATAGAACTGAACCAGTGTGTGAATAGCAGTGATGTTGACTTCAGTGTTGAGGATGGACAACAGATTTCCATAACTGTCTTTGAAAACCCTTTTGTTATCCTCAACCACCCGGGATGCCAAACCTCTCAAAGTGCTCAGTTTACGCACCACAAACTTGTAGCTAATGATACCTCTGCAACCAGTACTCATCTTTATTATAATGTAAACAAAGAATAAGCCTTCGAATAACCTGGAAATGCACATGCAAAAATTAATTTACATGATGAAATGATATGCAACACAAGAAACAAGAAGCCAACACTGTCTGAACAAGCAAATCTGTAACAATCTGGATATCAGCAAATATAATTCTGTGTCGATGCAACATAATCTGATGTGCGTGAGAGAACAAAGGTATGAAGTGGCTTGGTTTCCTGCAAAAACCCATATCTCCCTCACAGGTGTGATCTAGACAGAACAAGGTGGTCCCTAGAAAGGTCGCCCAAACCATAGGACTCAAAATGAAAACCCCCGCCGTAGCGAATTCTCGCAGGACGAAAGTATTCTCAAGCGAATCATGATCTGGGATGTGGCTCTCATGGTAACCCAACGCACAAAATGCAGGCCTCACGACTATCCACGCTCTAGCCTATGTGTATGCTAAGCCCGGTGTTAGGACTTTTCTCTCCAATAATATCGACCCATCCCAACATTAGCAGAATATATAGCAGATATCCAGAATATACAGCATATGAATATTCAAAGCAGTAAAGAAATGCAGTAAATAAACATAAAGCTAATAAAGCTTAAAGATAAAGCGAATAAAGCGCAAAAGATAAACACCCAAACAAGCTAGAAAAGCAAGCAAAACTAGGCGAGACCCCAACTTGCAAGAGCAAGGACTCCCCAACAGAGTAGCCAGCTGAAGCTAGCGGGATTATACCTGAGTGAATCGCACACTCAAAGATACAACAAAGTCGCCACCGAACTTTATTTAGTCCCAAAGGACAGGGAAAATATCGATAAAACCCATGGGGAAGAGAAACGGGTCAGGGGGTCGGTTATGCGAAAGGAAGGTACTAACACCTTACGCATACGTCGTACTCGACGGAAACCATTTCGCTTGCTTCTAGGCTTGGATGGGTTATCTATCTAAAGGCTTATAGCTAAAAGAAGAGAGAGAATAGACAAAGAAAGAAAGAAAGAAAGAAATAAAGAAAGCGCTCGTGGAGGATTAGGGCCCTCGTGCCTACGTACCCTTATAGTGCAATGAGGAAATCAGAGCTCCGTAGTTCATGGAACCAGGGAAAAAGAAGAGGAATGGAAGAAGGTGGAACGTTGCTCACCAGGATCATCACAATCATGTGCCTACGTATCTTACATTCGAACGAATGCAGAATCAGAGCTTCCATAGTTCGGGGAACTAAAACGAAAAAGGAAGAAGAAATGGGGTGTCAAAACCAAGAGCGAAAGAAGGTAAAGAAAGATACGATGGGGATTAAAAGAAGGATTGGTGTCGAAACCAAGAAAGAAGTGCAAAGGAAAAGATAATTTGGGCGAAGGATAAAGTGCAAGAGTGGTGTCAAAACCAAGAAGATAAAGGAGCAAAAGGAATAGAAGGGACTCCACTGGGGAGGTAAGATAACAAAGGATTGAGCTGGGGATCATAGGGTTAGAGACCCTGTTGGGGATCAAAAGAATAAGAGTTCGGTATATAAACTAACTGGTAGTGGTTAACCGAAGGAAAAGAGATTAAAACTCTATGGGGAGAAAGGCTTTAACATATAGACTATGATCAACCAAAAGAATGGGTGTAGAACCAAGCGAAGGTTGTGACCCAAAGGACGGGTGTGGAACCCAACAAAGGTTATGACCCAAAGGGGATGTTGGTACGGGCTGAACAAACAGCACCCGACCAACGAAAGGGTATTGAATCAAAAGAGGTTGCTAACCGCTGAGGATTCGGTGTTAACAGAGAAATTGTGATTAACCGAAAGGAAACGAGTGATTAACCAAGAGAAGGTGATTAACTTGAAAGGGGTTCAGTGTTTTAACAGACATGTTGTGGTTAACTGAGAAGAAGTGCAAATTGGTGTTTTAACGGACATGCAGTGATTAACCAAGGAGAAGGTGCAAATTGGTGTTTTAATTGACAGACAGTGATTAACCAAACAAAGGGAGAAGAACCAAGAGAAGGTTGCAAACTCTGCAAGAGTTTTGGTGTTTAACAGGAAGACTGTGTTTACCCGAAGGAAAAGGAATTGAGACTCTTCTGCGGAATCAAAAAGGCAACGATCGACCTCGAGAAAGAATATTGAGACACGAGACAAGTGTTAACCCGAGAGACAATGATCTCTAACCAAGAGGATTGTGATTGATCAAAGGGAGATTGAAAAAGGTAAGAGTGATCGAGGACTGACTCAACTGGGGATGGAGATACACTACCGGCTGAAGAAAGAGATGACTAAGCCAGGCACTGTGTCATTCGTCCCCTACCTGAAGTAGTCAGAATGAGAGTAGGAATTCTCTATTCTCATTCCTTCTCAAACACACAGGGTGTAGTACAGAAGTTGAAACGGCAGCATAACAGCTCCAAGTTATACACTGCTCTAGTGTCGCACGAAAGCTTCGACTCCGCAGGGAAGAGAGAGAAAGAAAGCTCTAAAGGAAGCCTAAAGAGAAGTGCCAAAGGGAAGATCAAAGAATCGAAACGAGGTCTCGATTAATTAATCAAAGGGAAGAACATGCTAAATATTTTCCAAATGAATGAAAAATTATTAAAGCAAAGGGTGTATTATTGATTATACAAGATTAATCTTATTCCTCGAAGAACAAACTTAATTCAAACATAGATGAAAGTGCAAAACAGTACCAAATGACATTTAATATGCTTCACAAATCATGTTATTATGTGAACAAAATTATGCAAGAATGATCATGTTCATACAATGCCAAGAATGTGCACAATCATAAAATCGAAAGATCGAGCATCGAAAAATTGTAATCATGCTTCAAACTGAAGTGAAATAGCACCTAAAACATCCATAAAAATCAATCATATCAATCCAAGGAATTTAGAAGAGGAAATAATGTCAAACATGCTTGGAAAAACACAAAAAATGGAACTCTGTACAGTGGTAATCGATTACCCTAAGTAAGGTAATCGGTTACTTGCTGGGAAAAGGCATATCTAGTGAAAATACTCAGAGTAATCGGTTACTCTCTTTTGAGTAATTGGTTACCACTTTAACAATGGCAAAAACAGCTTTTCAAAAAGCATTTTCAACGCCTAAATCACTTGTCTAAATTACCACATGCTAGGGTATGAATTTGTGCACGAAAATTAAACTTAATAACAGCAAAAAAGCCAACAATGGAATCAATTAAGACATCAAGATCATGGATAAAGTAATGGCATAATCAATTCACACATAAAAAAGCATCGGAACTACATCGCGAATGATACGAAAACATTCGAAACAGTAAAATGTGCGAAGAAAGATCAACCTACAAGGCTGAGATGTGCCTTGGATGTTGTTGCAAATGAATCTTGGCGAAGATAATCAAAGAAAGCCAAAGGAATCTTCAAATGTAGCCGAATCGTATCGAAACCGAGCAAATTGCGACGAATCTCCAAAATACGATTTCACACCATAGAATCTTGAAACAAACACTTGAGATGAATCTAAAAGCCAATAAAACTCCGGAAAATCAAGTAGAATTGCGAGATGATGAAAGTTAAGCTCAAGAAATAATCACTACCAAGGTGAAAGTGATTAATCATTAATGGTGAAAATGAGCTATAGTGAGGTTTGGGAGGAAAATGGAGATGAAGATGAAGAAGTTGCAGAAAAATTCAGAGAGAATGTGAGAGAATTGAGAGTGAAGTGTGATTAAAAATGGTGAATAATGGTTTTTTTCTTCTTCAAGATGAAGGTTCATTTAAATAGAGTTTTGGTTTGGAGTGTGAGAGGTTTGGAATTTGGTTTGGAGCTAACTTAGGGTGGTTTGGCATTAGGCTTGAAGTTAGTTATGAAGGTGTGAAAAACTCAAGAAAGGGGGGTTTGAATTGGTTTTTCAAAATAAAATCGTTTCTTTATTACTTATCGCTTTGACAACACTTTTACTTGTGAGTAATAATCTTAATGAAGCTAGAAAGAGAAAACAAAGTATGTTTATACTAGTTCACTTGAGAAATCCTCAAGCTAATCTAGTCCACCCGCCAAGGCGATTTTGCCTCTCTCAATCGAGGTCTTAATCCACTAATCAATCAGATTATTACAATGCACAAGCCAAACTGCTGGTGACTAACAACAACCTCTAAAACTCTCAAGTCCTAGACTTATCAACAAATCCAACCTTTTCGGTCTTTCTCAAGGAACAACCTCTAAGACAACACGTCTTAGACTTCTCAAGAAATCCAAACTTACAGGTCTTTCTTAAGGAATACAAACCTAAGTTTGAATGAGTTTTGTTTATAGAATAGTGCTTCTTATACAAGCTGAAATGTAAACAAGTTTGGATCTAAATGACTTAAGAAAGATATTAGTAAGAGAGTATTTTTGCAGTGAGCTTTTGTGTTGTATCTTTCTTCAAGTCTTCATGTCTTTATATAGCTGTGAAAAATATGACCGTTGAAAAGTAATCATAGCTATTTAGACTGATGGCGGCTTGATAGAGATGTGGGGACAGATAATACGTTTGTGTCCTGTCTTGTCACGATATCTTCATTAATATTGTTTGCACTGTTCCAAGATATCTTCATTTGTACTGTTGTATAATTGTACTTTGTTGCTTAGTCTTCTAATCTTCTTAACTTCAGGGGCTTCTGAGAGCATGAGTAAGAAGGAAAAACGTAGCTTGGTTCTTAAGATCTTTAAGTCTTGGAGTCCTCAGAACTGCGCCTTTGGAGTCTTCAGCACTTGATCTTCAGAACCTTGTTCGCTTAGAACGCTGTCTTCATATCTTCAGAGGCTTCTGATGGTATTTAGTTGAAGCATGAGTAGAGACTATAGTTTGGTCTTCAGAACCTTTTATCTAGAGAGCGTAAGTCTTTCAGCATCTGAACTTCGTTCATCAGAACCTCTGTCTTCAGATCTTCAGAACTTGTTCTCTTTACATATTATATCAGAGTCTTGTAATCTTCAGATTCTCCTAAAGCAATTACTGCTATTTAGCAGATCAAGTGTAGCGCGTAGGCGAAATATTATCTTTTAACAACATATCCATGCTATTTAATCGGAAGCAAAACATGTTTGTTAGATTCTCAAAAGTAACAAACATTAGACTTACAAAATTATTCATATAGACATACTTGTTTAATATCATCAAAACTCAGAGGCATTAATGTAGAACCAAATCTTGTTCTCACAATCTCTCCCTTTTTTATGATGACAAAACTATGTATTTTGATGACACAATTTTGTACATAACACAAGGGTAATCGAAATAAGAAGGTTAAGGAATACTTATCCTTCGCATAAGATACTCCCCCTGAATCTCAGACTGGGTGAAGATTAAATATCCTGACTTGAATTTTTCGGGATGGACTCCCCCTGATTTTAAAAGGTCAGATACTGAAATCGTCATAGTCTTGATTCAATTATAAATAAAATCGTCAGAGTTTGACACGAACTCAGGCCGTCATCTCAGAACCTTGTTTCTATTAAAGCTCAAGGACTTGAACTATCAGAGCCATCAAAGTTCTAATTTGCCGATTTTTTATTTCTTTATCAACTTTATGCAGTTTAATCAGATCAGAATTCCTGAAAAGAATGACAGAGAAAAACATCTAACAGAAATAACAATTTACTAGTTAGACTGTAAACAGCTTGTTTTTCAGAGATTGACTATGAGAACCAAAAAATCATATTCATTACTTCTCCCCCTTTTTGTCATTATCAAAAAGATTTGTAGTCCAATGCTGAAAAAACTAAGTCTTAAATCCTAAAAACTTAGAGCCAAAAGAAACAAAGCAAAACGTAGGTGCTTCAAGAGGACATCTTGTCCAGAATCTTTTGAAGCAAGCTCTGAACATTTGCAGTGACAACCTTTTGTTCTGCAAAATTTTCTCTGAAAATCTGTTGTTCTCCTCTGATTAATTTAATTGTGTTTTCCAAACGCACCACGTCAGGTTCAGATGAGGAAACAACTAAGGCGTCCTGCTTAGCTTTTTCTATAGCTTCAGCTTCTTGTTCCAGTCTGGCTTCCTCTTCTGCAAGAAGTCTCGCTTCTTCAGCGAATTTTTCTTCAGCTTCTTTCTAGTTCGCAGCCAAAAGCTTGAATTCCCTTATCCGTTTTTCAGCTTCTGCTCTTTCCTTTGGCAACTGAACTCCAGTAGTTTTAGTGGCATCTGAGAAGCTTGTAATTCTTGTAAATTCAGAATCTAACCATTTCTGAAAGGTTTTCCAAGAATTCTCGAGCTCCAGAGGCTTGACACTTGTGCTTACTTCTGCTCTTAATTTTACAACCTTCTTTAACGCCTTGTTACGAAACTGACCAATGCATTATTCAAGGGTTGTTGGAAAGGGTGATCGCGACTTTCTGAGTCTAACGGTTACTAACTGCAAGCGCACAACCTATCGCGTAGTAATAAAGATATCGATCCCACAGGGACTTGATAATCAACCTAGTGCTACGGTTTGCTACTGTGTTTAGCTAAGGCGAAGATGTTCTAGTTTTAAGTTCAAAAAAGGGAAACTAAAGGGAATCTAAATTTTAGAATAAACTAGTTGATATTAGGATATCGGTACGTAACTTAGTATACCATCATGGATTCTATGAAACCTAAGTGTATAAAAATAAGTCACATTATATTTCTGTAGAAAATATTAGTTTAAAAGCCCTCACCTCACACTCTCGTGGTTATTGCTTCGGACTATACTCCTAAATCATAACGTCTGCTCTCGCTAGCCCATCAGAGTTTAAAAATACTTTTTGAAAACTAATACAGTCTAATTAACTTTAAAGCGCTCTCGCTGTTTTTAAAACCAATGCCCGATTTCAGCTATCCGGTTAGAATCTCACACTCTCGTGGTCTTAACCCTAACCTTTGCTACCTTTTTACTCTCGTAATAAAAGTCTAGTTTTAATTAAGAAATTGCGGCCAGAAAATAAGTTGTTTATGGTTTTAGCTTAGAATTATCGAATCCATTCCAGTTACTTCATTACATACCGATAAATCGGATTTAGCTAGACATACTACTTAAAAAAAACATGCATAAATACAAATTGCAAAACAGTAAAATATACATGGTAATGAGGAAACGATAATGCTATTATTAAGATAATGAATAAAAACCCGATAAATATGCAATAACTTGGTTCTAGCAATTCCTCCACAAGCCGGTAGGCTTTTGCTAGATCGTATCGGAATAATGAATGATGAAGGCAAGATTGAAAATAAATCCTAACTATGGTTCAATAGCTCCTCAATGTGAGAAACTATCACTATTTCAAGTAATGGTAAACAAGGAATGGGAAACGGGAAACAAACAAGGAATGCAAGGAAAGTAAAAACATTCGGAAATAAATTCTGCAGCAATTCAAAGTAAAATTCTCTAGGTTGTGTGTCTGTTTGGCTTTCCAATCCATGTTGTATTTATAGCTCCACCGTTGCATTAACGTTAGAGAAATTGTAGGAGCATAACCCTTGGTGGTTGAGAAGTCTAAGGGGGACTGACTCACATGCAGTTGAATTGAGGGAGAGAATCTAGGAGAAGCTGCTCAACGTGTGTGTGCATTGGGCTTCTTTTCCACGTCTGCGTTCTGAACATAATAACCACTTTGTAGCGTGTGACGGTCGTGATACGTGCATGACGGTCGTGGCAAACTTTGGGGGCGTGACGGTCGTGGTAGGTGTGTGACAGTCGTCACACACACCACTTTCCATTTTTTGCTCTTTTTCTTATTAATTCCTCCTGTTTTCTTCTCATTTCTTCATGTTTTCTCTACTTTGCTCCTTTTAGCTTGGACAATGAAATACCTGCGAAAACACTAGAATACTCTCGGAATAATCGTAAATTAAACTGAAATAACGTAATTATTAGTTGTAAATCAAGGCAAATATATGATACATTTTCGTGTTATCAAACTCCCCTACACTTGAATCTTTGCTTGTCCTCAAGCAATTAGTCAGTAAGAAAGTCGGACAAGTTCTATCAACCACACACACATGACATACCTTTTGTTTTGAAAATGTTTTGTAAGGCATTTTGTTAAGATGACGGATACTCAATTAAAACAATAAAGATACATTAGTGACACAAGCAACAAGCATAATCATAGACCTCCGCTCTACACAAGCCAGTTCTAATCATTCTATTATAGCTCAACCTAAAGTTTCTCGTATCTATTTCACCCGGTTTCATTCTAGCGCAATCACATTAAGCCCTTTGACTTTACACGTACGTAGTGGAGTAGCCGGTTAGTGACTTTGATCCTTTTTAGCACGGGGTCTGGTACACAAGTGTGGTACCCCTTTATATATATCCTAATCGTAGGTTGTGGGGGATCGAACCGTAGTTCACCCTACCGAGTTCAGAACCAGGTTCCTCTGAACCAACCAACAATGGATTATTTCTTTCGTAATACTTTTGCAACCGTAGGTTTGGTGCATTTTTCAATTTTTCACAACAGCGCAGAATACGAAAGCTATTTAATGATTCGGCATCAAACACTTATCTTCATCGGCTCTCCACGTGGTTTGTGTTTAA
Source organism: Lathyrus tuberosus (assembly GCA_022829125.1). Taxonomy (NCBI): domain Eukaryota; kingdom Viridiplantae; phylum Streptophyta; class Magnoliopsida; order Fabales; family Fabaceae; genus Lathyrus; species Lathyrus tuberosus. The sequence goes on along the minus strand of JALAZF010000326.1, from coordinate 6,923,378 downwards.
GACGGTGCTGACTGCTAATATAAGCTACTTGGGGTTACTTTAGAACTAGAACTGAGGGTATCGGTATAATGGGTATTAAAACTGATCTCGCATATGTAAGAGGTCTAAGGTGTCAAGACGGTATCAATCTTGTTAATTTTTTCTCGATTTCCTAACATAGCCTATGTTTCGGTATGTTAAGTTGTGCAATGATCATAAAATTTTTTTGTTATAGCTAAATAAAGTGGGGAAATTTTGAAATGTACGAAAATTTCATATAAATGCTTCTTTATTCGAAAGGAAATGCGGAAAGGGAATACAAAAGGGAAAATAAAAGGTACCTCTCCCACACTATATCGGACATTGTCCTCAATGTTTCGATATAAACGCGGAAAGAAACTACGTAAAGATAAAACTAAAACTAAAATAAAATATAAATCTAACGAGGTCCACGTCCTCTTCCTCGGGTACGAGCGCATCCATTTTGGGCTACATGATCTGGAATGCCTACGTGATGGATATAGTCATGTAGGTCTTGCACTCGTAGCGTCAGGGCACCCATCTCTTCTATCACACAGTCGATCCGTTGTCCTTGGTGGACTTGCCCCTGTTGGATATGTCGCATTAGGCTCATCATCTCATTGTACTGCCTCTGTTGTTGTTCCTCTCTTTGGGTAGCCAATTGGTTTTGTAGCCATATGCCCCTTAAGATTTCTTCATTAGTGACGGGATCTTGTTCTGGAGTGGCGCGGCGACGACGTCCGGTGGATGTTGAGGCATCTTGGGTAGGAGGTGGTGGGTTCTCAGTAGGTGGCTGATCCATCTCTTGCTCTATTTCATCGACTGCTTCATTATCTTGGTTTTCTTGAGAAGCCACATTAGGTCAGGAGCGCGGAGATCAAAAAGCCAATTTGCTTGTCTTTGAGGGTCGATGCGGTCTCTGCATGGCATGATGATGCTCCTGATTATTCTAGTACGGACCACTGGATGGTATCGTCCATCCTCCCTTGCTTTAATAAGGTGGGAGGAGCGATAATACTCGGTATCTAGGGACTCAGGTGGTATGAAAGGTAAATTAGCAAGGTTGTCTCCTAGACCAAGGCCGAGTGCGATAGAAGTTACAATACCTCCGAAGTAGAAGGGTTTAGAACCTCTAGCACAGTTGGCGTGGATGTGACATAGTAGGAACAGAGCTGCATTAATTGGTTCAGGATGGAGCACACAGTGAAGGAAAAATAGCTCCTTGGAGTTTACTTTGTGGTTTTTGTCCCTCGCGAAGATTGTGTGTCCTAAAACTCTGTGGAAATATCTAATTGCTGGGTTATGAATATAGGTTGCGTTGAGGCTGTCCCAGCTCGAAGCAGCTACACCTGTAAGTCGATTCCAAAGGTCGAAAGCTTCCTGGAACCAGGCATCGTTAGGCAAGCGGCAATGAACATTCTCGTCATGATGGAATCCAAGCATTTGGGCAAGTCGGTTTTGGCCCACCGAATACTCAGAGCCAAACATGCGGAATCTAGCTACACCAGAAAGTTGGTTTGTTTCTCCCGGAGGTGTAACATAAGCAAATGAGCTCAGAAATTCCAGAGTCAGAGCTTTGTAGGTAGGCTGCCCTTGTGTGCAGAACTGCCATAAACCGACATTTTGGAGCATCTAGCATACACCTTCTAGCATACCCAACTCTTCAAGGCTGGCAATGTGGACGTACCGCGTCGGTTGGAAAGAGCGTTGGTAGAAGCTGACGTAACTCGCCATTTGGCTGTCACCGGCTTCTCCTTCTCTGAATGTAACAGTGGAAAGGTCAGGAGCTTGTCTGGTGTGTCTAGCCATGGTGCATGCAAAATGAAATAGGTTTAATGGAGGAAGTGGGTATGAGTAAGAGTTGTTACGTGAGAATGAGAATGCTTCGTGTGGTTTAAATAAGAGGGTTTGGAAATATGAAGTGTTGGAGAGAAATTTGGATTCAATGTGAAGGGTTTATGGGGAGTAATGTGAGTGGGACGGTTAAGGAGAGTGGAAAGAGAGTGGGGTGTTTGAAGAGAAATTGGAAGGAAAAGAAGACGAAGATGAAGGATCTCTGTTTAAAATAGAGAGCGCATTAAAACAAGTATGACGCTCGTCACGGACCCGTCACGGTCGTAAGCCGTGTGATGGTCGTGACAAGGGCGTTACGCCCGTCATGCTCACAAAGTCTGCATTCTCACAGAAACTTAATAAAGGATGGCACATTATATATAAATTGGAACATGGCAATTATCAATGGCAGTAAAATACTAGATAAATATTAGAATGCATATAAAACGACAGAAACAAATTAAAATAAGCAGGAACATTATATCATCAACTCAACCACAAGCAATGAATACGAATTTGAATACTTTATTAAAATTGGAAATTCATAACAGTGTGCTCAAAGTTAAATTGCAATAGAGTAATAAAGTTGAAATTGTACTGAAATAAACTTGTTCCTTGACATTAAAAAGAAAACGACTGTAAAGTAAATGGTTCTAAAACATTAAAAGAAAAGCAATAATATTGGAAAAATGCAGTGTGACAGAATTAGCCACGTTGTTTCTTCAAGGATTCCACAGTTTGGTTCAGATGATGCAGTTCCTCGACGGTGGTATCCATTAGACCGACAACGTCAAGACGGATAAGCTGAAGTTCATCTCTCATATCCTCAAGTGTAGTGCGGAAGGCTTCAAGTGTGGCATGGATGCTAGCAGGGGGAACAGTATCAGTATTATTCATGGGATGCTCAGGGAAATCATGATAGTGAGGAGTTTCAGGGTCAATCTCAATGTCAGACACATGACTACCAAGATCTTTTTCAGGCAGGGGCTCATCTAAATCATATAGCCAGTTGTGGCGGTTATGGACACTAGTTCGCTCGTGATCAGGTAGAGTAAAATGTGGAATGACTTCATTATTGATCAGGAGTTGAAACGGGGGTGGTCCATGATTTCTAATGAGTCCTCGGTCAAAACAGAAAGTGATGGTCATTGGCCTATATCCGCCTAGAGGGTTCACTCGAGAAAGCTGTGTTCTAAACCCCATGGCATCGGCAATTTTTGTTACGAGGCCACCTATCAAAATGGGACCGTGATCAGCTTGAGCAATCCTGCGAAGACTGTTAAGCATAAAAGTAGCTCCATTGATGGGTCGGGATTGAAACACGCAAAACATGATAAAAAAAACTCATCTCTAGAGATTAGGGTGTCATTCTCTGCTTTTCCAAAGAGGGTGTAGGCTAAGATCATATGAAAGTACCTTATGGCCGGGTTGTGAATTTTGGTGGACACCATAGGGTGCGGGTCATGATGAGGTTGTCCTGAAATACTACTCCAGAAAAGGTCCAGTTCATCTTCCATTACTAAATCTTCCTGTGCCATAGTAAAAACGTCGGGTCCATTGGGGAAATCCAACAGGTCCGCAATCTCTCTAATGTTGAAGCGGCACGTGTATCCAAATAGCCTAAAGGTTATGTTACCCCTATTAAATCCTATGCCATAGTTAGGGTTGTAGGACAATGAGCTTAGGAATTCTAGGGCCAGCTTGTGGTAAGTTGTATACTTCTTTCTAGCAAAACCCTCCCATCCTATCTGGTTAAACATAAAGTCTATGTTATTTCCTATACCTAAGGCAGTCATGGTAGGTCCATGGGAAAATTTGGTTAAGGCCATAGGTCTACGAGAGAGAACCTCATAGCGGTGCCATTGGACAGCGTCCCTGAATAGCACAACCATGGTGTCTTCATTATCCATCTTAACAGTTAGTCGGAAAAGTAAAGCAGATGAAGAAGGAAGAAGGTAGAAAGACTTTAAAATCATGTAGCATGTAATTATAAGATCAGCACAGCAGTTTCCATAAAATTTTTAAATTTTTGAAAAAAGAAAATAGATAAAAACGAAAAAGTAATGAAAATAAGATTAAGAAAGTAAAGGGAAATGAAAAGGAATAAAAATAGACTTAAGAAAGATGTAAAGAAATTTAAAAGGAAATGAAAATAAAAGAAAGTTAAAAGGAAAGAAAACAATCTCGTGGGTTGCCTCCCACTAAGCGCTGTTTTTAACGTCGTAAGCCTGACGAAAGCTTAGTGATAATTCAGTTATAGTGATGAGCGGGCAGCTCTAAAAGTCTTAGACTATTCAAATAGTCTCTGTTTGCAATATTATGATAATGTTTTAAGCGTTGCCCGTTTACTATGAATGGTTCACTATTTCTTCCTTTTATCTCTATCGCTCCACTTTGAAAAAATTTAGAAATTTCAAAGGGTCCGGACCACCTAGATCTAACTTTTCCTGGAAAAAGCTTAAGTCTCGAATTAAATAGGAGCACGACGTCTCCCACACTAAATTCTTTTCTAGATAAGCGCTTATCGTGCCATCTCTTAGTTCTTTCTTTATATATGCGGGCGTTCTCATAAGCATCTAGTCTTAGTTCTTCTAATTCGTGCAAATCTAAGATTTGTTTTTCTCCTGCGGCAGCGTAATTTAAATTGAGGGTTTTAATAGCCCAATAGGCTTTGTGCTCTATTTCTACCGGCAGATGACAAGATTTTCCATAGACTAAGTTAAATGGAGTGGTTCCTATGGGGTTTTGTAAGCGGTTCTGTAAGCCCATAAAGCTTCATTAAGTTTAGTTGACCAATCCTTCCTAGAGGTAGCGACAGTCTTTTCTAAAATTTGTTTTATTTCTCTATTCGAAACCTCGACTTGTCCACTGGTTTGTGGATGATATGGTGTTACCACACGATGTTTGACTCCGTATTTTGATAGCAGTTTATCGAATATTTTAGATATGAAATGGGAGCCACCGTCACTAATGACGAGTTTGTAGGAGAAGCTACAGCCTCGATCCATTTGGAAACGTAATCGACACCGAAGAGTATGTACTGGTTACCAAAAGACGATGGAAATGGTCCCATGAAATCTATTCCCCACATGTCAAAGACTTCTACTTCTAGAATGCTCTTTTGAGGCATTTCATCGCGTCTAGAGACGTTACCAGTGCGTCGACACCGGTCGCAATTTATAACCGCGATATGGACATCTTTCCATAGAGTAGGCCAAAAGAGTCCAGCTTGCAAAATCTTAGCACAAGTCTTTGAAGTGCTCGCGTGCCCACCATAGGGCGCGGAATGACAATGAGAAATTATGTCTTCCACCTCTTCTTCGGGTACACAACGACGGAAAATACCATCGGCGCCCCTCTTGAAGAGAAGTGGTTCGTCCCAATAATAGTGTTTAAGGTCGTGGAAGAATTTCTTCTTCTGTTGATAGGTTAGATCAGGTGGCAGCACTCCAGCTGCTAGATAGTTGACAAAGTCAGCATACCATGGCAGCGTGGTCTTAGTGTAAACAGATTCTACCACTTCATTAGTTTCTGTATCAGTATAGGTCAGAGATTGTTCAATGGTGTTGCTTTCTAACTGGGCTAAGAGTCTTTCATAAGGGAAATCGTCATTAATAGGTACTTGGCCTGGTTGGATGTTTTCCATTCTCGACAGGTGGTCAGCTACTACATTTTCAGTGTCTTTCTTGTCCTTGATTTCCAAGTCGAATTCTTGTAGGAGTAGAATCCACCCTAGAAGCCTCGGTTTGGCGTCCTTTTGCTTAATAGGTACCTGATTGCGACGTGATCGGTGTAGATGATTATTTTTGCTCCTACTAGGTAGGAACAAAATTTATCCAATGTGAACACGACAGCCAAGACTTCCTTTTCTGTGGTAGCGTAGTTCATATGTGCATGATCCAAGGTTCTACTGGCATAGTAGATTGCGTGAAGCTTTTTGTCCTTTCTTTGTCCTAGGACTGCACCTACAGCATAATAACTTGCGTCGCACATGATTTCGAATGGTTTATTCCAATCTGGGGGTTGCATAATGGGTGCTGATATTAAAGCTTGCTTGAGTGTTTGAAATGCGTCCAAGCATTTGTCATCAAAGACGAATTCAGCATCTTTCATTAACAATTCAGTTAGGGGTTTGGTTATCTTAGAGAAATCTTTAATGAAACGTCGGTAAAAACCGGCGTGTCCTAAGAAACTTCTTATTTCTCTAACGGTTTTTGGTGGCTGGAGATTTTCTATAACTTCGATTTTTGCTTTGTCGACTTCGATTCCTCTGTCGGGTACTATATGTCCTAGCACAATTCCTTGTCGGGCCATGAAATGGCATTTTTCCCAATTGAGCACTAAGTTGACACTTACACACCGTTTAAGCACCATTTCAAGGTTTGATAGACACCCTTCAAAACTTTCCCCACAGACAGAGAAATCGTCCATAAAGACTTCCATTATACCGTCTAAGAAGTCAGAGAAGATGGACATCAAGCATCTCTGGAATGTTGCGGGTCTGTTGCATAATCCAAAAGGCATTCGCCGATAGGCAAAAGTTCCATAGGGACACGTGACAGTAGTCTTTTCTTGGTCGTCAGGATGGATAAGAATTTGGAAGAATCCTGAATATCCGTCTAAATAGCAAAAATGGGAGTGTTTAGCCAGACATTCAAGCATTTGATCTATGAATGGTAAAGGGAAATGATCTTTACGAGTGGCTTTGTTTAGTTTTCTATAATCGATACACATTCTCCATCCGGTTTGAGTACGTTGTGCTACAGATTCGCCTTTTTCATTATTGATGACTGTAACACCTCCTTTCTTGGGTACCACGTGAACTGGGCTAACCCATTCACTATCTGATATTGGGTATATGATTCATGCTTCTAACAGTTTTTGGACTTCTCTCTTAACGACATCACTCAGAATGGGATTGATTCTCCTTTGATGTTCTCTAGAGGTTTTACAGTCTTCCTCAAGCATAATGCGATCCATACAGATAGAGGGACTTATTCCTTTCAAGTCTGAGATGTTATAGCCTAAGGCAGTCGGGTACTTTCTCAAGACATGCAATAATTTCTCGGTTTCTATTTGTCCTAAGTCTGCATTGACTATAACTGGTCGTTCGAGTTCTGTATCTAGGAATTCATAACTTAGATCTTTGGGTAATGTTTTCAGTTCTACAGCTGGTTACTTTGGGCAAGGCATAGGGTCAGGAGTGAGTGCGAGACATTCACTTAGATTGTTATCTTGGTATTTACCACGCCAATTATCATCTTCAAAAATTGGTGGCATCGGAATTCTCAGCACTTCAGAATACGTGTTTTGGTGTTTTTCCATTTCTTTAACGCATTCATCAATTATATCTAGGAAGCAGCACGAATCTTCTATAGCAGGTGCTTTGAAGAATTGTGAGAGGATGAATTCTCCTTTTTCCTCACCAACCTCGAAAGTCAGTTTTCATTTTTTCACATCTATGATGGCTCCGGCAGTAGCTAGGAATAGTCTTCCTAAATGATAGGGATGTTTGAGTCTTCCTTAATGTCCATGATATTGAAATCTGTAGGAATATAGAATTATCCTATACGTACTGGAACGTTTTCTAGCATTCCTAAAGGAAATTTCACTGATCTATCAGCTAGTTGTACAGACATTCTTGTTGGTCTCAGTTCTCCCATGTTGAGCCTTTTACAAATAGATAAGGGCATTAAACTGATGTTGGCTCCTAAATCGCACAGAGCTTTGTCTATGACAAACTTTCCAATCACACATGGTATAGAGAAACTACCAGGATCTTTTAGCTTAGGAGGCATGTTGTTTTGGAGTATAGCGCTGCATTCTGCAGTAAGCATAACGGTTTCAGTATCCTCAAGCTTTTTCTTATTAGTTAATATTTCTTTTAGGAACTTAGTGTATGAGGGCATTTGTGTGATTGCTTCTGTAAAAGGTATTGTGACATTTAATTATTTCAGAAGTTCAACAAATTTCTTAAATTGGCCTATGTTTTTAGATTTAGTGAATCTTTGGGGATACGGGATAAGTGGTTTATAAGGCGGCGGAGGCACATATGGTTCTTCTTTCTCTTCGGCCTCTTTGCCATTATCTTCCTTCTCGTTTTCCTTTGGTTCACCTTCCTTTTCAGACTCCTTACTAGGCTTTTGGTACATGGCTGGATTTTCGATTCTTGGGTCAGTGGGTCCTTCTAGTTCTGTTCCACTCTGAAGTGTTATAGCGTTTGCATGTCCCTTTGGATTAATTTGAGTTTGACTTGGAAGGTTCCCAGCTGGGGCAGCGGTAACTGCTTGTTGTTGAGCCACTTGCAAGATTTGTGTTTCTAACATTTTGTTGTGAGTGGCTAGAGCGTCAACCTTGTTGGCTAATTGTTTGATTTGCTCACTAGTGTGAACATTCTGGTTAAGGAACTCCTTGTTTTTGTTGAGCTTGTGCAGCAATGAAGTTCTCCATCATAATTTCAAGGTTTGACTTCCTAGGAACGTTGGGAACGTTAGCAGGCGCTTGGCCAGGTGCATACAGAGTGTTATTATTTTTGTACGAAAAGTTTGGATGGTTCTTCCAACCAGGATTGTAGGTATTTGCATATGGGTTTCCTTGAGCATAATTCACTTGATCAGCGGAGACTCCTGCTAAAATTTGGCATTTGGAGTCAGCATGTCCAGGTACTCCGCATAATTCGCAGTTTGGAGCTACGGCAGCCACGGTGGCTGCGGGTGTTATGGTCAAGTTGTCTATCTTTTGAGCAAGGGCATCTACCTTAGCATGGATATGATCAAGACTACTAACATCGTACATTCCTCCTTTCGTTTGAGCTTTTTCCGCTGGCGTTCTTTCACCTCCCCATTGGTAATGGTTTTGAGCCATGCTTTCGATGAGTTGATAGGCTTCGGTATAAGGTTTGTCCATAAGTGTACCACCAGCGGCGACATCTATTGTCATTCTTGTATTGTACAAGAGACCATTGTAAAACGTATGGATGACTAACCAATCTTCAAGACCGTGATGCAGACACATCCTCATCATATCTTTGTATCTTTCCCATGCATCGTAAAGAGACTCAGTATCTTTTTGTCAAAATCCATTAATTTGGGCTCTCAGCATAGCTGTTTTGCTTGGTGGGAAATATCGTGCTAAGAACACCTTTTTCAACTCATCCCACGTAGTGACGGAAATTGATGGCAAGGATTGTAACCAAGCCCAAGCTCTGTCTCTTAATAAGAAAGGAAAAAGACGTAGTCTTATCGCGTCTGCAGTCACACCATTTGCCTTCACTGTGTCCGCGTACTGCACAAATTTGGTCAAATGTTCATTAGGATCGTTCGTAGGATTTCCAGAAAATTGATGTTGTTGTACGGCTGACAGCAATGAGGGTTTCAACTCGAAATCGTTCTGGTTGATAGCGGGGGCAGCAATGTTGTTATGTGGTTCTTGCTCAGATGGGGTAGCATAGTACTTAAGAGGACGGTTCTGTGGTCCATCAGCCATGTCTTCTTCTGATTCTGATTCAGAGTCAAGTTCTATTTCAGATCCGGATTCGGATTGAGATTCAGGTTCTGACAAAGGAAAAGGTATTTCGTGTTTTAGGCAGTATTCTTGGATTCGTCTTTTTACGCTAAGAAGACGTTCAGGTTCGTATGTCGGTCATGTGAGGTCTTCGCTTTTTGAGCGAGTACTTGGTATACAACTAAGAAATAAGGGAATTTGTTGCCTTAGTCTATACGAAGAAACACATGAATTGCACTATTGAATAAATCAAGGTCCCCGGCAACGGCGCCAAAAGCTTGATCGCGACTTTCTGAGTCTAACGGTTACTAACTGCAAGCACACAGCCTATCGCGTAGTAATAAAGATATCGATCCCCCTGGGACTTCATAATCAACCTAGTGCTACGGTTTGTTACTGTGTTTAGCTAAGGCGAAGATGTTCTAGTTTTAAGTTCAAAAAAGGGAAACTAAAGGGAATCTAAATTTTAGAATAAACTAGTTGATATTAGGATATCGGTACGTAACTTAGTATACCATCGTGGATTCTATGAAACCTAAGCGTATAAAAATAAGTCACATTATATTTCTGTAGAAAATATTAGTTTAAAAGCCCTCACCTCACGCTCTCGTGGTTATTGCTTCGGACTATACTCCTAAATCATAACGTCTGCTCTCGCTAGCCCATCAGAGTTTAAAAATACTTTTTGAAAACTAATACAGTCTAATTAACTTTAAAGTGCTCTCGCTGTTTTTAAAACCAATGCCCGATTTCAGCTATCCGGTTTGAATCTCACACTCTCGTGGTCTTAACCCTAACCTTTGCTACCTTTTTACTCTCGTAATAAAAGTCCAGTTTTAATTAAGAAATCGCGGCCAGAAAATAAGTTGTTTATGGTTTTAGCTTAGAATTATCGAATCCATTCCAGTTACTTCATTACATACCGATAAATCGAATTTAGCTAGACATGCTACTTAAAACAAACATGCATAAATACAAATTACAAAATAGTAAAGTAGACATGGTAATGAGGAAACGATAATGCTATTATTAAGATAATGAATAAAAACCTGATAAATATGCAATAACTTGGTTCTAGCAATTCCTCCACAAGTCAATAGGCTTTTGCTTGATCGTATCGGAATAATGAATGATGAAGGCATGATTGAAAATAAATCCTAACTATGGTGCAATAGCTCCTCAATGTGAGAAACTATCACTAATTCAAGTAATGGTAAACAAGGAATGGGAAACGGGAAACAAACAAGGAATGCAAGGAAAGTAAAAAAATTCGGAAATAAATTCTGCAGCAATTCAAGGTAAAATTCTCTAGATTGTGTGTCTGTTTGGCTTTCCAATCCATGCTGTATTTATAGCTCCACCGTTGCATTAACGTTAGAGAAATAGTAGGTGCATAACCCTTGGTGGTTAAGAAGTCTAAGGGGGACTGGCTCACATGCAGTTGAATTAAGGGAGAGAATCTAGGAGAAGCTGCTCAACGTGCGTGTGCATTGGGCTTCTTTTCCATGTCTGCGTTCTGAACATAATAACCACTTTGTAGCGTGTGACGGTCGTTCTGCGTGCATAACGGTCGTGGCAAACTTTGGGGGCGTGACGGTCGTGGTAGATGTGTGACGGTCGTCACACACACCACTTTCCATTTTCTGCTCTTTTTCTTATTAATTCCTCCTGTTTTTTTCTCATTTCTTCATGTTTTCTCTACTTTGCTCCTTTTAGCTTGGACAATGAAATACCTTCGAAAACACTAGAATACTCGAGGAATAATCGTAACTTAAACTGAAATAACGTAATTATTAATCGTAAATCAAGGCAAATATATGATACATTTTCGTGTTATCAAAGGGTATGTCATAGATGATCAAGGCAAGATCAGGCTCAGCAAAGTTAGTTTCAAACGGTGCTGGTTGAGATGAAACAATCTCAGTATGAACAAGATCAGACATTGGTTGATCAGATGTGACCATTTCTAGAGGATTAGAGATAGTTTTCTCAGATCCTGGTTCAATGTTAAGGGTATGAGAATCAGAGAGTAGGTTCGGAGAACCTTGTTTGTTTGGTTGAATGAGTGAAGAGGTTATTGTCGAGGTGTAGGTAGGAATGGCTTCAGATGAAATAGGTGTACTGATTGATGGAATGGGAGGCGGTTGAATAGTGGAAGTTGGAGGAGGAATCGAAAAAGATGGTGGTTTAAACTTTATTTATGGATTGGAGGTAGGAATGAAAGTAGTTTGAAATGATGATGATGATGCAGTAATAGTCTTAGTAACATTCATTGAAATAGAGGAATTGGTAGCAGACTTACTAGATTTCTCAAGAAGAAGAGAGTGCAGAGTGGAACTCTTGGAAGATTCAGACTTGTCATCCTTCTTCTTTTTCTTAAGCTCAGAATCTTCTTTAGTATGCTTCCTCTTGCTTCTAGTAACATATTGAGGTTTAGTAGCGACATCTTCAATTCTGAAGTTGGACATGTCATGTCCTTCTTCTCTCACCATAGCAACAAATGAAGCAATTGTTTGTATATGATCGCCTCTGTGATAGATAGGATAATTCTCCACTGGAATTCTGTTTTAGTCACAGTGTCATGAGAGATAGACAAAGGTTTTACTTCAACATTCTTGATCATTTTCATATGCTTAAGATTCATAGCATTGAAGGCTTCTCCTATTCTTGGAGTCAAGTATTCTGTATATCTGGCTTCTTTAACTAGATAATTCACTAAGCCACTTTCAACAAAGATATCAGAGAGCAATCTTCTGAAGGGAATGTAAGTTGTAATCTTCTTTTCTGGAGAAGTTGTTGTTCTTGTCTTGCGCACCATATCCCTTAGATAGTAAAACAAAATAGATGGTAGACACATTCTCTCATTTTTGTGCAGGTAGTACAGCATGTACTTTTGATTTGTATTGAAGTAGTCTGCAGTACTCTTTGAAGGTCTTGGATTGATAAAACCAAGAATAATCTTGTGCCGGATTCTTAGATTATCACGCAAGTCCTTGATTTTATATTCTATTTTCCCAGATTGATAATTTGTAAAAATTGCTTTGTTGATGATGGAGTCAGATTTGTCGTTCTTTCCATAAACTCGTTTGCCTTCCAAGAACTTCATTCCCAGCAGCTCAGAGATTGACCTCTCAGTGATAACAATCCTCTTTTCCATAACAAAAGAGACAACATGAAGATCGTCAGTGTTAGCCTGCCTTCAGAAGTCTTTTACTAGTGCTTCATAGGTAGGACCTTTAAGTCTGTCAAAATAACTTTTCCAACCTTGAGTGTTTAGTTGATCATGAAGATTAAACCCATTATCACAAAGATTGTTAAAATCGACATCTAGTTCTTTGAGAACAGTTAGATCGTCTGCATGAAGAACACAAGTAACTGCGGCATCTCTTTGAGTTACATGGTTTTCATCGATTTTAGGAGCTGACGAAGAACTTGAAGCGATAGTTGTGGTGGTTGCAGAAGTTGTAGAAGGTGCAACGGATGAAGATGGTAACTCTTTGGAGGGATTTAGTGATGCTTCCATTTGTTCGGCGAAGCGAACGGTTTCTTGTTGAATGTTGTTCATCATGATGATGGATGAGATTGATGAAGATGAAGACGGTGAATGAGTGTTTTAGAGAGAGAGAGGGAGAAGCGATTGAGGGTTTCAGGGTTTCTAACGGTGTGGAGGTGGAAATGAGGCAGTGTGAGTGGGTATTTAAAATGTTTTTGAAAATGAAAGGTTAAACACAGTACTGGGGATTCATGAATGTAATCATGATTTGAGTCAATTCCAATAAAATTAATGTTCAGTGTGCACATTAAGTAGATGTAATGAATAAGGTATAATCGAAATTACATGAATTAATCATTTTCTAAATAGGTGACACACTTTAATGTTCTCAGAACCTGGACAACCCAAAACTTTCCATCAGATCAGAGACACTTCTGACAGAAGAAGCTTTAGATGGCTGAGATTTGAACAGATACTTACTCTGACTAAACACATTTGATTGTGACGCACTCTTATTCTGGACAATACTCTATTTTCAGATGCTTCAAGAAAATTTGAAATCTATCTTCAGCTAAGGGCTTTGTAAAAATATCAGCCCATTGATGGTCTGTATCAATAAATTTTAAACACAAAATTCCCTTCAGAACATAATATCTAATAAAATGATGTTTTATTTCTATGTGTTTAGCCCTATAATGTAAGATAGGGTTCTTACTTAAATAGATAGCAGCAGTATTATCACAAAAGATAGGAATGTTACTCTCGTGTATCTAATAATCTTTTAGCTGATTTTTCATCCATAACATCTGCGTATTGCATAAAGAAGCGGATATGTACTATGCTTCTGCTGTTGAGAGAGCAATTGTTGATTGTCTCTTGCTTGACCATGAGATCAGATTTTTCCCTAGAAACTGACAGTTTCCAGATGTGCTTTTTCTTTCCAATCTGTCTCCAGCATAGTCTGCATCACAGTAACCAGATAGAGTGTACTCTGATGCTTTATTATACATCAAGCCAAGGTTAGTAGTTCCTTTCAAATACCTTAGAATTCTTTTAACAGCAGTTAAATGACATTCTCTAGGATCTGATTAAAATCTAGCACACAGATGAACGCTGAATAAAATATCAGGTCTAGAAGCGGTTAAATACAAAAGAGAGCCTATCATACCATGATAGATCTTCTGACAAACTTTACCACTTACTTCTTCTTTCTCCATAACGCATGTTGGATGCATTGGAGTCTTTTCTATCTTACAATATATCATGTTGAATTTCTTCAGAAGTTTTGTAGTGTACTTACTTTGATGAATGTAAGTAGCCTCTGATTTCTGATCAATTTGAATTCCCAGAAAGAACTTCAACTCACCCATAAGACTCATTTCAAATTCTTCTTGCATTAACTTTGAAAACTCCTCGCATAGAGAGGGATTAGCAGAACTAAAAATAATATCATCAACGTAAATCTGAACTATGAGTATATCATTTTTGTACGATTTACTAAAGAGAGTGGTGTCAACCTTGCCTCAGGTGAAGTTATTTTCTAAAAGAAAATTGCTCAATCTGTCGTACCAAGCTCTGGGAGCTTGCTTCAGACCATAGAGAGATTTTTTTAGTTTAAAAACAAAATCTAACTTTTCTGAGTTTTCAAATCCAGGAGGTTGTTTGACATAAACTTCTTCTGATATATAACCATTTAAAAATGCACTCTTAACATCCATCTGGTATAAGATGATGTTATGATTTACTGAAAAAGGATTTTAACAGGCGTATGGCTTCTAGTCTGGTGACTAGAGCAAAGGTTTCATTGTCATCTATCCCTTCTTGTTGACTGTAACCTTGTACAACAAGTCGTGCCTTGTTTTTGACAACTTCTCCTTTTTCATTTTGGCTTGTTTATGAATACTCATTTAGTTCCAATTATATGGACACCTTTAGGCTTTGGAACAAGATCCCATACATCCTTTTTCGAAAATTGGTTAAGTTCTTCTTCCATTGCCAGTACCCAGTCCTTGTCCATAAGAGCGTCATCGACTGACGTTGGCTCAATTAAAGACACCAATCCCAGAAGCATTTCTTCAGAAGGTTTGAACGCTGATCTGGTTCTGATGGGAGCGTCCTTGTTACCTAGAATTAGTTCTTCAGGGTGTGAAGTTGAGATTCTCCTCTTCTTTTGTTGTGGAGTATTAGACGATATATCAATAATATCGGAAGTAGGAACTTCTGGAGCTTTAACTTCTTCTGCTTTTTCTTTAGGTTCTGAAAAGCTGATTTCCAAATCTGCAAACTTTTCAACTAGCTTTGACTTTTCAGGGTCAAGCTTATCATCAAATCTGACATGAATTGATTCTTCCACAATCCGTGATTCTGTGTTAATAACTCTGTAGCCTTTTGAGTGTTCAGAGTATCCTAACAACAGACACTTCTGTGCTTTGGGATCAAACTTGCTAAGATTCTCTTTAGTGTTTAACATAAAACAAATACATCCAAAAGGATGAAAATAAGAAATGTTGGGAATTTTATTCTTCCACAATTGATAGGGAGTTTTACTCAAAATAGGTCTTATGGAGATTCTATTTTGAATATAACATGCTGTGTTAACTGCCTCTGCCCAGAAGTGCTTAGCCATGTCAGTTTCTTGGATCATGGTGCGAGCCATTTCTTGTAAAGTCTTGTTCTTTCTTTCTAGAACTCCATTTTGTTTTGGAGTTCTAGGACAGGAAAAATCATGAGATATCCCATGCGAATCAAAAAGTTTTTCAAAATCTTTGTTTTCAAATTCTCCACCGTGATCACTTCTGACCTTGATGATTTTGAAATTCTTTTTGTTTTGCACTTGGGTACAGAAGTAGGCAAACACAGAATGTGACTCATCCTTGTGCCTTAAGAATTTTACCCATGTCCAACGACTGTAATCATCAATGATGACTAGTCCATATTTCTTACCATTGATAGAAGTAGTTTTCACTGGTCCAAATAGATCAATGTGAAGAAGTTCAAATGGTCTAGAGGTAGAAACAATATTCTTTGTTTTAAAGGAGGTTTTTGAAAACTTTCCTTTCTGACATGCTTCACAAAGAGCCTCTGAAGAGTACTTCAAATTTGGCAAACCTCTGACAAGTCCTAGCTTGTTCAGCTGAGAGATTCTTCTCAAGCTAACATGGCCCAGACGTCTGTGCCAGATCCATTGCTCTTCATTGACAGACAGAAGACACTTTACATTCTGATGTTTTAAATCTAATAATTTAATTTTGTAAGTATTGTTCTTCCTCTTACCATTGAACAGAACAGATCCATCCTTCTGACTAACAGCCTTACAAAACGTTTTATCAAAAAAAAAGTCATAACCATTGTCACTAAGTTGGCTAATTGACAACAGATTATTCATTAGACCTTCAACTAAAAGAACATTATTAATAGAAGGAAGATTACCATTACCAACAGTTCTGAAGCCAATGATTCTTCCCTTCCGGTTTCCTCCGAAACCGACGACGCCTCCAGGCTTAAGTTTCAAATCTTGGACCATATGCCTTTCTCCCGTCATGTGTCGTGAGCATCCATTGTCCAGGTACCATGACTGGTGTTTCAGTGGCGCCATTAAGGATATCTGCAATATAAATTATCTTATTCTTAGGTACCCACTTTGTGGGTCCTTTCACATTAGTCATTCCAGAGGTTCTGACTCCTTTGGATTTTCGTGCAGCAGGATAATAGTGTGGTATTTGTGCATGAATTTTAAGTTTAGAAGTTTTCTTCCATGTCTGTGTTTGTGATGCAACAGACTTAGAACCTTCTGGTTCTGGACATTTCAGTTTAGTGTCAGCAAGCACAAACTGTTTGGACAGAGGTATTAGCTTGATACTCTTGGTCTCATCATATAGTTTTGATGGTCCTAAATATCCCAGACCTCTTCTTCCATTTCTGCTGACTCCATAGTGTAGCGAGCGATTTTGGACGCGGTTCTTAAGCACTGGTCGCTCTCTGCGGTTGAGTTTTAACTACAGGTCGATTCATTTTTTATCCTATTAAAGCTGATGAAGGAAGGGAAATAGATGTCTCCAATTAACCCTGCTTTGCATACTGAGTTTAAACAGCGGTCTGCTAGGTTGCGAATGCTATCAATGTGGGGGGGCCTTTGTACTGGTTATTTGTATTTTCGCCAATACGGTTTTCTCTTCTCTTTCTAGGACTTTATAGCGGGGAACAAGGATTAAGATGTTAGGACTGATGCTTTTGATAGATACATGAGAGTATGGGATTTTGGGTTTTTGTTTAGTGTGCTCGCTAAGATTTTTCTTTCAATCTTATACCTACGTATTCCCGTTTACCGAAACTGGGAAATCAGAGCGTTCGTAGTTCCTCCTATTCTATGGGAGGAAATAGTGTTTTGGTATCTTGTTCAAAGCCCAAGACGTGAAGCGAAAAGATGGTTTGTATCTTGTTCAAAGCCCAAGATGTGAAGCTGAAAGTCTATTTGTATCTTGTTCAAAGCCCAAGATGTGAAGCTGAAGGGTGTTGTCTTTAGAGAGAATTTGTCATCTCTAAAGAGGGGGTTGTATGTCACAACTGTTGGGTGACTCACTATAAAGGAGGATTACTTTAACCGGGATTTGTGAATCCGGCAATGCCATAATTTCCTTTATAGGGGATTTTAACCTGAAGGAGAAGACTTTAACTCAGTTTAGAGCAATGCCATCTTTCCTTAGGAATTTCTCATGCTAAAAGAGGGACAGTGGCATGGATGTAGATGATCCAGAGGCTTGCCGCTTACAGCAATTAGATGAAAGGGAAGGAGTTATTGATGTTCGTATCCTGTGAACAAGGCACAGTTTTGATGCTAAAAGGTTAATTGGATTAACCAGTGGTTTTCTTATACAAAGCCTAAGAGGAGGCTAATATGTGTCTCGTACAAAGCCCGAGAGAGAGGCTAAAAGGTTTCTTTGATTCAACGAGGGAATCTTTTGGTATCTCGTATAAAGCCCGAGATGGAGGCTATTTGACTCAACAAGAGAGTTTTTTGTATCTCGTACGAAGCCCGAGATGGAGGCTAAAATTTGTTTGGCTCAACAAGAACCTTTTTGTATCTCGTACAAAGCCCGGGATGGAGGCGAAAGGGTGATTGACTCAACGAGGGAGTCTCTTTATGTGTCTCGTACAAAGCCCGAGAAAGAGGCTAAACGTTGTTTGACTCCGCTGGGGAGGATCATTGTACAAAGCCCAAGAGGAGGCTGTGGTTACTATTTTAGTTAAGTGACAGGTCCAGTATACTGATTTTAAAGAGAAAATCAGTTCTTATATGAGCAACACTGTACTCATGGATTTGATTCAAGGATCCGGGTTATTCCTGTTCTTTAAGGAAGCGGGAAATCCGAAGGGTAGTGAGACTGTCCGAGTCTACGGGTTTACTTCCTATTTTTGAAGAGTGCTTGAGAATGTCTTTGAGACTCAAGGAGATTAGACTATCCAAGTCTAGAGTGTCATCTTTTGTACTGTGCTTTGAGAAACAATAGTAGACTCTTTGAAAGGACTGTTCTATGCAGATGATTAAGTTCTGTTCCTATACCTTTAGGAGGTCGTCGGGACAATTTGTACGAAGCCCAAGAGGAGGCTGGAAACTTTTAAGAAGCCGATCGGTCCTTGTACGAAGCCCAAGAGGAGGCTATCATTCCCGGAGGAAGAGATCATTATACGAAGCCTAAGAGGAGGCTGTGAATACTTCTAAGAAGCCGTAGAGTCCTTGTACTAAGCCCAAGAGGAGGCTGGGTTGCTTTTAGGAAGCCTGTGGGTCCTTGTACGATGCCCAAGAGGAGGCCGATGCTTTTAAGAAGCCCATGTGTCCCCAAACCCCGAGAAATTCAAGGCAAACTATTCACAAGGAATAGATCAAGTCAGGAAAGTTCAAGAATTTGGAAGAAACTCAAGAGATGCCATTCACGGAGAAAAGATCATCTCTGGGGAGTAGAGTTTCTTGACAAATGCTTTTAAGAAGCCTGTGGGTCCCCAAACCCCGAGAAGTTCAAGACATGCCATTCACCGAGAATAGATCAAGCCAGGAAAGTCCGAGAATTTGGAAGAAACTCAAGAGATGCCATTCACGGAGAAAAGATCATCTCTGGGGAATAGAGTTTCTTGACAACTTCTATGAGTGACAGTCTATGAAAGGGTTCACAGAGAATGCTGCCTTTCATGTCTCCATATTGTTTAACCCCAAGAGGAGGGAAGACTGTGTCTGGTAATCCTATGGGGATCTAGTTTAGACTATTTCCAAGAGTGATCAACGGGCTTAATGCTAGACGTAGTTGCCGGGGAAACTCTAAATATCTATACTATTATTACACAGTTGATATGAGTTTTATGAAAGAAGACTTACAGTGAAACAGCCCCACAATACAGTTATATGTATATGAAAGCGGTAAATGAAAGCAATAACCACTTACTCGGTTGTAGAGCTTCCATGCTGTTTGGTTAGTTGTTCAACAAAGAAAGATTGAAAACAACAATATATTCAAAATCAAAGGAGAAAGTGCTTTGAAAAAGAAAGATTTGGGGCTTACAGCTCAAAGAGAGGCCCAGGGTTTTATCAGTGAGCGCACTGTTTGAATTTGTACAGAGGGACTTATACAAGTGACTGTGGCCCAAGAATTGTTTTCTGTACAAAGGGATGGGTCTTACACTCTCTCAAGAGGCCCAAAAAGTTTTAAAGAAAAGAAATGGGTCTTACTACACGAGGGTAGGCCCAGTTTGTTTTTCCGTTTGAAATGGCGATCGCGCCGAGGTTTTCTTTTAACGCAGAGGGACTTATACAATAAGTGAGGCCCAAAATGGTTTTGGTTAAAAGGGGGTTGGGTCTTACACTCTATTAGAGGCCCAAAAATTTTGAATGGGTCTTATAGCTCAAGGAGAGGCCCAGTTTACTTTTTAAAAGGTGACGATCGCGTCGTTTGTTTTTGACGGTATCGGGACTTATACAATACACTGAGGCCCAAAAATGATTTGGTCAAAAAAGGATTGGGTCTTACACTCTATTAGAGGCCCAAAGAGTTTTGAAAATGATTTATGAGGGTTGAATTAATCCAAAAACCCTAATTTGTTTTCAAAAATGCATTTAATTGAATAAAAATTCACTTAAAATGATCAAAATTTTTTAACATATGAAAAACAAATTGTGATCTTGGATTAATGCTTCAAAAATTAAGTATTGACCTACAAAATAATTAGAAAGCATTAAAAGTTGCAAAATCAATGTGGAAAAAATATTTAAAATGTCAAAAACAATTAAATATTAATTCTTTGCAAAAATATCAATTATATGAAATAAATAATATTTTTGGGATTTTTTGATAAAATAAAATATTTTAACATTTTTGTGAATTATTAAAAAAAGAATCAACTCAAAATCATTAAAACTCAGAGAGAAATTAATTTTTGAATCAATTAAATAAAATCACAAAATTCAAATATTTGAATTTGAAAGAAATGGCGCCAAGAACACACCAAGAACACGCGCGTGTTCTGGGTTTGGCCAGATTTTCATTTTCTATCCAATCTCACTGAATACTTGATTATATCATGCAATCCACATACCAATCAACTCGTTTCATCCTCACGATCATGTCTATGGCATTTAATTTCATTTAAATTAAACATATAACAAGAAATCACGAAAAATCCTCAAGAACCCTAATTTCTGCATGAAGGCTGGGATTTTTGATACACGATTCAAACAATGCAATTAATTGAGGGGAAACATTATATGCATGATTATGAACATATGGCCAAATTATTGTGCGAGGAAATATGCATAGATTGAGAAATGACCAAGTATATGCTTACCTCTAGGCCGTGACAGCAAGTGCAATGTGATTTTTGATTTGGAGGTGTTACAGATGAGTGGTGATGATCTGAACAGCTTCCCTACACCCTATGGAGTGTGTTTGAATGCTTGGACTTGATTGAAATTGGCTGGATCACTTCATGGCATCTCAACTGCACTTTGGTTAAAACCTTGAGCAATTGACTGGTGATTCTGAGAAATCAGTATTCCAGTTGTTGTTTAAGTGTTTGATCAGCTCATATGTGATGTATATGAGGTGTGTGAGTGATTGGTTTGAGTGGAATTGCCCTCTAGCTCAAAACCCGATAGCTACCTTGCTAAGAAAGGCATTTTTGCCAAGAGAAAGAGATTTTGAGAAAGGCAAGTGTTGTAAGCCTTTGGTGTACTTAAACTGATCACAATTGAGCTCTATTTATAGTATAGCAAGTTTGTTTTGCAAGGAATAGTGAATGGCAACTGCAGCAGGTGTTTGTTCAATGTTGGCCAATGGAAATCCTAGTCTCCTCTAGCCATTGACTAGAGGTTAGGCACAGGGTTGTGGTTCCCTTGGTCTTGGATAAGTCTTGACTGAATTCAAATGAAAATGGCTCAGTCCATGCCACCTTGATGCTTCCATTGCATGCTCCAATCCAAATTTGGAGTCTTGTCCCTATTTTGGCCATTCTAGGTTCAACATGTTATTTCTTGTTCCAAAGACTTTGGAGGCTTGGCTCAGTGATTGTCCCCTTTAGATTCAATCCTCTGATGTGTCCAAGTGGATAGGAGTATTTCGATTTGGCTGATTTTGGAAAATCGAGCAAAAATGCAAATTCTGCCTTGCCTTGGCAGATTTCAGCAAGGCAACTTGACAATGTCATATCTCATGACTCAAATGGAATTTGGTAATGTTCTTGGCCATTTTGGAAAGCCCTTACATGGTACAACAACTGTTTGAACATGTTTGGTTTTGATCTCTTTTGAATCCAAGTGAAAAATCCCCCTACATTTGGAAAAAAATGAAGACAGATTTGGACTTAGTGAAAATTTCACTAAGTGTTGGAAAAAGTGACATTTTCATTTTTCAGCCATTTTGATCACTCCATAACTCAAAATCCTTAATGAATTGGTCTTAGGTCAAGTTGAAGTTTTTGTAGAGGGTAATGAGGGCTACAAATCCATCTTTGGGTGAGGAAAAATGGCCTTTGTAGTTTAGGAGTTATGATCCTCCAAAGTTGGTACCCTTGTCACTTTATTTTTAACTTAGAAAAATTTCTAAGTTTTTATGGTTACCCCTTTTACAAGTTATCCAACTTTTCTTGATTTTTATTGATGAATGATGATTCAAATCATACATTAACATCATTTTAGGGTTAAAAATCCATTTTGGTGAAAAATCTCAAAAAGTCAAAGTTGACTTTTGTGCATAGTTGACTTTTTATCAAATGAATTCCAAACTGTGCAATTCTTCAGGAAATCATGTCCTTGACCTAAATCAAACTTGATTGACATATTCCATGGGTGTCATAAGGTATATTGATGCATGTCCTAGGGTTTGGGAGCATGTCCTGGTCAAAAGTCAAAGTTACAGTTGACTTTTCCCTTAAAACCCTAATTGTGGTGCAGATGAAATTGAGACTTGTTGCTCAAGCTTCTTGGATTAATCCATTGTTCCAAATGGATCAATATAGCTCATTAGAGACCCTCAAACCCTCCTCCTCCTTTGAGGTCTTGGCTCATGATTTGCCCTAAAAGTCAACTTAGGGGTGAATTAGGTCAAGAAACCCTAATTCCTGATTTTTGATGAATGCATCCCCTGAGGCAAAATTGACTTGATGATTGGTTCCATGAGGTTCCATGGAGTATATTAGGTTATGTTTTGGATCATTGGCTTGTGCCCAGATGAAAAATTTCCATCTGGAGGCCCTGGTCGACCAAAACCCTAATTTGGTGACACTGGCGATCTTGAGACTTAATCCACCTAGAAGGGAGAAGCCTTGTGCTTAATCCTTGCAGTGGGAGTCCTTTTTGATCCTTTGTGTATGTTTGAGAGGTTTAGACAAGTTGAATATCATGTCATTCCTTGATTGATCCTTTGTCTAAGCACTCAGAGAGGGCTTAAAACCCTAATTTTGATTGTAGTGAATGCTCACCCATCTTTGGGGAGACTGATGAAGTATGATGGTTCCTCCATATTGTGATGATGATTTTCACAATGATGGGAAATCTTAGTGTTCAAAATTTGGGGTATGACACATAGATCATTGAAGCCATTTTGCTTCTATCTATGCTTTTAGCAAGGAAGTGCTGAAAAGCTCTATCATATCTGACTTCTTCATTAGTGCCAGTTATGTTGGAAGTGATCTCCTCTTCTAACTTAGAGACTTTATTTTTTGAAACAACATTTGACTTTTCTAAGAATAATAATTTTTCGTTCAATTCAGAAATAGTTAGCTTGCTTTTAGTAAGGTCTTCTGAAGGAACCACAAGAGTCTTTTTCAGAGTTTTGTGTTTTCTTAGAAGAAGTTGATACCTTTCCATAAGTTCAGATAATCCTATTTCAAGTTCAGAACGAGATAAGGAAGAAAGTACCTCTCTTTCGTCATCAGAGTCTGATTCTTCATCAAGTATCAGTTCTCCTTCTGATAATGCTTCGTTCGTGCTAGTCTTAGCCATGAATTCCATGTTGGCATGTTCTCCATCAGATTCTTCTTCTGACTCTGAATCATCCCATGTTGCCATAAGACCCTTTTTAGCTTTCATAGGTCTTCCATCTTTCTTGAACTTTGGACAGTCATTCTTGATATGTCCAGGCTCCTTGCATTCAAAACATGTAACTTCTCTTCCATAAGCTTTCTTTTGACCATATGTAGACTCAGATTTACCTCTAGTTCTTCTTGGTCCTCTAAACTTATTCTTTCTGTATTTCCACAGTTGACTTATCTTCCTTGATATGAGAGATAGTTCATCTTCGTCTGAATCTTCTTCAGATTCTTCTGATTCTTCCTCTGCTTGATAAGCCTTTTTCTTCTCAGATTTAGCCTTTAGAGCAATAGATTTACCTTTCTTCTGAGGTTCATCTTCTTGAAGTTCTATCTCATGACTCCTTAAAGAAATAATTAGTTCCTCAAGACTTATGTTGTTCAAATCCTTTGCTAGTTTCAAGGCAGTTACCATTGGTCTCCATTTGATAGGCAGACTTCTGATAATCTTCTTTACATGATCAGCAGTAGAATAACCTTTTTCCAGAACTCTGAGTCTTGCAACAAGCATCTGGAATCTTGAAAACATAGTTTCCACATATTCATCGTCTTCCATTATGAAGACCTCATATTTCTGGATTAGTGCAAGAGACTTTGTCTCCTTGACTTGAGAGTTGCCTTCATGAGTCATTCGGAGAGAGTCAAAAATAGACTTTGCAGTTTCTTTGTTTGTAATCTATTCATATTCCGTATATGAAATTGCATTTAACATAATCGTTCTTGCTCTGTGATGATTCATGTAAATCTTCTTTTTAGCATCTGTTAATGCACTTCTAACAATCTTTTTGCCTTTAGAGTCTACTGGGTAACTGTAGCCATCAACTAACAGATCCCATAGATCTAAGTCAAAAGCCAGAAAGTAACTCTCAATTCTATCTTTCCAATAATCAAATTTTTTGCCATCAAAGATGGGAGGTTTTGCACTATATAAATCTCTTTCATTAGCAGCAACATTTGGTTCAGGTGCAGCCATTGTTTTTCATACTTGGATCAGTACTGAACAATGTTAAGTGCTTGGTAAAAATTCAACCTTTTTATCACCTCAGAACTGGAGCTCTGATGCCAACTGAAGGTGTGAAAACGCAAGAAAGGGGGGTTTGAATTGGTTTTTCAAAATAAAATTGTTTCTTTATTACTTATCCCTTTGACAACACTTTTACTTGTGAGTAATAATCTTAATGAAGCTAGAAAGAGAAAACACAGTATGTTTATACTAGTTCACTTGAGAAATCCTCAAGCTAATCTAGTCCATCCGCCAAGGTGATTTTGCCTCTCTCAATCGAGGTCTTAATCCACTAATCAATCAGATTAATACAATGCACAAGCCAAACTGCTGGTGACTAACGATAACCTCTAAAACTCTCAAGTCCTAGACTTCTCAAGAAATCCAACCTTTCCGGTCTTTCTCAAGGAACAACCTCTAAGACAACACGTCTTAGACTTCTCAAGAAATCCAACCTTACAGGTATTTCTTAAGGAATACAAACCTAAGTTTGAATGAGTTTCGTTTACAGAATAGTGCTTCTTATACAAGCTGAAATGTAAACAAGCTTGAATCTAAATAACTTAAGAAAGATATTAGTAAGAGGGTATTTTTTCAGTGAGCTTTCGTGTTGTATCTTTCTTCAAGTCTTCATGTCTTTATATAGCTGTGTAAAATATGATCGTTGAAAAGTAATCATAGCTATTTAGACTGATGGCAGCTTGATAGAGACGTGGGGACAGATAATACTTTTGTGTCCTGTCTTGTCACGATATCTTCATTAATATTGTTTGCACTATTTCCAAGATATCTTCGTTTGTACTGTTGTACAGTTGTACTTTGTTGCTTAGTCTTCTAATCTTAACTTCAGAGGCTTCTGCGAGCATGAGTAAGAAGGGAAAACGTAGCTTGGTTCTTAAGATCTTCAAGTCTTGGAGTCCTCAGAACTGCGCCTTTGGAGTCTTCAGCACTTGATCTTTAGAACCTTGTTCGCTTAGAACGTTGTTTTCATATCTTCAGAGGCTTTTTATGTTATTTAGTTGAAGCATGAGTAGAGACTATAGTTGGTTCTTCAGAACCTTTTATCTAGCGAGCGTAAGTCTTTCAGCATCTGAACATCGTTCATCAGAACCTCTGTCTTCAAATCTTCAGAACTTGTTCTCTTTACATATTATATCAGAGTCTTGTAATCTTCAGATTCTCCTGAAGCAATTACTGCTATTTAGCAGATCAAGTGTAGCGCGTAGGCAAAATATTCTCTTTTAACAACATATACATGCTATTTAATCAGAAGCAAAACTTGTTTGTTAGATTCTCAAAAGTAACAAACAATAGACTTACAAAATTGTTCATACAGACATACTTGTTTGATATCATCAAAACTCAGAGGCATTAATGCAGAACCAAATCTTGTCCTCACAAGTTACATCTAACTCACTGAGTTAGAGGTTAACTCAGTTAGTTATTTGTTAACTCGGTGGGAACATCCCAAGGCAAGCTTCAAATCCAAGGGTTCACATGTTTGGAAAATAAGGTGCATGGTTGTATTGAATGGAAATGATACATTGTAGCAAATGCAAGTGAATTACTTGAAGAGTCTAGAATATTCCTCATGCTGCTAGAACTATGTAGAATCCAAGAACAAAGAGTGTGCAAGGTTGCTATCCAAAAAAGGCAGCAGGATGTCCAAAACTTCCCAGGGTAATCGATTACCGTGTTTTTGCCTAGAAACAGAGTAATCGGTTACTCTGGGAAAATTTGCCCAAATTGCTTAGGAATGGGTGCTGAAGTCCCGGTTTCAATTTTCTACCTCTTGTTTTGATGAATAACCATGGAAACCTTTATTTTGTGCTTGTTTTGGTGATGCGATGACTCTGTTGAAGTAGCGATTAATCGGGCTTGAAAACCTGAATATTCCTGCAACAAATATCACACAGAAAAAGTGAGAATGTGTATGCCAGCAATGCGAATACACATGCTTATGCAAAAGGAAAAAGGGAGGTCAGATTTTGGGTTACGACACAATCCATCCTAGAGATCTGTAGTAGCAACTCATGATCAAATGGACTGTGGTGAATATTTCCTCTCTTTGGGGAGGCTACATATAAGTTAGTCTTAGGGTAAAATATGTTTAACGAATGTTTTCATAGTAAAAATATGATTATTAAACACATAGATTTATTATAAACTTGAGGTTTTTTATCTTCTCTTTTTAACTATCACCTCGATGATGACGAAAGCTGAGGTGAATAATTGTTTTTTTGAAATTACATTGTTTACATATAATATTGAAATAAACTGTTTGCATCAAATCTTGGCTCTTATTACTAAATATCTTTGTTGATATCCACATTTAGGTACATTTTCTTCTTTGCTCAAAGTTTAAACTCTCCTCCTTGTTGGTTATGCGCCCTTCTTTGGTGGTTAAGCTCAATTCTTTGTGTAACTTTAAGCAAGAATGATATTTTGCACTTGCAATCTGTCAACTGAGTACTCTTACTTTATTGATTTCCCTTTTTTTAACTGAGGCTTATTCCAAAAATACAACAACGACAACATCAACACCATTATGTTAGAATAGATAGCAAGGGCGGACATTTTTTTGTTCAAGATAGAAGAACATTGAAGATTTTTCTGTCTTGCAATCCATCCCAAAGAATGATGTTTGCGAGTTTGAGGCTGCTTCATATTAGTAAGGATTAGGGTAAAATTTGTTTAACGAGTGCTTTTATAGTTGAATCTTATTATTTTATGCCTCGGTTAAATAGAAAACCGAAGGGTTAAAACATTTTGCTTACACTTATAAACATATAAAATCATAAACTTTGATAACTGGGAATCAAAGCTTGTACTGAGTTGTTTTTCATCTCGGTGTTATGAAAAACCAAGGGAATGTATGGTTTTTTATTTTTTAAATAATAAAAAATAGTGCGCCTTGGCTTTATATCTCGGTTTTTTATTGTTCGAGGTGAAAGCTTCGTCATGAAAAATGTTATTTGTGGAAGTGTCCATTACCAATAGACACATAATTGGAAAGGAAAAATGATTGAAAAAAACAAATATCAAGTCCTATATAAATAAATCAAACTTAAAGGTTGAAGTCAACAATCAATTGTATTACTAGTGAATCAGTGCAACAACATTTTGAATATTGTTATAACATTTACATTACATTTTAATATTAATAAAGAACAGTCACTTAGAAACAAATACTTTTATTCATTATTTTATTTTATTTTTAAACTTAAACACTTATAATCAAATTTTATTGAATTTATCATTATGTGTGAGTTGTTGTAAACAAGCACTTTTGAAATTGTCTAAATCATCTAATGCAAAGTAAACAAATAATTTTTTGTGAGACAAACAAGTCCTTAACGAAATATTTCGACCTTCATGGAGTTGGATGGCTTAAGGTACAAATATCTTAGCTACTTGTAAAGAGCTAGAACAGAAAACATAATAAGAGAGCCAAAGTGTTAAAAAAGTTATGTGCTCATGGTCAGAGATTTTAGCATTTTTCTTGTCGTGACTGTCAATGATGAAAATTTTGAAACTGAATCGTTCGATGGTGAATTCGTTGGTGGTTTTTAAGGTCGGAGTAAAAGTATTGCTTAGGGGGTTTAGACATGTGATGGCTACTACGTCGAAAAAGGTTGGTGTTAACATGCCATAAAGAATTTGAAAAGTGTTGGTCAAACCTTCTCAAAAGAAGATCGACGCCAATAACATGGTCGGGTTGTATCTAGGGCCAGTTCTGGAGATTTTGATCATGTTGTAGATGCCTAGATCTTTCCATTGTTTTTCCCTTTGAGGATGCACTTTGTTGAGCCAAGCAACACATTCCTTGTTTTGAGCGGGAGGTGCAGATTAAAACACACGCGCAGGTTTGTCCATGAAGGACAGATCGAGAGAGAGAGAAAGTTCTTTGAATGCTGAAGAGATGGTGACTAGGTAGTATGGGAAAAAGTTCTTAACTTTTCCAGCATTTGACTTTACAATCATAAATTAGCCCCCAAGAAGGCGAAGAGTTTATCAAATAGAGATAAGGGAATGAGTACCCAATTTGCCCAGTTGGAGATCTTTTCCTTTGATAATGCGGGTTCAGGAACAAAGTCTCTACCTGGTTCATCTTCCTCTGTTGGAATCGTGAAATCCATTGGATTTTTCCCAATGTCAAACCTTGGAGTTGAGGTCTTAATGGATACCATTGTTGGAAAAGGAAGTTTCATAAGAAAGTGAAGGGTTTTTCTTTTAGCAATCGAGTGAAGAAAAATTGATGAATGGAGAAGATGAGAATGAAGGTGAAACTGAGTATTCATAGTGTTTTCATTACATGCTTAAGGTCGGACACATGGCATCTGCGTGGAGATAATGAAACGATTTTATGTGTTACAAAGTGGGAACAATGATGTGAGTGGAGAAGTTAAGTAAATACGTGCACATTCGTGTCTTCCTACGAAATAGGAGTGATGATGAGATTCTGAACAGATCTTATGGAAAATGACAATGCGCAGTAAAAGGGGTAATGATGACAATGACGTTAGCGGAGAACGTTAGCGGAGAAGTGGAAGCAGTGTCGAAAATACAGTAAAAAATGCCACGCTTCCCTTTTCTAACTCAAATCAAAACATGGAATTTTTGGGGGAAATTTGTTACCTTGGATTTTCGACATGGGATATAAACGGAAAATAAGACACACATATTGTTGCGGTGAGAATCGGATAACAAGCTATTAATTAACTTGCATTGCATTTCTTTAAATTCACAACTGACTTTGATTTATCCAAAGGAAAGGTTCAAGTTCGAGAAAAACCTAAAAGGGGGAGATCTAAGGTTCGGGGGTTGGTTACGCCTAGGGAAGGTATTAGCATCCTAAACGTCCGTAGTACTCTACGGGAACCTCTTGTTTTAACTTGTTATATCTTACTCGCTTGCTAAGGGTGTTATGCTAAAGGTTGAAACCCTAGGGGTTAGTATCTAAGTATACTCGACAAAGCATCGCACTTTGCGCCTACGTATCCTTACGGGAGTGGAATCAGAGTATCCGTAGTTCACCGATCTAAGGGTGAAGGATAGGAACCATTGACTATGGCCAAAGTTCCAAGGGGAAATGAGTGTGAGCTCATTTTAGAGTTCACGATAACTCTCTAAATCTAAGTTATAGGGGAAAAGTGAGTTCTCATGATGATGAGAATCACATAGAGTTCATAAACTCTAACCTACTTCTAATTTATGATTTCATTGGCTCTTAGGAGGCCAAGAAATAAGGGTAAACCTAGAAGGATAAGGTAGGGTGGTTTTTTAGTGATTTCACGAGTCAATTTAAGAAGGTCCCCCTTTGGAATGGGGGGAAAAGATAATAGTTGTAAAAATACTAAAAGATAACAAGTCATAATCCAAATATGATGATGTAAAAGACATGAATAAAATATGAGATGAAACAAAATTATGATGTCAATGCAAAGTTAGAATCATACATGTTGGACAAAGATCAAACATGATAAATAGAGAAATCGAGGCAAGATGAATAAGGAAGTGCAATAAAAGCCTAATAAGCATTCCTAACCTTATCATGAATAAAGGTCTCAAGATTAAATATTCTTAACAATTTATTTGTATATTTAGAAAAGTAGGTTCAATTAGAAGAATATAGCAAAAAGAAGGGAAGAAAAAGGATGAAAAATAAGCAAGTTATGGCATTTTGAAATTAAGGCATCAACTTGAAAATAAATAAAAACAACTAAGTTATAAAAAAGAAGAGAAATGCACTCCTATGGTTTGAACCCAGGTCCATTCGCTTACAGCTCAAAACTAACACCACCAGGCCAACGCGCGCCCTTGAAACATAAATGATAACACAAGTATATATTTAAGAAGGTGCGAAATTCAATAAAAAAAACAAAAGGACTGGGGCGAGGGGGATTCGAACCCCAGTCCTAAGGGTAGGTAAGGCGTGTGATAGTGTGTGATTGCCACTGGGGTGGCTGTTACATCCGGTATTATAATTGCTTCAATAAATACATGATCCTTCTATGCGCGTATGATTCAAATGAACCAACCAAACCAAACAACATCAAGCCACTCACGATAGTGACCTCCATACCATACCATTCATCAGCAATCAATGTCAAACCAAATGGAACAGAAAGCATGATCTAAACTTGCAGTCATGAAATTCCACACATATTAAACAAAATCAATCAAAAGTTTAACACATAAATTTAACAAAGTAAGAATAGTTGGATGTTGCAATGAATTCACACAAACCTAGCAGCAAGATATCCAACACCTTGAATGTAATAATCAGCCACATGTATGGGATTACAAAGTAGAGAATATTTAAAGGTGTAGAATGTTAAATTCTTACAACAGTGGCAACAATCAAACAACACATTTCAAATTTAACCACAAACCAAACTATCATACCAGCTGCTCACAAAAGGGAAACAATAGGCTAAGCCATCCAAGATCAGACATAATCAGGTAAGAGAGGCAGAAACATGATTGTCAATGCAAAACCAAGAATTGTTACACATACTAATCATCAAGTAAAGGTTCAATCATACAAACTGGACATCAAAAGCAAACACATTTGAAAGCACAAGATAAGGAAACCATACGCAGTCATGGCAAGTAATGTTCAGCAAGCATACCACATACTCATTTGAAAATCACACAAGGACATGTCTTGAATGAAAATGATAAACAAACATGCATACTATGGAATTCAAAACAGTTGGGCATGGTTTTGATCGTGAGCTACATGTTGGCAAGCAAATTAGCACAAACAGCAAAACAAGCTAGCAAATTAACACACAACCCTAGCAGCAATCATGTATCATGTTTAAGAGAGGTTTAAATGAAATGGAAAATACCTTGAAATGCCATTAATAGGCAATATATAGATACAGACCAGCATGGTAATGAGGTTAGTTTCAAGTATGTCAAAAACATCTTCAAGAATTAACATGTTCAGTGAGGAATAGCAAAGATGTTTTAATACTTATATCAAATGATTGGAAAAGTAAAGAGTTTAAAATGCAAGCTAACAAAGGATATGCTAGGGCATAATGATAAGACAGTTTCAATGATGCTTCTCAAATCCAAAAAAATAACTCAAGTATGTTAATCCATTTACAAAGACAAGGTTAAAAAAGAGAAGAAAGCACACCCTAAGATGGATCCTTTATCAAGGACTGGTATTGGAAACATACTAAAAGAGTATTGAAATGGGGTACAAACATATGGCAAAGCATCAACAAACAGAAACATTAAGGCTAACAAATAACCAACATTTTAGGCCATTCATAATGTCACATGAGGTCAAGTAAAGGTGCATTCAAACATGAAGGTAGAAAGCATAGAGATGAGTCACGAATCAAAGCTTGGTTAAAGGTACACCAAACACACAATGGCAATGCAAGTCATTTAGGTTCCTAGTATTTTGGAAACATGGCAAGATTCCAGACAGAATTGCACATATATGGTGTCATCCAAGTCAAGTAACAACTAGACATGAGTATTAGACATACAAAACAGCTACACACATCATGTTGGTAAAGGAAAGAAAATCAGTCATATTACATTAATGAGTACACAAGCAGCATGATGGTCAGAGGTATTTATGAAGCATACACCTATATTCAATATAAAATAGGACATAACATAGCAACCAAGTTTTAATTCAAACAAATGGTATCACTTTAACACAGGTAGTAGTATAGGACTTAGTAAAAACCAACACATCTATCACACATACACGTATGTGGACTAGGTTTCAAGGAAAAGTCATGATTGTAACAAGTTTACTCTAGTATAGGCAGTGGCATATGACAAACTTGGGCAGCATCAAGCAAGCACATACATCAAACATACATGTATAAAAATCGTGATATCACAAAGGCATAATTTAGGAAGCATGTTAAACACAACAAGGCTAGCATACACATCATGAACACAGTGTTAACATCATAAAGACATGGCTTCTGAGATTACAGTTCAAAAGAAAGACTTTAGCACATACAAAATGAAATGGCATAGTATGGCGAATTGTAGAACATGAGGCATATGATAGAAACAACTCAAGGCAACACATATCAAGATTCGACATTCATAAGCTTTAAACATATATTGCAACAAAATCATTCCAACAGAATGTAACACAAGTCAGTGACTTGTACATGCTAACAATTCATACAAACCAACCTCAATCATATGACCAAACATCAGCCATGACAAAGACAACAATGCATACAAATAAGAACAAAACTATCAATCTTAAAACATCCACAATGACAAAGTTAACACCATAACTGAATATACCAACATGCTCCTATATTAGTAGTGGCAGAAAAGACACTAATGCTACCTTAACAAGAATCACTTGACAACACCAAACAATCATCAAATTAGCAACAAAGATAGTTAAAATCAGATATTCCACAACCTAAGAGCACATCAGAACTACAAAGAGGAATAGAGGTGCATGACAACCAAGTATTTTAGCAGCATTAAACATTCAATCAATACAATATCACAATGATAATTTAATTGCAGCCATTTAAAGAACAAAAATCAGAGGTAGCATAACTCATTACAAAGGCATTCATGTGTATCATATCAATGAAACAACATCATCTTATTTTATGAACTCGAGTCATGAGCACACAAACAAAGTATTCAAGCATATACCAACAAGATTCATATGTAAAATAAAGAAAACAAGATGCAAATGATGTAATGGCATTAAATGAGCATATTTAAACAAGAGGGACAGAAAACGATACCAAGTGGAGTAATGTCCACTGTCTTCAATTGTGCTGATTGCTTCCTTTCCACAGCCCTCCAAGAACACCTCTCAACTTGCTCGACACTTTTGGAACTTTAGAAGATTTTTGAGTGTTTGGTGAAAATTGTTGGTGAATAGATGTGTAGGAGCGAGTCCCTTTTATAGGCTGAACCCAAGGGTTGAGTGAGTCCAAACATCAAACATGTGGAGTGCTGAGTAGGAATTGGAGTCACAACCTCTCTTTTGAAATTCAAATGTTGGTCCATGTCTTGGAGACAATTGCGCTGTTCATGCTGTGTAAATCTCAGAATTGCAGGGTCTATTCACAACTTCACGTATTGCTTCAGAGCCCCTTACTTGATGTCATTGGGAGAGGTATCAAATGAGGCAAAGGTTGGGGATGGCGTGAAGAGGTTCGCAGACAAGGACAGATTGAATGCTGAAACTGGTAAATCCTCCGAACCACTTTTATGAACCAAACAGTTGAGAGCTCAAAAGGGAATGGTCTTGGAGAATTCAAATTGAACAAATTGCGCGCCAAAGATTGATGATGAAATGATTTTGAATGAATTGATATGTTCATGTTTTGAATTTCTATTCTCCACTCTGAGTTTCGCAAGCAAGAACGAGGAAGAAGAGCAACTTGGTTGATTTTGGTTTCTTTAGTGCCACATGTCGCCTTCTCATTGGTTGGCAAATGAGTTGAAAAGTCAACACAACCATGCTTGATTCCTATTGGTTCTTGGTTAAGAAAGTAATCTCAAAATAGTTTGCAATATATTTTGCACGTTGGGCCAACCAATGTGGGCTTATGGAATGAAATTTAGAATTGGTTTCTATCTTTTTGTTATAAAAGAAAATGAAAGATTAGGAAAACAAATAATAATGGTGGATTAATTGATTAGGGTTATAGATATGGTTTAGGAGAATTAAAGATTGACTAATTAGATAAAATTGGTTAAATGAAAGGCTAATGAAATAGGTTTGGAATATAAAAGATGATTGAGGGTAGATAAGGTGGGTAGGAAATTGGTTATGGAGAGGATCGTGGTTAGGGTTATGGAGACAATCTCTTAGAGATTTGATTGATTCAATGCTCCATCCAAAAATCTTGATTAATCACCTCTTGAATCTCCTTAAGATAGCACCTGATAAAAAGAAACAAACACAAACAAAAACCTGATAAAAGGGTTAGCTATGCAACATGATTGACCTAATATGACATGCAAGAGATCAATGGATCTAAGGGTAAAATTTGGGGTACAACAGTTGCCCCTATTTAAATATCTTCACCGGATGACATGAGAGATGAAAATCCTCATGGAATCAAGGTGAAAGATATTTAAATACAGATAACCGAAAATTTTTCCCTTAGATGCAAAGACATGCAATGCTACTAATATGATGACATGATGCCATGAAAGATGCAGACAAAACAGGACACCAAAGAACAAAGAGCTACCAAACACAGGAAAGCTTCACTGGGGAAACAAAGAAAGTTAGTATCCACAAGGAAAACTCCTTGGAGATGCAGGCTAACCAACAAAAGAGATAAGACTCACTGGGGAGACTCTGAGACAAACAACGGGGATAGAAAACAAAAAGGATTCTCCACTACGGAAGATCCAGGGAGGTGGACGACAGGTTCAAATATGATTGGACGACACTGGGGAAAAAAGACACACTCTTACTGGGCGAGAAACCAGAAAGAAGACTTGATCTCCACTGGAGATCAGTTTGAAATAAAAGGATAGACACCCGAAGAAGAGATTTTCTGGGGATTTCTTATGCGGAAGAGTTCAAACAGGATCTTCAAGAAAAGCCAGAAAAGACAGAGACGAACTCCGCGCGCCAGATAAAAACACCTGGAGTTTTAAAAGAGAACAAGGTTAATGGGCCAAGAAAAGACTCTGGTATTCATAAGAGTTGGTTGAGATAACAAATAATTGCTTTATGAAGAAAAACAGTATGAACTGGATTTGTAATTTGGTTTAGGTTCATATTTGACCTGAGTGTGAGCAATACAGGCTCATGATAACCTTATATAAGCAAACGGTTCACAATAACCGAAAATAAACAACTGGTTCACAATAACCAGAGATTGAGGTTCACGATAACCTGAAATAAAAGGAATGGTTCACGATAACCAAAAATACAGGTTCACGATAACCTGATATAAAAAGCAAATGGTTCACAATAACCGAAAATAAACAACTGGTTCACGATAACCAGAGATTGAGGTTTACGATAACCAAAAATAAACAACTGGTTCACGATAACCAGAGATTGAGGTTCACGATAACCTGAAATAAAAGGAATGGTTCACGATAACCAAAAATACAGGTTCACGATAACTTGATATAAAAAGCAAATGGTTCACGATAACCAGAAATACAGGTTCACGATAACCTGATTTCAAACAAATGGTTCACGATAACCGGAAATAAAAGGCTGGTTCACGATAACCAAAAATATAGATTCACGATGATCTGATATAAAAAAGCTGGTACAGGTTTACGATAACCTGAAACACAGGTTCACGATAACCTGATATAAACAACTGGCTCACGATAACCAGAGGTTTATAGTGCTAATGGTTACTGAAATGGTAGGTATCCAAATGAGGTGATACATGTTATAAAATGGTTTGCAGGTTAGACTTCCTGGGGAATACTGCACAAATGGTCAAAATCTGGCGCACAGAGGCGAAAAAACCGGACACAGGCAAAACAAGGACAAAGAACCAAAGACCCACAAAAGGGGAAAAAAACACAAAAACAAAACCACACAAACAAAACACCCAAATGCTCGATGCTCGATGCTATGGTATGATGCGAATGCTCAAAGACATGCAAGAAACGACAGACCAGGGACAGCCAAAAGGAAAACACCGTGTCCACCACAAAGAGTCACACTGAAATCTGAACAGGTAGTTAGTCTTAGAGCCAATGTGAGAACATCTGTAATTTGCTGGAGAAACAAATTCTCATCAAACATCTTGTGTAGATACTGGTGAGACGTCCTTAGTGGTTAGCCATTGTTAAAGCATTTAAATCAGGGAGATATTGCCAATCCTCTTTTAGAGCTCAAAGTTTTCAAAACATTCCGCTTTTAAAACCATTATTAATAAATAAGTGAAGTTTTGCAAAACAATGAAAATATCAGAGTAATGATAAGTGTCAAACAAAGAAATGGCTCAAGAAAACTGATTTCATTAGAATGGTAACTCGCCAATAGCGAAGTTCCATGAATCATTACAATTGAAAAATGGCAAAAGGAAAGGATTACATCATATTCAATGACCTACTCCCTAATGACTAAAATACTAGAATTCTTTTCAAGCATAATATTTCCGTACTGAGTCAGCATTCACTGGGTGTGTGAGCTGTTCACCATCCATTGTTGTGAGGAATAAAGAACCTCCTGAAAATACAGTCTTTACCATAAACGGACCCTCATAATTAGGCGCCCACTTTCCACGAGCATCCCTTTGAGATGGCAGAATCTTTTTGAGTACAAGCTCTCCTTCTCGAAATTCCCGGACACGAACCTTCTTGTCAAATGCCCTCTTCACTCTCTTCTGATACAGATGACCACGACACATAGCAGTCAGTCGCTTCTCATCAATGAGGTTCAGTTGGTCATATTTCTCTCTAACCCACTCAGCTTCGTCAAGCTTAGTTTCCATCAGGGTTCTCAAAGATGGTATTTCTAATTCAATGGGGAGTACTGCATCCATTCCATATACAAGGGAAAAAGGGGTTGCCCCTGTTGAGGTTCGAACCGAAGTTCTGTATCCGTGCAGAGCAAATGGTAACATCTCGTACCAATCCTTATACGTTTTGACCATCTTCTGCAGGATCTTCTTGATGTTTTTATTAGCATCTTCGACAGCTCCATTCATCTTGGGACGGTAAGGCGAGGAATTGTGATGCTCAATATTGAAATTGTCACATAACTCTTTCATTTTTTTATTGTTCAGATTTGTTCCGTTGTCAGTGATGACCTTGCTGGGAATTCCATAACGACAAATGATGTTATTCTTGATGAAACGAGCAACTACTTACCTGGTTACATTAGTAAAAGAGGCAGCTTCAACCCATTTGGTGAAATAATCAATGGCCACTAAAATGAAACGATGGCCATTAGAAGCTTTCGGCTCAATAGCCCCAATCATATCAATGCCCCCCATGGAGAAAGGCCAAGGGGATGACAAAACATTCAACAAAGTAGGAGGAACGTGCATTTTATCAGCGTAGATCTGGCACTTATGACATTTCCTGTCATATTGGATGCAATCAGCTTCCATAGTTAACCAATAATATCCAGCCCTCAAAATTTTCTTAACCATAGTGTATCTGTTGGCGTGAGTGCCAAAGGCTCATTCGTGAATGTCGTGAATCAATAGGTTTGCTTCTCGTTTATCTACACATCTTAGCAGGACTATGTCATGATTCCTCTTGTAAAGCACGTTGTTACTGAGAAAGAACTTGGATGACAATCTTCGCAAAGTTTTCTTAGCCAGATTGGAAGCATTGGCAGGATATTCTTGAGTCTTCAAATAATTCATGATGTTGGGAAACCATGGTTTTCCATCTGTCTCTTCTTTAACTGACTGGCAATAAGCGGGTTCGGTCTTGCGCTCGATACTGATGAGAGGTGCTTCATTGTGAAACCTGACTTGCCACATTGAAGCTAGCATAGCTAGGGAGTCAGCTATGTGATTTTCAGTACGGGGGACGTGATGGAAAGTGATCTCATCAAAACATTTAATCAATTCCATAATGTAAGCACGGTATGGAATGAGCTTTTCATCTTTGGTTTCTCATTCACCCTTGACTTGATAAATGACCAAAGCAGAATCACCCATAACTTCAAGAACATTGATTCCAAGATCAATTGCAGCTTCTAGACCCAAAATACACGCTTCGTACTCAGCAATATTGTTTGTGCATCCAAATTCCAACCTTGTTGTAAAAGGAGTATAACCACCATCGGGGTTTATCAATACAACACCTACACCATGTCCTTTGAAATTGGAAGAACCGTCAAACATCATCTTCCATCTATAACTAGTCTCAAAACTTTCATTAGGACCAGACCCTTCACAATCTTTTACTACCATAATGTCTTCATCCGGGAAATTAAACTTGAGCGGTTCATAATTTTCCACAGGCTGATCTGCAAGGTATTCTGATAATACACTTCCCTTGATAGCCTTCTGAGGTACATATTGGATATCATATTCTGACAATAGCATATGCCAACGGGCAAGTCTTCCTGTTTGAGCAGGCTT
This sequence comes from Lathyrus tuberosus, assembly GCA_022829125.1. Classification (NCBI taxonomy): domain Eukaryota; kingdom Viridiplantae; phylum Streptophyta; class Magnoliopsida; order Fabales; family Fabaceae; genus Lathyrus; species Lathyrus tuberosus. The sequence goes on along the minus strand of JALAZF010000326.1, from coordinate 6,884,911 downwards.
CTCAAAGATATACTTTATTGGATCCATTTTCGAGATCAACAAAGTAGTGTGACATATCAAATACTGCCTTAAACGTTTAGTGGCCCATGCTAAGGCACAACAGGTTTTCTCAAGAAATGAATAATGGCTTTCACTACCATCGAACTTCTTACTCAGGTAATAAATGGCATGCTCTTTGCGACCAGTTTCATCACGTTGGCCCAATACACAACCCATGGATCCCTCTAAAACAGTCATGTACATAATGAGAGGTCTTCCAGGGACCGGAGGAATCAGAATAAGGGGTTCTTGCAAATAACTCTTGAGCTTTTCAAAAGCTTGTTGGCAATCAGAAATCCACTCTACAATTTGATCTTTACGGAGTAGTTTGAAGATCGGTTCACAAATTGGAGTCATATTGGAAATGAATCTGGATATATAGTTCAAACGACCCAGAAATCCTCTCACTTGTGATTCATTTTGTGGAGCTGGCATTTATTGAATGGCTCGTACCTTGTCAGAATCTACTTTAATTCCTTTCTGGCTGACGATGAAACCAAGTAACTTCCTTGACCTGACACCAAAGGTACACTTGGTCGGATTCAACTTTAGTTGATACTTCCGAAGTCTCTTAAACAACTTCAAGAGATGGTCCAGATGTTCTTCCTCGCTTCGGGATTTAGCAATCATGTCATCCACGTATACTTCAATTTCCTTGTGGATCATATCATGGAATAAAGTCACCATAGCTCTCTGATAAGTTGCCCCTGCGTTCTTCAAACCGAAGGGCATAACCTTGTAACAGTAGGTTCCCCACGGGGTGATAAATGTAGTTTTAACCATGTCGGCTGGGTCCATTCTGATCTGGTTGTAACCGAAAAAACCGTCCATGAAGGAGAAAATTGCAAACTTGGTTGTATTATCCACAAGAGTGTCAATATGTGGTAGTGGGAAATCGTCTTTGGGACTAGCTTTGTTGAGATCCCTGTAATCTACGCACATTCATACTTTACCATTTTTCTTCATAACTGGCACGATGTTGGCTACCCATTCTGGATATTTTGAAACTGCCAAGAATCCTGCATCCAGTTGCTTCTTAACCTCATCTCTGATTTGGAGAGCCATATTTGGTCTACTTCTACGGAGCTTTTGCTTCACGGGCGGACATTCAGGCTTGAGTGATAGCTTATGAACTACTATATCTATATCCAATCCGGGCATGTCTTGATAAGACCAAGCAAACACATCTACATATTCTTCCAAAAGCAAGACTAGTCGTTGTCTGATCTCTGCCCCAAGTGTTGCCCCAACCTTGACCTCTTTCCTCTTTTCTTCAGTGCCAAGGTTGATGACGTTAACTTTCTCTTCGTGTGGCTGAAGATCCGTGTACTGATACTCACACATTTCTGCCAAATCATCGGGGACCTCATAATCCTCTTCTTCCTCAGCTTGATAAATGGGTGAATCAAAGTCTATAGTGAGAGTAGGGTCATTGAATACAACGGGTTTGGGAATCACTCTGCACGATGGAGGGATTTATTTTATTAAAGATGCACAAACATGAACAAAAGAAGAAATTTATAGTTTTGAAAAGATTGCCATTTTTCTTAAAACGAAAGCAAGAATAAAGACAAGGAAGTTTAACAAAACAAACACTTCATTGATTAATAAGATTTAAAAGCGGTGGCCCATACAAAATAATCCGAAAGCCCCGGGCAAGGCTGCGGAATTGAAAACATCAAACCAAACTAACAAATTACTCTGGCATAGGGTACAAAGTAGGTATCTCAATGGCTTCCCAGTTGCTTAAAGCAGCGTCACACCGAAACACCAAGTGGTTGATTACTTCATCTTCAGCGTCTTCAATAATTGCATGGACTTGTTGTCCTCCACTGACGAACACTTCTTGAATGGTCCTTGGTCCTCCTCTTGTTGAAGCAGCTCTTCCCTCAAAAGTTGGTTTGTAACCCAACCCTTGGTATTTCTCTCTTTCTGGGACCTCGACGATCATGCGCCAGCCTTCAGGTACTCCTCCTCGTAAGGCAGATTGAATGCTTTTGAAAGAAACAAAAGATGGACAACCAGAGGCCACTGGTTCCTTGTCGTCAAGCATAATGGCATTAGCTATTTTAAGAGCCTGGAAAGAAGTTTCCCAAGCATCTTCATCCGCTTCAATGTAACGAAACGAGGACAAATTACTGACCATCAGGTCCTCCTCACCATGTATGATAACTAACTTCTCGTTGGCCACGAACTTCATCTTTTGATGTAAGGTAGAGGTTACAGCACCAGCCTCGTGGATCCAAGGCCTACCCAGCAAACAACTGTAGGCAGGGTTTTATATCCAAGATCTGAAAAAGGATGTTGAACGTTTGAGGGCCAATCAAAACAGGTAGCTTAATTTCTCCCATCACCGATCTTCTTGAACCATCAAAAGCTTTGACAATAAGAGAGGTGGGTCTCATTATAGCTCCTTGGTAAGACAGTTTATCAAGAGTTCTCTTTGGCAAAACATTCAATGATGAATCGGTATCTACGAGAACTCTGGCCATCGTATCCTCCTGACATTTCACTGATATATGTAAAGCCAGATTATGATTCCTTCCAGCTCGGGGTAACTCCTCGCCACTGAAACTAAGAGTGTTACAAGCTGTGATGTTGGCAACGACATGGTCAAACTGTCCGGCTGTTATATCCTGAGCCACATGTGCCTGGACTAACACCTTCTGCAAATCTGATCTAAGAACTGGTGAATTAACTAACAGAGATAAAATTGAAATCTTGGATGGTGTCTGATGGAGCTGATCTATCACTTTGTAATCACTCCTCTTGATAATTCTTAGGAACTCTTCGTCTTCTTCTTGAGAAATCACCTCCTTCCCTCTGTCTCTAGATGGTGTGGGGATAACAGTTTCCTTGGGTACGGTTTCTTTGAAATAAGGAGTGTATACTCTTCCACTTCAGGTCATCTTTCCAGTTCCAACCATATTAGTTACCTCTTCAGCAGTAGTTCCCACCTCTTTCCTTGGAACTACATCTTCAACAGTGATTCCCACCTCTTTCCTTGGAATCATGTCTTCTCGTCTTCTGCTGCTCATGACATTTTCATAGACCCACGGCATTGCCTTGGTTCCTCGGAACCTAAATGAAACAGGTTGTCTGATGTCACATTGCTTGGAGTGATTAATGGTGGAAGCATCAATCGTTTATTGATTGCTGAAAGTTGGCACTGATTTATTAAATACAGGAACTATAGACCCAGACTTGGATATGTTGGACCTGGATACTTGCCCTCTTGGCTTTGGTAGGTTAAATACAGGCTCAATTGCTGCAACTTTGTTTTCCTTTTCTTTGCTGAACACCTGTAGGAACCCTTTATTGATCAGATACTGAACATCATCTTGGACTAAACGGCAGCCCTTGATACTGACATTACATTCTTCACAGTCATCATGGCAAACCTCAACTAACCCAGCTTTGAACAGCTTAGCATGGAAACCCTTGATAGGAGTTTTGATCTTCGTTGCATCCAAAGCTAATACCTCATCCTTCTCATCTTCTATAGCATTAGTGGTCCCATGGGTAGGCAAAGGATTGTTCTTTACATTTGGTTGATTATCAGCAAATGAAAGAATATTCTTCTCCATCAAAACCTTCACTACATTCTTCAATGCTAAACAGCCCTCCAAGTCATGACCAGCGCCTCCTTGATGAAAAGCACAAGTTGCATTTGGGTTGAAGAAAGGCATAGATTTCTCAGTTGGTGGTCCCAAAGGTCTAGTAACGATCAACCCTTGCTCCACTAAAGAGGGATAGAGCTCTGTATATGACATTGGTATAGGTGGAAATGTTGGCTTTCCTCCTTGCTTCTTGTGGGGAGAATTTTGCTGTGGAACCTGTGGCCTTGGTTACTGAAAATTTTGGTTTTTAGGCCATTGCTGATAAGCCGTCTGTTAATAAGCCGACGCCTGTTGCGCAGCTTGGTGATTGAAAGTAGGGGTAACAGCAGCTACGTAAGGTTGTTGAGCATACTGCATCTGGTAGATTAGGTGCTGAGAGAAGTTTGGTCTCTGCTGTTGTTGATACATTGGTTGCTTCCATCGAGGGCTCTGGGTTTTTCCTGTCATGACGGCATTAGTTTCTCCTTCCCTCTTCTTATGAGAATGACTGGGGGACTTCTTAGTACTAACGCCAGTTGAACTGCTCGGAGAACCGATTACTTTTCCACTCTTTAATCCTGCCTCTACCTTCACACCAATCGCCACAATGTCAGCGAAATTAGCACTGACACTACTGATCATTCTTTCATAAAATTCAGGCTTTACTGTGTCTACAAACCAATCAGCCAACTCTTTCTCAGTCAATGGTGGTTCAACCTGAGAAGCAGTCTCTCTCCAACGTTGTGCGTATTCCTTGAAATCCTCAGTACCTTTCTGGGCCATACTCAACAACTGCCTACGGTCAGGGGAAAAATCCATATTGTACTTGTAGTGTTTCACAAAAGCATCAATTACATCCTGGAAACAACGGATCTGGGACTGGTCTAGACTCAAATACCACTTAGCAGCAGCCCCCTTCAAACTGTCCTGAAAACAATGGATCATCAGCTTGTCATTGCGTACGTGCGCGGCCATTCTTCGGTAGTACATAATCAAATGGGATTTGGGACATGTGGCCCCTGAATACAACTCAAAACTTGGTAACTTGAACTTGGGTGGAATTACCAAATCTGAAACCAAACACATGTCTTTAATGTTAGTACTGAATGCATTACTCAGCTCCATTGCCTTCATCTTCCTATGCATTGTCACAACACTTTCTCTCAGTTTCTCGTGTCTATCATCTCCTTCCTCTGACACATCAATGTAGTCGTAGGGCTGGTGGTTTTGGAAAATCGGATGCACTTACGTTTGTACTGCTGGTGGAGCATAGGTAGGAATAGCTTGAAGAGTCTCATTGACCAAAGGAACTACTTGCTGTGTTATCAAAGGAACTGTACCATGGATAAAATCTTCTGGCATGCCCAAAGTGGGATTCATGACAGGGATGATAGGAGGTTCTACCGTTGTAGTGACGATTTTAGAGACCACAGTGGCCTGGGTGTTCATCTTTGCTTTCATAACATTAATAGCTTCGAGGATTTGTCCCATTCCTCCTCGTATCTCATTCAACTCATTGTTGACTCTGTCCATCTCTCCGTATATCTCTGACATTCTGAATCGAGCTTGGGCCCGGGTATTGTAGTTGTGTCTGGGATTCAGTGTGCGATTCTGGAGAAGACACGGCGACATAAGACAAAGACAAGGAAAGAAATGCACATGAAGATGCAAATGAGGATGCAAATGCAAACTAAACTATCAAGAAACCAAAGAAATTTTGGAAATAATATAGACGATAGATTCTTTGACAAAATAAATTTCTTCATTCAAGAGTCTGGAGAACATTACATCAGGAGCAGTGTATCCTCATACTCCAAGTACATAAATAGAAATACATCAAAAGCGAAGGGGAACATTAGCAACAAAAGAGATAACAACAGTAATACTAAGGATTGACTCCAAAGGTTGACGATCCTTCTCCTCCATTAATCACCCTCATCAACTTGCTGATATGCTCTTGTGCCTCCTCTCTTGCAAGAACTAATTCTCCTAACTCTTCCACCATCTTCTGCTTTGTTTTTGAAGGTGATTCATGGTGAGGATGCGGCTTCATCATTACACGAGCTATATCACGAGACCAATGCAAGTGAGCCTCTGTGACTGGGCATTCAACTTTACATAGCTGTCTGTTAATCTGGCGCCAAGCGCGCTCCAATCGCATCTTCATTTCAAAACCTCCTCTTTCATCATAAAACATCATCTGCATATCCTCGTCGTCTGGAATTCCCTCCTTCAGATGACCCAACTGACGGCGTGCAAGGACAGGGTTGTAATTGATACAACCGTTTCTTCCCATGAGAGGCACATTGGGGCAATCCCCACAGCTATGGATTATGATAATTCCTTCTTCAATTGAATCATACAATTCGATGTCGGTATGCTTCAACTCCATCAGCTTTTTGGACCAAATCTTACAGTCTTCGACCTCCCAGAAATTCAGAGTCTTTGTCAGATAAGAAACAAACCACTTGTAAAAGAGGGCTATGCAGCAAACAATTGGCCCACATTCTCTGGTGTATCTGGTCTGTATGGAATGGTAAACATCCGCTAGCAGTGTTGGGACCGGATTGTTGACTGTAAAAAGCTGAATGGCTTGGGTATCCACAAAGTTCTTGGCATTTGGAAATAGAAACAATCCATATATCATCAGAGCTAAGGTTGACTCAAACAAAGCCTCACTTCCTCTATTTTTGAAGTACATAGCCTTTTCCATCAAGAACTAAGCGGGCAGTCCACGCTTCCCTCCTTTGTTAGTCAAGTTAGCCTGGATGTTAGATAATCTAGTTCTGGTTACTCAGGCGATGTCTCTGGCAGAAGGCATTTCTTCAATCCCAGAAAAGATGGGAGCTTCTCTAACTGGAATCCCTATCATGGCTGAGAACTCCTCTAGAGTCGGCACCAACTGGAATTCAGGGAATACGAAACAGCGGTACACGGGATGATACAACTGGACCAAAACTTCAAGGGGCCCTACAGTCATTGGTGTCTTCATCAGTGGAATGACACACCCATATCTATCAGCAAAGGCTGACTGATCTTCAATCATTTCTCCTAACCACAACAAACGCTCCACCTCTGGTAGTTCAAAGAAATAAAGCCAAACTCTTTTCCCTGTAGCATCCATTTCTACAAAATCTGTAAAACAAAATTAGTATCTTGATAGTTTAGCAGGAATGATAAATGCAATGCAAAGTTTCATGGAATTCAGACGCTTGCAAAATATCGAGAGATATCAAAAGACCTCATTTTCATTAAATAAAAGGTGAATTACAAAAGTTGATACACTTTCAAAAGCCCTAAACATAAAGCTAAATAAAAGCTAGAAAATCCTAAGGAAATTCTCCTAAGAGCCTTGTGTTGAGTCTTCTGATTTCTTTCTCCATCTGATCCCTTTCTGTGACGAGGTTGTCAAGAATGGATTTCCAAGCAGGAAGCTGACTGTTAGAGGAACTTGGATCTTCTAGGGCCTTCCTCTTCTTGCATGAAAGTAACTCTTCATTCTTGATCTGTAGCTGCTTCTGGAGTTCTAGGTTTTCTTCAACGACCACTTGATACTTGAGCTTCCAGACTTCTTCTGACCTTTGGGCTTGTCTTAAAGAAATCTCCAGCTCTTCTTCTCTTGACATGAAGTATAAAACAGGATCTTTCTTCAAAGTAATTCGTTCTTGCCTTTTGTAGGGCATCTTTAACTCTATAGCTCTTCTTCTGAACTATTGGAGATAGGGCTCCAAGGACACACAGTTAGGTTTTCCTAAAGAACTTCTTCCTCTCTTGCGCTTGCTACCCCAAGCGTCCAAAATCAACTTCTTCTGTTCTTCGTTCTTGTCATATGTTTCAAAGTAAATATCTTCCACATGAATATTGAGAGGCTTATCTTCCAAAGGATACCCTAATTGGCGTCGTGCTAATAGAGGATTGTAGCTGATTACACCTTTAATGCTAAGAAGAGGTACGTTACCAAAGTTTCCACAGCTATCTATAATCAGGATTCCATCATACACCCTATTATACCAGTCAATGTCTACGTGGGAGAGTGCCATAATCTTTTGAGACCACCATCCTTTCTTGGAATCCCAGAATGCGCCTGCCTTCGGTAGATGCGAAATAAACCATCTATACAGTGTGAGGACACAACAAGTAATCTGTCCATTCCTATGAGCGTTTCTTGTATGGACTGAGTGATAAACTTCAGCAAGCAGGGTAGGTACCGGATTCTATTTCAAGAATATTTTGATTACATTTAGATCCACAAAGTTGTCAATGTTTGGAAACAAGAAAAGTCCATAGGTGAGCAATGTCAAAACAACTTCAAAGGCATCCCGGTCAGAGTGCTTAGCAAAATAGCGAGCCTTTTCAAGCAAGAACTTAGCAGTTAACCCAAAAATTCCTCCCTTAGAAATCAAATTTCTTTTGATGTCAACTAATTCCAAATGAGTTTTCTTGGCTATTTCTTCATCTTTAGGATCATTCTCGAAGATAGGAAACGGGGACTCATCTTTGATAGGCAAACTAATTATCTGAGAGTATTCCTCAAGGGTAGGTAAGAGTTGATAGTCAGGAAAGGTGAAGCAGTGATACTTTGGATCATAAAACTGAAGCAGAGTTGAGAGGAGTCCTTCATCAATGGTCTTCTTCAACAAAACCCACAACTTCCCATATCTTTTTATGAACCCTTCAGGGACTGTTAGAAAATCTCCCAATTTCCTTAGGTCATCCAATTTGGGACTCTTGAAAGTGTATTTAATGGTGTTTCTTCTTGAACTGTCCATGATATCCCTCTGATATATAAGAAAAGAAATCTGAGTTTTATGAAACAGATGCAGCATGAATGCTTATGATGTATGAATGCAAGGCACACACAAAGCACACAAAACACAAGCAAAATGATTCGGTTTGTTAAATGTTTTAGAGAGAATGATGATTATTCGATAAACGAGACGTCGGCCTCGCAACCAATTAATCGGGGCATTATTGGGATGCTAGATCCCAATGACACCTTTTTCATTCGATTGATTTACGAAATATTATTTGATGAACAATGAAAGTACCACATGGAATGCTAGACTCCAATGGCATTCATTTGTCCAAATAGTTAAGGCGAGTGTTTTAGAAACGAAAGGTCGAGTGATCACCACCTAAGGCGTGCGCCTCGATAGCGGTCATTCAAGAACCCAAGAAGTTCTAGACCTCAAGAATTCGGTTCTTTCACAATTTAATTGAAAAAATGATTTGAATAGGTGTTGAGTATTTTAATCGGGAAATAAGCGTTTGAACAAATAAAAATGATTAGATAAGCATGAATATGAATATGATATGGATATGAATAAGAATGAACGATAATATAATCGAGATAATATTGACAAGATATTAAAGTTGGCATAAAATAAAATTGGTCTCGTCTTAATCAAGATTTAATCGAGAAATCGATAATCTATAATATTTGACTTTCATTGACCAACTAAAAGAATATACGAAAATGGAAATTAAATGGAGATAGAAATTAAATCGAAAATATAGAAAGGTCTCATCTTTACTAAGATTTTAAATCGAAAAATCGATAATCTTTAGTATTTGATTTTCATTGACCCAAAAATGAATAAAAACAATGAAAAATAGTATAAATGAAATAAAATCGAAAAATGATAAGAAAAGAATAAAGGTCTCACGTTTATCGAGATTTAGTCGAGAAATCGATAAATCAATTGATTTATGGTTTTCATTGACCCACAATGAATAAAAATAATAAAAATGAAATAAAATCAAAATAAATAGGAAAAAGAATAAAGGTCTCACCTTTATCGAGATTTAGTCGAGAAATCGATAAATCAATCGATGTATGGTTTTCATTGACCCACAAAATGAATAAATGATAGTGAATAAATCAAATAAATAAATGATAGGCCTCAAATAAATCAAAACTTAATCAATTTGGTTAAATTATGAATGATGTTATATCATTGGCCCAAAAAGAGAACTAGAATCGAAAATGGAAAAACAAGAGTGAAGATAAAACATAAAAAAAATGAGACAAGTGTATTAAACATTAATAAATTTTTAAAAAATTGAGAATATTAACTTAAAAAATAAAAACCAAAGGGCAAGGGGGTCTGCATAGAGAAGGGAGTATGTGAAAATGGAGAAGAGTGTCAAATGGGCTCAAAGACCCATTATCCTCATCAGCGTAAAAAAAATAGCAATTAAAAAAAGAAAATGAGCTCGTGAGGCCCAGATCCACGCTAGGAACACCACTCTTAAAACTAAACGAATAGGAAAAAAGACCTTATCGCATAACACACATCGTGGCCAAACAACACAAATCCTCTAAAATAACACCGAATTCTAAGATCCACAATGATGAACATCATTTCACTACAACCTTGGTTCCGTCTCAAGAATCTCGTGTGGCCGTATCTTTGTTTGACTCACAGGTTTGTGCTTCAACCTTAATCTCTCGTCATCTCACTGTTCGGTTTCACGACGTGTATGGGTTGATACGATTTTTGGGTTGAGTTGTTTGGGATTCGAAACTCTTTCTCTTTCATCTCTATTTCTGGCTGATTTCTGAGTTTGGGTTTCGTTTTATGATTTGAAAGAGTTCATGGGTTTATTGGTGATTTGGGATTGATTTGGTGATGATGTTTAGGGTTGGAGGAGGTTAGAGGTTGTGGAGATTTGAAGGAAAAGAAGGTCGAATGTTGTTGTTGAAGGAGGGTTCAGTTTTGAAATGGAGTTGAAGGTTTTTGTTTAGTTGAAGGAAGAATGTATTTGCGTTGAGGAAAAGGAAAGGTTCTGTGAAATGATGTTGGTTTGTGGTTGAGTGAATTTATGAACGAAAAAAGAAGGGTTGAAGATTGGTTTAAGACTGAAAAATGGTTGAAGGAGAAGAGAGATTTAGGAGCAGTGTAACGTTGGTTCTTCGCCCCCCTTGAGAGTGAGAATGAGGCTTTCTTTATAGGATTTGTGAAGGGTAGTTGTGGAAGAAAATGAAGAAAAGATGAGCTGGAAATTGGTGTTGGATGTACGGTTTTGGGAGTAGTGGTGTTGTGGGGTCGAGCAGTATAGGTTATAAAAAATGAAGATATGCTAACTTGAATTCTTTTTTTGATTTTGCAGCGAGTCGATTTGTTATGTGCGATGGACTTTTGCAGTTAAGTTGTTTTGTGGCTGGATGAATAGGCAAGATCTGCTCTTTATGGTTGAGCTGCTCATGATTTACGCATGTATTATGTGTGGGTTATGGTGATAAGTTGGTTTTATTGTGTGGCTGTGTTATATTGGAGTCACAGGACCTAATTATTTGTAATTGGCTGGTGAATGAATTGGTGCGTGAGGCTAGTGATTTGGGCGGGGCCAGTTTTGGATATTTTAGTGCACATGGCCTAGTTTGTTCTTTGGAAAATCTCAAGTGGCGTCATGGTGCATATGGGGGGTATGGGAAGCTCAAATTTTTTGTGTAAACATGATGACTTGTGTGGTGCGTTGCATAGGATATGGCTGGCTATTGGTATCCGTTGTTGCAGCTTGTAAAGGCTTGGAATGAGTAGCTCAGACGTGATGCCTTCAATTTCAACTTGACTTTCTTTTCTTTTTGTGTATTTTTAATGGGATTGGATTGTAAATACGGGCTTTTTGTAGAAGGAAATTTGTTGTAACATTTGGTTATGGTTTTTTTTTTGGAATTAATTCAAATGGGCTTATGGTTTTTTGTAGATGTAGTATATAATGATAAAAAAGAAAGTGGATTAAGAAAAGATAATTAAAAATAATTGAATGGATAGAAATTGAGTTAAAAAGAAATAGTTGAATGAAATGGACTTAGAAAAAGGAAATGGTTATTGAATTTGGATTGGATTTGAAATGTGGAAATTGGTTGAAAAAAGAAAGATAATTAAAAAAGGTTATGGACATTAATGGATTATAGATTTATGGATTAAAAGAAAGATTAATGGATAATGGATATGGTTAAAAATTGGAAATGGATAAAGGATGGTTAATGGGTTTGTAAAGTGGATATGGATAATTATATGTTGAAATGGATATTTAATTGGATGAATAAAAAAGAAAGGGTTAAAAAGTAGATATGACTTAAAATAAAAGGATAAGAAATAAAAGAGAGATGAAGTTGAAGACAACAAATTTTTTGGATTTTTCCGAATAATTGTCGGTGGGTGGATGTACAGATGGAAATTATATACAGGTAGGACAAATTTGGGGTATGACAGATGCCCCTATCTAATTGGCTTAAACCGAGTTAGATGAACTGATATGGCGTTCATCTTTCGAAGTAGAAGAAAATTAGATATGAAGAAGACCACAAATTTGTCTGAAAGAAAGAAAAGGAATTGGGCAGTTGAAATACAGGAAATCTGACGCCAAAAGGACGACAGATCTATCACCAAAAGGATGATAGTAAACACACACACACAAACCCTTCCACCAAAAGGATGAAAATGAGGTCAAAGCCTGCTATTACCAAAAGGATAATAGGGCACACACACACGGAGACCCTTCCACCAAAAGGATGAAAATGAGGTCAAAGCCTGCTATTACCAAAAGGATAATAGGGCACACACGCACACAGACCCTTCCACCAAAAGGATGAAAATGAGGTCACAGCCTGCTATTAACAAAAGGATAATAGGGCACACACACACACAGACCCTTCCACCAAAAGGATGAAAATGAGGTCAAAGCCTGCTATTACCAAAAGGATATTAGGGCACACACTCACACAGACCCTTCCACCAAAAGGATGGAAATAAAGTCACAGCCTGCTATTACCAAAAGGATAATAGGGCACACACACAACCTGCTACTACCAAAAGGATAATAGGGCACACACACACATAGACCCTTCCACCAAAAGGATGGAAACGAGGTTAAAGCCTGCTATTTACCAAAAGGATAATAGGGCACACACGCACAGCCTGCTACTACCAAAAGGATAATAGGGAACACACGCACACAGACCCTTCCACCAAAAGGATGAAAATGAGGTCAAAGCCTGCTATTACTAAAAGGATAATAGGGCACACACACACACAGACCCTTCAACCAAAAGGATGGAAATGAGGTCAAAGCCTGCTATTACCAAAAGGATAATAGGACAAACATACACACAGACCCTTCCACCAAAAGGATGAAAATGAGGTCAAAGCCTGCTATTACCAAAAGGATAATAGGGCACACACGCACGCAGATCCTTCCACCAAAAGGATGGAAATGAGGTCAAAGCCTGTATTACCAAAAGGATAATAGGGCACACACGCACACAAACCCTTCCACCAAAAGGATGGAAATGAGGTCAAAGCCTGCTATTACCAAAAGGATAATAGGGCACACACACACAGCCTGCTACTACCAAAGGGATAATAGGGCACACACGCACACAGACCCTTCCACCAAAAGGATGAAAATGAGGTCAAAGCCTACTATTACCTAAAGGATAATAGGGCAAACACACACACAGACCCTTCCACCAAAAGGATGAAAATGAGGTTAAAGCCTGCTATTACCAAAAGGATAATAGGGCACACACACACAGCCTGCTACTACCAAAAGGATAATAGGGCACACACACACAGCCTGCTATTACCAAAAGGATAATAGGGCACACACACACAGCCTGCTATTACCAAAAGTATAATAGGGCACACATACACAGCCTTCTACTACCAAAAGAATAGTATGGCATACAACACAGCCTGCTATTACCAAAAGGATAATAGGGCACACACACACAGGCTGTCACTCACCAAAAGGATGACACATAGACCAAGGGTTTATGGATCGGCGACACCAAAAGGATGACGGATCAAAACAAGCTACTACCACCAAAAGGATGATAGGAACTTCTTATTTGTGAGGACCAACATCAAATGGACACAGGTTGAATTAAGTTGATTGGGTTTTCCTATCACCAAAAGGATGATAGTAAGGCAATTGACAGAAGGTCAAGTTTGCTGGGGATATGATGAGTGAGATTTATTTGGAGCCATCAACAAAAGGTTGAAGAAAAGAATTCAATGAAGAACGCCTACTGACGGTGAAAAAAAAAAGAAGGTAACCCGCCAAGATCTACGCAATCTTGTGCCTACGTATCTTTATTCGGACGAGAATAAAGAATCAGGGCAGTCGTAGTTCGACCTGAAGAAAAGATTCAATGAGGAACGCCCACTGACTCGGAGGAATGTTTATTGGTTGAGATAAGGATGACAACCTCAGCAACAAAAGGTTGAGGAACACAACCCAATGAGGAATGCACACTGACTTGCTTGGAGATCACAGCTTTATTAATAAGAGGTTGAAGATTTCATGAGGAACGCTCATGAACTTGAAAATATGCCCCTGGCTGGGCTGGAGATTGCTTGCCGTCTTGTCTTGATCAACAAAAGGTTAAAAACTTCGTGAGAAACGCCCACGGATTTGCAGAAGATGCCCCTGGCTGGGCTGGAGACCGTCTTGAGCTTGCTCAACAAAAAAAAGTTGAAAGCTTCGTGAGGAACGTGTAATACCCCAAATTTTGACCACTTAGATTTCCCATCATTGTGAAAATCATCATCACAATATGGATGTACCATCATGCTTCATCAGTCTCCCCAAAGATGGGTGAGCATCCAATACAATCAAAATTAGGGTTTCAAGCCCTCTCTGAGTGCTTAGACAAAGGATTAATCAAGAAATGACATGATCTTCAACTTGTCTAATCTCTTAAATATCCACAATGGATCAAAAAGTACTCCCACTTCAAGGATTAAGCACAAGGCTGCTCCCTTCTAGGTGGATCAAGTCTCAAGATCGACAGTGTCACCAAATTAGGGTTTTGGTCGACCAGGGCCTCCAGATGGAAATTTTCATCTGGGAACAAGGCAATGATCCAAAACATAACCTAATATACTTCATGGAACCTCATGAACCCATGCATCAAGTCAATTTTGCCTCAGGGGATGCATTCATCAAAAATCAGGAATTAGGGTTTCTTGACCTAATTCACCCCTAAGTTGACTTTTGGGACAAACCATGAGACAAGACCTCAAGACATGATTTGAGGGTCTCTAATATACCATATTGATCCATTTGGAACAATGGATTGATCCAAGAAGCTTGAGCAACAAGTCTCAATTTCATCTGCACCACAATTAGGGTTTTAAGAGAAAAGTCAACTATAACTTTGACTTTTGACCAAGACATGCTCCCAAACCCTAATACATGATTGAATATACCCTATGACACCCATGGAACATGTCCATCAAGTTTGATTTAGGTCAAGGACATGATTTCCTGAAGAATTGCACAGTTTGGAATTCATCTGATAAAAAGTCAACTGTGCACAAAAGTCAACTTTGACTTTTTGAGATTTTTCACCAAAATGGATTTTTAACCCTAAAATGATGTTAATGTATGATTTGAATCATCATTCATCAAGAAAAATCAAGAAAAGTGAGATAACTTGTAAAAGGGGTAACCATAAAACTTAGAAATTTTTCTAAGTTAAAAATAAAGTGGCAAAGGTACCAACTTTGGAGGACCATAACTCCTAAACCACAAGGCCATTTTTTCTCATCCAAAGATGGATTTGTAGCCCTCATTATCACCTACAAAAACTTCAACTACAAGTCATTCCAATTCATTAAGGATTTTGAGTTATGGAGTGATCAAAGTGGCTGAAAAGTGAAAATGTCACTTTTTCCAACACTTAGTGAAATTTTCACTAAGTCAGATTCTGCCTCACTTTTTGCCAAATGTAGGGGGGTTTTTCACTTGGAATCAAAAGAGATCAAAACCAAACTTGTTCAAACAGTTGTTGTATCATGTAAGAGCTTTCCAAAATGGCCAAGAACATTGCCAAATTCAACCTACACCATGAGATACAACCTTGCCAAGTTGCCTTGCTGAAATCTGTCAAGGCAAGGCAGAATTTGCAACTTTGGTCGATTTGCCAAAATCATCCAAATTAAATTGCTCCTATCCACTTGGACACCTCAGAGGATTGAATCTAAAGGGGACAATCACTGAGCCAAGCCTCCAAAGTCCATGGAACAAGAAATAGCATGTTGAACCTAGAATGGCCAAAATAGGGACAAGACTTCAAATTTGGAATGAGGCATTCAATGGAACCATCAAGGTGGCATGGACTGAGCTATTCTCATCTGAAATCAGTCAAGACTTATCCAAGACCAAGGGGACCAAAGCTCTGTGCCCTAACCTCTAGTCAATGGCTAGAGGAGACTTGGATTTTCATTTGCCAACATTGGCCAAACCTACTTACCAGCTGCCATGCATTATTCCTTGCAAAACAAACTTGCTCTACTATAAATAGAGCTCAATTGTGGTCAGTTTGAGTACACCAAAGCCATCTAACAGATGCTTTCCTCAAAATCTCTTCTTTCACTCCAATTTTTTCTTCTAAGGCAAGTCACTATCGGGTTTTGAGTTTGAGAGCAATTCCAATCAAACCAATCACTCACACACCTCACATACATCACATATGAGCTTATCAAACACTTAGATTACTTCTGAAACATCAATTTCACAAAATCACCAGCTGGTTGCTCAAGGTTTTAACCAAAGTGCAGCTGAGGTACCACAAAATGATCCAGCCAATTTCAATCAAGTCCAACCATCCAAACATAATCCATAGGGTGTAGGGAAGCTGTTCAGATCATCACCACTCATCTGTAACACCTCTAAATCAAAAATCACTTTGAACTTGCTGTCACGACTTGGAGGTAAGCACATACTTGGTCATCTCTCAATCTATGCATATTTCCTCGCACAATAATTTGGCCATATGTTCATAATCATGCATGGAATGTTTTCCCTCAATTAATTGCATTGTTTGAATCGTGTATCAAAAATCCTAGCCTTCATGCAGAAATTAGGGTTCTTGAGGTCTCTTCGTGATTTCTTGTTGTATGTTTAATTTAAATGAAATTAAAGTACATAGACATAATCGTGAGGTTGAGGCGAGCATAATGATATGTGGATTGCATGATATGATTACGTATTCATGGGGATTGGATAGAAAATGCAAATCTGAGAAACCAAGAACACGCGCGTGTTCTTCAGCTTGTTCTTGGCGCCATTTTTAGAAATTCAAATATTTGAATTTTGTGATTTTGTTTAATTGATTCAAAAATTAATTTCTCTCTGAGTTTTAATGATTTTGAGTTGATTCTTTTTTTAATAATTCACAAAAATGTTAAAATATTTTATTTTCACAAAAAATCCCAAAAATATTATTTATTTCATATAATTGATATTTTTGCAAAGAATTAATATTTTAATTGTTTTTGACATTTTAAATATTTTTTCTACATTGATTTTGCAACTTTTAATGCTTTCTAATTATTTTGTAGGTCAATACTTAATTTTTGAAGCATTAATCCAAGATCACAATTTTTTTTCCATGTGTTAAACAATTTTTTATCATTTTAATTGAATTTTTATTCAATTAAATACATTTTGAAAACAAATTAGGGTTTTGGATTAATTCAACCCTCATAAATCATTTTCAAAACTTTTTGGGCCTCTTGAGAGAGTGTAAGACCCATCCCCCCTTGTACAAAAACTTTTTGGGCCTCACTCATTCTATAAGTCCCTCTGTACAAGTAAACGGCACGATCGTCGCCCGTTTAAAAATAAAAATCATCTGGGCCTCTCCTTGAGCTATAAGACCCATTCAAAACACTTTGGGCCTCTATTAGAGTGTAAGACCCAATCCCCCTTTTAACCAAAACATTTTGGGCCTCACTTATTGTATAAGTCCCTCTGCGTTAAAAGAAAACCTCGGCGCGATCGCCATTTTTAAACGAAAAATCATTTGGGCCTACCCTCGTGTTATAAGCCCCTCTCTTTTCTTTAAACCTTTTTTGGGCCTCTTGAGAGAGTGTAAGACCCATCCCTTTGTACAGAAAACCTTTTTGGGCCCCAGTCACTTGTATAAGTCCCGCTGTACAAAGTCAAACAGTGTGCTCACTGATAAAACCCTGGGCCTCTCCTTGAGCTGTAAGCCCCAAATCTTTCTTTTTCAAAGCACTTTCTCCTTTGATTTTGAATATACTGTTGTTTTCAATCTTTCTTTGTTGAACAACTAACCAAACAGCATGGAAGCACTACAACCGAGTAAGTGGTTATCGCTTTCATTTACTGCTTTCATATTATAAACTGTATTGTGGGGCTGCTCACTGTAAGTCTCCTTTCATAAACTCATATCTACTGTGTAATAATAGTATATATATTTCGAGTTTCCCCGGCAACTACGTCTAGAACTAGGTGACGCCGTTTCATTTATTCGTAGAAATAGACGCCTAGATCCCCAATAGGAGCACCAGATACAGTCTTCTCTTCGGCTGTCCTCCTTAGGAATCGTCAAGAAGCTCTACTCCCCAAGATGAATGTATTCTCCGTGAATGGCATCTTTGAGTTTCTTCCAAATTCTCGAACTTTCCTGACTTGATCTATTCCTTGTGGATAGCTTGCCTTGAATGTCTCAGGGTTTGGGTACCCACTACGGTCATAATCTTGGACCTTAACTAAGGAACCCTCTTTAAAAGCTAAAAATCGCTGGATAGTAAACCTCGCACGTTTACCAGTGGTTTTTATCTTTAAAAGAGTTATCTCACCTAATGGAAAGGAGATGATAGACCCACGGGCTTCTTAAAAGCATCGGCCTCCTCTTGGGCATTATTCAAGGACACTACGGCTTCTTAGAAGTATTCGCAGCCTCCTCTTAGGCTTCATATAATGATCTCTTCCTTAGGGAATGATAGCCTCCTCTTGGGCTTCGTACAAGGACCCTTCGGCTTCTTAAAAGTTTCCAGCCTCCTCTTGGGCTTTGTACAAATTGTCCCGACGACCTCCTAGAGGTATAGGAACAGAACCTAGTCATCCTCATAGAACAATCCTTTCATCGAGTCTACTACTGTTTCTCAAAGCATAGTACAAAAGAAAAAAACTCTAGACTTGGACAGTCTAACTTCCTTGAGTCTCAAAGACATTCTCAAGTGACCCCTTCGTTAAATAGGAAGGAAACCCGCAGACTCGGACAATCTCAATACCCTTTGGATTTCCCGTTTCCTCAAAGAGAAGGAAATATCCCTGATCCTCAAATCAAATCCCTGAGTACAGTGTTGCTCATATAAGAACTGATTTTCTCTTTTAAAATCAGTATATTGGATCTGTCACTCAACTGAAACAAACCATTAGCCTCCATCTCGGGCTTCGTACGAGATACAAAAACACTCTCTTGTTGAGTATCAAAGACTCTCTTGTTGAGTCAAACTTTTAGCCTCTATCTCGGGCTTCGTACGAGACACAAAGACTCCCTCGTAGAGTCAAACAAACAATAGCCTCTATCTCGGGCTTCGTACGAGACACAAAGACTCTATCGTCGGGTCAAAAACTTTTAGCCTCTCTCTCGGGCTTTGTACGAGACACAAAATAGCCTCCTCTTAGGCTTTGTATAATGATTTTCCTAGCGGAAATTAGCCTCCTCTTAGGCTTTTGTATAAGAAAACCACTGGTTGATCCAATCAACCTTTTAGCATCAAAGCTGTGCCTCGTTCACAGTACATAAACATCAACAACTCCTTTCCTTTCATCTAATCGCTGTAAGTGGCAAGCCTCTGGATTATCTATATCCATGCCACTGTCCCTCTTTTAGCATGAGAAATTCCTAAGGAAAGATGGCATTTCTCTACACTGAGTTAAAGTCTTCTCCTTCAGGTTAAAACCCTTTCTTCGGAAATTATGGCATTGCTCGGATCCGCGTATCCCAGTTAAAGTAATTCTCCTTCCCCCTCTTTAGAGATGACAAATTCTCTCTAAAGTAGAGGTCTTTCAGCTTCACATCTTGGGCTTTGAACAAGATACAAACCACCTTTCGCTTCACATCTTGGGCTTTGAACAAGATACAAACCACCTTTCGCTTCACGTCTTGGGCTTTGAACAAGACACCAAAACACCAAAAACACCCATTTCCTCCCATAGAATAAGAGGAACTACGAACGCTCTGATTTCCCTGTTTTGGTAAACGGGAATACGTAGGCATAAGATCGAAAGAAAAGATCTTAGCGAGCGCAATCAACAAAAAACCCAAATCCCATATCTCCATCAATTAAAAGCAGTAATTCAAAAGCATCAGTCCTAACATCCTAATCCTTGTTCCCCACCAGAAACCTTCTGCCCAGGTAAAAAAAAAAAAGAAAACAGTATTGGCGAAAATACAAATAACCAGTACAAAGGCCCCCCACATTGATAGCATCCGTAACCTAACAGACCGCTGTTTAAACTCAGTATGCAAGCAGGGTTAATTGGAGACATCTATTTCCCTTTCTTATTTAGCTCACAATAGGATAAAAAATGAATCGACCTGTAGTCAAAGCTCAAACCGCAGAGAGCGACCAGCGCTTAAGAACCGCGTCCAAAATCGCTCGCTACAGAAAAATGGCGCCCACCGTGGGGCCGGTTCTTTCTTTCTTACAATTTAAACCTTGGGTAAGTCATTTTCATGGCGGTGGCCGCCAACAGGAAAAATGGCGCCCACCGTGGGGCTCTTCAAAGTTAGATCTAGGCACGGTCTTCCTTCTCTTCACTTGTGTGAATACCACAGATTGGGGCTTCCGCCGGGGAACCCATTTTCTGTCAGGAACTTAGGAATCATAGCTTTAAAGGTCTAGGATGTTTAGGACAAATATATATACTGCTTTTCCTAATTGCTATACATGTTTATTTTTCTGCTAATGGGAATGCGGGTGATGCCGTATATGGAAAGAATGAGTATACACTTAAGATAAGTGATGGCGACGGGGTCGACCATCAACCTCAGTGGAGGCTGACCAATGCAACCCATTCACTCTTCTAGCCAATGGGCCGGTTGTTAAGTTTGAGAAGCTGAGGAGCCAAACCCTTTCGTAGTGCGGAAGCTATCGAAAATAGCTGTTACGCGATACTACCCTCATTTGAGGCTGGTGATCTATTCTCGGTGAATGGCACTTACTCTAAGATTGCACACAACTCGCTGGCGATCTGCTTGTTGTCTGCCTTCCTGGGAGGAGCTGATGATAATGAGTACAGGTACAAAAATCACCCTAGTATAAACCTTTGGGGATGGGTAGAGCCTTGACTTCATGACAACGGCCCTTTAACCCGATGTTTTTTCTATGTTTTTGTGTGCTGCATTCATGCATCCATTTAATAAAACATTAAAACACTCAAAAAACTTTCTCTTCTAGTCTCTCTGTTTTTCAAATTAAACTAAGACTGTGATGGCAAATATCAGAGAAAAAGATTACGCTAATGGATTTCGGTAGAAGGAGAACTCGCCAGTATACCTTCAAGGTTCCAAAACTAGGGGATTTGAGAAGGTTAGCAAGGATGATCGTTAACCCAGAGGCTTTCAGAGCCAAGCACGGTGGTTTGCTACCACTGTTAAGAGTCCATGTGATTGAGGGGATCATGGACGCGCTCATTCAGTTCTACGATCCGGTTTATCACTGTTTCATATTCCCGGATTACCAGCTATCACCAACGCTGGAGGAGTATTCTCATCTGATTGATCTACACATTACAGATCGAGCTCCATTTTCTGGACTGGAAGAAATTCCAAAGAATCAGACTATTGCACGAGCAATTCATTTGGACGAGTCTGAGGTCAAGACTCACATGATTACTAAGGGTGGCATCCAAGGTTTGCCAACCCAGTTCTTGACAAAAAAGGCTCTATACTTCGCTAGTATAGTGAACGGGACTGCTTTTGAAAGCATCTTTGTCTTGCTCACCTACGGATTATTTTTGTTTCCCAACATCAATAACTTCGTCGATATCAATGCTATTAAGGTTTTTCTCATTGGAAACCCTGTGCCGACTTTGCTCGCAGATGCGTATCATTCTGTACACTTGGGAAATTTGTACAGCGGAGGGGAGATCACATGTTGTGTACCTTTGCTCTATAAATGGTTTATCTCTCACTTGCCCAAGTCTGCTGCTTTTTGGGATTGCTAGAGTGTCTTACGTTGGTCGCAGAAGATCATGTCTCTCACCAATTCCGATATAGATTGGTGTAATAGGATTTATGAGGGAATCAGAATCATTGACCGTTGTGGAAACTTCCCCAGCGTACCCCTCATAGGAACTAAAGGAGGAATCAACTATCATCCGATATTGGTTCTTCGTCAATTTGGATACCCGATGAGACACATCCCACTGGGTGTTCATCTGGAAGGTCTTTTCTTCAAAGAAGGAGAAAATGACAGAGCTCTAAAGATGGAAATAGTGCAAGCTTGGAAACAGGTTCATAAGAAAGGACGAGAGTCTCTGGGAAAACCGGATTGTGTCTCGTTGGAGCCTTATCTCCATTGGGTACAAACCAGAGCTCTCAAGCTAAAAATGTCATATCCTCGTTACGGAATTCTTCCACCGAGGGAAACTGTCATGTACTTCATGACGGAAACTAAAAAGCTTCAGGTTGCTCTCAACAAAGTTCAAAAGGAAAGAAGATCTTGGAAGAACAAGTACCGCACCCTCGACGTAGAGTGTATCCAAATACAGCAACTACTAAAAGAGAAAGATGCTCTGATTGAAATTTTGGAGCAGCATGCTGTAGAGAATCAAGATGACCAAAGGAATTTGCTCACTCCTTTCACTTGGCAAAGGAATGACAACCCGACAACGGCCCAAGCGCCCCGGTCAAAGAAAAGGAAGATACCAGAATCAGCACCCGGTTTATCCTCAGAGAGGACTCGGGACCCATTAGTTTAGGTTTCTGTTTCTGCACTTTGTAATCTACTGTATTTCCATTTCTGTAATCCTTTGAATTTCAATAAAAAGGGGTTTCCCCACTGTTTGATATTTGCAATCTAATTGTCGAAGTTTGTTTTGATTAAACCAAAAAACAACAATTAATATAATCATTGCATTCATCATTCTCACATCGCGTATTCTTCTTCCCTACGAATCTCACATTTGTGTCTCGATTCTAGAGTCAAACTGTCTCATTCGTATAATACTTGGGCCAATCGTCAGAAAAAGATGGATGATCTTGAGGAAGAAAACAGGGAGGTGAAAGAAGAGATCGACGCTCTGAGAGAGGATATGAGAAAGCTTCGTAACGACATGCAAGCCATGGCAGAAGCTTAGCTACAAAGAACTGTGATCTCAGAGATCACCTCAACGCCCATCATAGAAAAGTATGATCCTAGGTATCAGATGCCGAAAGATCGTCCTTGGGGCATGCCTGTTAACTATATCCCGGAAGGATATGTTCCGCCGATCACTGAAGATCAGGGAATCGCAACAGAAGCCGCTGGGCCTGAAGGTTACAAACTTTGGGAAAGCGAAGATGCTAGGGGCATACTGAAGACTCTTGAAGGTTACAAACTTCGGGAGGCGCCAAGACTTGCTGCCGTAGTCACGGTACCACCCCCTGTGGTGCACACTGTCCCGGAAGGACAGATTCCACAGACACCTTCTGGTAAGAAGGAAACTATGTTCGATAGAATGGATGAATTCCAAGAGCAATTCTTGGAAATGCAGAAGGAGCTGCAAGCCATTCGCGGTCAGGATCTATTTGGAAAAGATGCCGCAGACCTCTGCTTGGTCCCAAATGTGAAAGTCCCGCACAAGTTCCAAGTACCCGACTTTGAAAAATACAAGGGTAACTCTTGCCCTCAGAGCCATCTGGTGATGTACGCTCAGCGGATGTCAGCTCAGACGGAGAATCAGGACCTGCTGATTCACTACTTCCAGGATAGTTTAACCGGTGCCGCACTCAAATGGTACATGGGTTTAAACCGTACTACGATCAGTACATTCAGAGATCTTGGTACTGCCTTCATCCAACAATACAAGTACAATTTGGACATGGCACCCGACAGAGATCAACTCAGATCAATGTCGCAAAAGGAAAAGGAAACCTTTAAGGAGTATGCTCAAAGGTGGCGTGAAATTGTCGCTCAAATTTGTCCACCTCTTGAGGAAAAAGAGATGACAAAGATCTTCTTAAAGACCTTAAGCTCGTTTTACTATGACCGAATGATTGCCAGTGCACCCAGTGATTTCACCGAAATGGTCGGCATGGGTGTACGTCTTGAGGAAGCCGTCCGAGAAGGACGTTTGGTAAAAGACACTGGATCAATGAGCGGTACTAAAAAAACGGTAGTGCTCTCCCTAAGAAAAAAGAGCAAGATATTGGGAATATCTCTCTCGGAAAGCAAAGGCGACGTTATCAGCCAGTAGCAGCTGTTACTCCTGCTATCGGCCCCGTGCCTGTTCCTATGTATCAACCTCAGGTTGCGCAGAGCCAACCTGACCAACAAAGGACACAACAGCCTCTTCAGCAGGCTCGTCCTCCATATAACAACAACCGTACAATACGGCCACCAGGATTTGATCCTATACCCGTAACGTACGCAGAGCTGTTTCCGTTACTGCTGGCTAAGGGGCACATTCAGACTAAGTCTCCCCTTTCAGTTCTGGAAAATCCGCCTTTTTGGTTTAAAGCGGATCAAACATGCCCTTATCATCAAGGAGGTTCAGGGCCTAACATTGAGACTTGTCTCAATTTCAAATCCGACGTGCAAAAGCTTGTTAGGAGCGGGCTCTTATCTTTCAAAGATACGAATCCTAATGTTCTTACGAACCCGCTGCCTCAACACGAGAAAGCTGCAGTCAATCTGATTGAGAAAGAGACTAACAATGTCTATCAAATTCACGATGTACTCTTATTAGGGACCAATCTGGTCAAGATGCATTGTAGACAGAGTGGATATGGCCATGTGCCAACTCATAACTATCACCAGTGTGATATCTTCTCTAAAGATATCCAAGGATGTTCGGTAGTGCAATCAGCTCTACAGGAACAAATGGATCTTGGATGGATCCAAGAGCACCGAGTTCGTGGAGTTAACATGGTTTACACGAATTCCAACGCCATTCAGAACCACGACATCCGTGCAATGAATGTCAACTTGGTGGCGATGCACTCAAGGCAAAGCCAGTATCATAATCTGCCGCGGCACGATTACAGTTCCTGTCTGATTTGCTCGGTAAATAAACAGGGATGCTCTTTCATACAAAAGGCCCTCCAGCGTCAGATGGATCTTGGATGGATCCAAGACTACCATGATAGGAACTCCTATCAAATCAACATGGTTCAGATCTTCGACATCCGTGTAATGGATACCAACCTGATAGAGTTATATGCTGAGCAGGTCCGACTTGGATTCTTAATATCACATGACTATCAAAATTGTAAAGCGGGTTGCGAAAACGATCGAGGTTATACCCTTGTCCAGGAGGCACTTCAGCACTTGTTAAATCACTGGTGGATGCCAATCTATATGGACGAAGATACTCAGCAGATTAGTATCAATAACAGGAATCCTACGCGTCGTCAAAGTCAGGATGTCCGATCAATGGAAGGTAACCTAGTGAGGTTACATTGTTTTCAAAGTGGGCGTGGCCAGGTGCCACCACACAACTATGACAGTTGTAGCGTCTGTGCAGAAAGTAACCAAGGGTGTTACCTTGTGAGAGCAGCTCTTCAGGGTCAGGTCGATCATGGAGAAATTCGTCCATATCCCGGTTCAGGACCCATTATTTGGTCGCCGAACTACCTTGCCGAGCAAGTTGAGGATGTTGTCACGATCTCTGGTCATCACAGGACCAGGGATGTTTTTGCCATCATCCCTCTACTTGACAAATCTAGAGTTCCCAACCGGGAACGGATCAAGGTTACTTATGATGGTCAGAAAAATCAGAAGGTTCCCATAGTCATCTATCTACCGGGGCCACTACCGTATAAATCAGCTAAGGCAATCCCTTACAAATACGGTGCAACAATAATCGAGAATGGAAAGGAAATTCCATTACCCTCCGTCGTGAATATTGCAGACATCAGTCGTGTAACACGGAGCGGTCGAATCTTCAACCGAGGGGTTGGAGAATCCAACAAAGAAAAGGAACTTCAGGCGGAAATTCCTGATCCACCAGTCAGTCAATCTGGTAATCCAGACTTTTCAAAAGACAAAGATGAGATGCTAAAGCTCATCCAAAGGAGTGAATATAACATTGTTGATCAACTGTTACAGACTCCTTCAAAGATCTCGGTATTATCGTTGTTACTCAGTTCAGAAGCACACAGAGAGGCTCTACAGAAAGTCTTGGAGCAAGCCTTTGTGGAACAGGATGTAATAATCAGACAATTCGATAGCATTGTCTATAACATCACTTCCTGCAATAATTTGGGGTTTAGTGATGAGGAATTACCTGAAGAGGGTCGTCGTTATAACATGGCGCTCAACATTACAGTTAACTGCCAGGGCGATGCTTTAGCCAATGTACTGGTAGACACAGGGTCAGCCCTGAATGTTATGCCGAAGTCCACTTTGACACAATTATCATTTAAGGGCCCTCCGATGAGAGTCAGCGAGGTCGTCGTCAAAGCATTCGACGGATCCAGAAAAACAGTTATCGGCGAAGTTGATCTTCCCATAACTATTGGTCCTCACACTTTCCAAATCACTTTCCAGGTCATGGACATCCGGGCAACATACAGTTGTTTATTAGGAAGACCTTGGATACATCAGGTCGGAGCGGTTACTTCAACCCTCCACCAAAAGCTAAAGTTCGTCAAGAACGATCAACTTGTCACGGTTTGTGGGGAACAAGCCTTGCTCGTGAGTAACTTGTCATCATCTACTTGTGTAGAACCCGAGGAGGTTATTGGAACTCAGTTCCAAGCACTATCGGTGAGCAAGAACGATCAATCTGAAGGAGGAACCTCGATTTCCTCGTACAACGATGCTATCAAAGCAGTCGAGAGTACCGATACAACCAGATGGGGACGGCTTGTCATTCCTATTGACAATAAAACAAAGAAGGGTCTTGGTTTTTCTGCGACCTGTACTCAGACAGCCGCCAACGATGAAAGTCTTCATCCCCTTCAAAACTTCTTCCACAGTGGAGGTTTTCTTCACCCAGTGTCTCAGACAGTTCATGCTATCAATGAGGAAGATCCCTCTAACACAGATGAAGAATGGAAGTCCTACCTTAACAAGGACGGCTATATGTCTCAGGAAGAGGTGCCTATGCCTTTTTGCTTTCCTACAGAAAGTCCGAGATTTATACCAAGATCAGATGTCGAAATGATCTACGGAGATTGTGATCTGGAAGGATGCCGTGCTCCGCCAAATTCATTAGAGGAAGACACTCTGATGAAAGAAAACTTTGATCAGAATTACTATGGCCCGATGGATGGTCTGCCAATGTGGCAGCCTTACCCAGGAAACTTGGGGCAAGAAAGTCAGCCGAGTAATGAAACTCAGCTGAGCGTCATTGAACAGAATACCTGTGTCCCCGCCATGTCATGGGATCAACACTCAGGTCATTCGGAAACTACTCAACATGAAGATGAATTCGCAACGTTTGCAGGACTAGAATTCATCAACTATGCTTTTCCTGAGGTCAACGTCATCGAGAGGGATGACTTCTCCAGTTCCAAAGAAGTTTGGGACACCTTGGGACAACCGAGTGGAAAATACGACTTTATGGTCAAGTACACTGCTCCCGAAAGCTCTCGTATCAGGCTCGAAGATATCCAGTCAACTGGATGGGGAGATACAACTGAGAGCACCAATGCTATGCAAAATGCAATAGAGGAATCCTCCTACGACAATTCTGCTTGGGAGACAGATTCCAATGATCCTACTCCACCAGAAATCAGCGTCATTTCTAAAGAAAAATCAAGGAAGGTGCCAGACTTTGTGATTCACCGAGGAGTTCGCCGCCAATGGGTTGCTGTCGAGGTTCCGAAGGTCGTTCGTCGGTCAAAGTAATTGCCATCTTTAACCTTTCACCCTGCCCAGGTGAAACGGATGTTTTGATAGGGCTCGCTTTTTGTAAATTTCCCTCTTCACTTCGCCCAAAGCGACTGAGTTTTGCTTTATAGGGCTGTAGTTTCAAGATTCGACTTGTGCATTAATAAAATAACGTCGTTCTGTAATTTCCGCATTAATTGCTGTTTTCTCTGTTTGCTTTTTCAGAAAATGGTAATCCTAAAAAAAACAATTCAAAAATAAAAACAAGCAATAAAAAAAATACACTGCACACACTTACATTTTCTCTATCTCTTCTAAACACGAATCATCACGTCATGCAGATTGCTTGTTTTATATCCCGTTGAAACATACGATCCGATGCCTTCTCCCAACTTTGAGTTCTCGGTATTCGAGGCTGAAGAAGAAAATGACAACGAAATTCCAGAAGAGATCTCCCGACTACTCAGACAAGAGGAAAGGTCCATTGAACCTCACAAAGAGCCGTTGGAAACGGTAAACTTGGGTTCAGAAAAAGAGAGAAAAGAAATCATGATCGGAGCACTGCTCAGTTCAACTGTCAAAGAAAGTTTGATAAAGCTTCTCAAAGAATTCCCCGATGTATTCGCTTGGTCCTATCAGGATATGCCAGGGTTGGATACCAGCATCGTGGAACATCACTTACTGCTAAGATCGGAATGTCCGCCAGTAAAGCAAAGGTTGAGACGGACTCACCCGGACATGGCCATCAAAATCAAAGAGGAGGTACAGAAACAGATCGACGCGGGTTTCCTCGCTACATCTGAATATCCTCAATGGTTAGCCAACATCGTACCCGTTCCCAAAAAGGACGGAAGGGTCAGAATGTGTGTTGATTACAGAGATCTGAACAAGGCAAGTCCAAAGGACGACTTTCCTTTACCACACATTGACATGCTGGTTGACAGCACAGCAAAGTTCAAAGTATTCTCCTTCATGGATGGATTCTCGGGCTATAATCAGATCAAAATGGCGCCGAAAGACATGGATAAAACTTCGTTCATTACCCCATGGGGTACCTTTTGTTACAAGGTAATGTCGTTCGGTTTGAAGAATGCCGGGGCAACCTATCAAAGGGCCATGACTACTCTATTTCATGACATGATACACAAAGAAATCGAGGTATATGTCGATGATTTGATTGCAAAATCAAGAACAGAGGATGAGCACGTTGAACATCTGTCAAAATTGTTCGAACGTCTAAGAAAATTCAAGCTCCGCTTGAATCCTAACAAGTGCACCTTCGGTGTCCGTTCGGGGAAATTACTAGGGTTCATCGTCAGCCAGAAAGGAATTGAAGTTGATCCTGACAAGGTCAAGGCCATTCAAGAAATGCCTTCTCCGAAAACTGAAAAACAAGTCAGAGGATTCCTGGGACGTTTGAACTACATCTCCAGATTCATATTCCTTATGACCACGACATGTGCGCCGATTTTCAAATTACTCAAAAGGAACCAGGATTGCGTTTGGTCAGAAGATTGCCAAACTGCCTTCGACAGTATCAAGGAATATCTGTTGAATCCTCCGATCCTAGCACCTCCAGTGGAAGGAAGACCACTGATCATTTACCTCACAGTCCTAGAGGACTCAATGGGATGTGTACTTGGCCAACAAGACGAAACTAAAAGGAAAGAGTCTGCCATTTACTATCTAAGCAAGAAATTCACCGACTGCGAGACTCGGTACACAATGCTTGAGAAAACTTGTTGCGCTTTGGCTTGGGCAGCCAAACGTCTTCGCCAGTACATGATTCGTCATACTACTTGGTTGGTCTCCGAAATGGATCCAATCAAGTACGTTTTCGAAAAACCTGCTCTCACTGGAAGGATTGCCCATTGGCAGATGTTACTATCAGAATATGACATAGAGTACCATGCTCAGAAAGCCGTTAAAGGAAGTATTTTAGCCGATCATTTGGCTCATCAACCGATTGACGATCAAGAATCAATCGGGTTTGACTTCCCAGACGAAGATGTCATGTATCTAAACATGAAAGATTGCGATGAACCGCTACCCAGTGAAGGGCCAGAACCAGGTTCCCAGTGGGGACTTATCTTTGACGGAGCAGTCAATCATTATGGAAACGGAATTGGGGCAATCATTGTTACCCCTCAGGGTTCCCACATTCCTTTCACTGCCAGACTTACGTTCAAATGTACGAACAACGAGGCCGAATACGAAGCATGTATCATGGGTCTCGAAGAAGCGATTGATTTAAGGATCAAAAACTTGGACGTATACGGCAATTCAGCCCTGGTTATTAACCAGATAAAAGGAGATTGGAACACATACCAATCAGGATTGATTCCTTACAAAGACTATGCAAGAAGGTTGTTACCTTTCTTCAACAGAGTCGACTTTCATCACATCCCTCATGATGAGAATCACATGGCTGATGCATTAGCCACTCTCTCTTCCATGATGAGTGTAGGTCGATGGAATGACATACCTAAAATCGACATCATGCGCCTTGAACGGCCCGCTTACATCTTCGCGATTGAAGCAGTCATAGACGACAGACCTTGGTATCACGATATCAAATGCTTCCTTCAGAAACAAGAGTACCCATCTGGGGCACTCAGAAAAGACAGGAAAACCCTCAGAAGATTGGCTGGAAACTTCTTCCTGAGCGGTGACACTCTTTATAAGAGAAATTTTGACATGGTCTTGCTCCGATGTGTCGACAGACCAGAAGCAGACATGCTCATGAAAGAAATTCATGAAGGATCCTTTGGCACTCATGCCAACGGACACACAATGGCGAGAAAAATTCTCAGGGCCGGGTATTATTGGTTGACCATGGAATCCGACTGCTACAAGTACATGAGGAGGTGTCACAAGTGTCAGATATACTCCGACAAAATTCATGTACCGCCATCACATCTCAAAGTTCTTTCTTCCCCGTGGCCTTTTTCCATATGGGGAATCGACATGATTGGTATGATTGAGCCCAAGGCTTCAAACGGACATCGGTTCATCCTGGTAGCCATTGATTATTTCACCAAGTGGGTCGAAGCAGCGTCATTCGCCAATGTAACCCGACAAGTGGTGGTCCGATTTATCAAAAACAATATCATCTGCCGTTATGGTGTTCCAAGCGAGATCATTACTGATAATGGATCTAACTTGAACAATAAGATGATGAAAGAGTTGTGTGCAGAGTTCAAGATCGAACACCATAACTCATCTCCCTACCGACCCAAGATGAACGGAGCGGTAGAAGCGGCTAACAAGAACATCAAGAAGATTGTTCAAAAGATGGTTGTAACCTACAAAGATTGGCACGAGATGCTACCCTTTGCTCTTCACGGTTATCGAACATCTGTCTGCACTTCAACAGGGGCTACCCTTTTCTCTCTAGTGTATGGCATGGAGGCAGTGCTCCCCATAGAAGTAGAGATCCCATCAATCCGGGTATTGATGGAAGCCAGGCTCACCGAAGCTGAGTGGTGTCAAAGTCGACACGACGAACTGAATCTGATCGAAGAGAAGCGAATAACGGCACTATGCCACGGTCAGTTATATTAACAGAGAATGAAAAGGGCGTTCGACAAAAAGGTCCGACCTCGTATTTTCAGAAAAGGAGACCTCGTGCTCAAGAAGATACAATCATTTCTCACTGACTCTCGGGGCAAATGGACCCCAAATTATGATGGCCCCTATGTGGTCACGAAAGCTTTCTCAGGCGGCGCCTTGAGACTTGCAACCATGGACGGAGAGGAATTTGCCTACCCCACGAATGTTGATGTAGTCAAGAAATACTTCGCCTAAAAAAAACGTCTTGGTGGATTGAAAACCCGAAAGGGCGGTCCAGGCAAAAGTTAGAGACATGAAAAAAAATTATCCCGATGGATTGGAAATCTCATAGTACAATCTAGGCAAAAATTAGGGATAATGGCAAGTAACTATGTTCAACAGAGGCAAGTCCCTCAGCAGCAGTTACAGCATCATCTATCGGAGGAAATCTCTAGTCAAAGGTCATCTTCGACGGAAGCTCAGGATGTCCCGAACTCAAAGTTGGTAGAAGGATAGTGGTCGTTATGTTTCAACGTAGCCCTTTTCCCTGTAAATTACCATTTTCTAACTTTGTATATACTCTTTGGAATCACGCGTTTGGCTGATCTCCATCTTATCAATAAAATTTGAGCCCTTATGATTTTGTTTGTAATTCTTTACTTGTTTTAGCTTTACAGAACGACGTTGTTTAAACTTAATCAGCGATTCTTGAAATAAAACAAAAATAAATTTACTTGTTAAACTTTTTCTGCTTTTAAATTAAAGATGGCATTTCTTTTGACTGTTGAACATCAGAAGAACATCGATCGCTTCTCCCGAAGTAAGCGAACTTCAAAGTGCAGAATCAAAGTACTCCTTCTAAACCAGTTCGCCTGAATGAAGGGATCAACTATGTCAGAGACCTTGTTTCGTCTGACATCCTCGGCCGAGTTCTCATCTCCTAAGCCCGATCAACATAGCTCCCAATGGGACTATCTCTCCTAAGAAAGGTGGAATTGCTATTTTGAATCAACGGTACTTCTTCGCCCCGCGATGGCCGAGTATCGAATTGTGTTCATCTCTTAGTCTGTATGTTGCGTCTATTTTATCAGCACATACATACATACATCATGCATTTTTTATTTGCATTCACATTTCATATTGCATCACTATCACTCTAGTTGGTCCTGTCCCCTAGTGGTAGAAGTCCTCTCAATCGAGTTGTCAGTTCTTGCCTCGTCAGGAAATACTGTGTCTGAACAACCTCGCTTCCAATTTAATTCTGGAAAGAAGTTGGTCCTTGACCACTTTGATAACTTGAACCTCTAAAAAGCCAGAGAAAACTTTCAATAAGCATCACTCTTCGCCATTGAAGATGATATCCTTGCTTTCCCGGATTAAGGAAAATCCACAGAGAAAGCCTCGTGATCAGAGATTCGGCAGCACGCCAGTTTTGCTCCAAAAAACCACTGATGAGAAGGTCATTGGCACCTTAAAATTGGATCCCATCATATAGCGTTTCTCCGGGAAGATCCCGAGAAAAGTATGATGTAACCCCAAACGAAAACAGTCTCTCAAGAGACTCGCTTTCCCCAGTAGAATCGACAAATGGCGTCTCCAAAACAGAGAAGTTTGTGTACCTCTACAACTCAGACGAATGGGTTCCCCAGCAAGTCTGACATCAAAACTTTTTCCACTCAAATGGCATCTCCCCAGGAAAATTCGGCGAGAAGTTTGAAGGAAAGCCACTACGAATAGCGTCCCTTGTCAGTAAAGTTTATTGACAAAAGAAACTAAGACCAGTTCCTTGGTAGGAAACCAGGATCGAGGGGAAGTTTAAATCAGAAACTAAGACCAGTTCCTTGGTAGGAAACCAGGATCGAGGGGAAGTTTGTTTCCACAACTGAGACCAGTTCCTTGGTAGGAAACCAGGATCGAGGGGAAGTTTATTTCAAAAGAGACTGAGACCAGTTCTTGGTAGGAGACCAGGATCGAGGGGAAGTTTACCTTTTCTAAGCATCATTGCTTAGCTAAAGAAGATGAATGCGTAAGCTACCATTCATAACCACCATCAAAATTTCGGGTATTCCGATATTTAATCCTCTTGCATCCCGAATGCCCGAATCCCTTCGTCATTCACACCTTCGGGTCCAAGAAGATTAAATAGGGGCATCTGTAATACCCCAAATTTTGACCACTTAGATTTCCCATCATTGTGAAAATCATCATCACAATATGGATGTACCATCATGCTTCATCAGTCTCCCCAAAGATGGGTGAGCATCCAATACAATCAAAATTAGGGTTTCAAGCCCTCTCTGAGTGCTTAGACAAAGGATCAATCAAGAAATGACATGATCTTCAACTTGTCTAATCTCTTAAATATCCACAATGGATCAAAAAGGACTCCCACTTCAAGGATTATGCACAAGGCTGCTCCCTTCTAGGTGGATCAAGTCTCAAGATCGACAGTGTCACCATATTAGGGTTTTGGTCGACCAGGGCCTCCAGATGGAAATTTTCATCTGGGCACAAGGCAATGATCCAAAACATAACCTAATATACTTCATGGAACCTCATGAACCCATGCATCAAGTCAATTTTTCCTCAGGGGATGCATTCATCAAAAATCAGGAATTAGGGTTTCTTGACCTAATTCACCCCTAAGTTGACTTTTGGGACAAACCATGAGCCAAGACCTCAAGACATGATTTGAGGGTCTCTAATATACCATATTGATCCATTTGGAACAATGGATTGATCCAAGAAGCTTGAGCAACAAGTCTCAATTTCATCTGCACCACAATTAGGGTTTTAAGAGAAAAGTCAACTGTAACTTTGACTTTTGACCAAGACATGCTCCCAAACCCTAATACATGATTGAATATACCCTATGACACCCATGGAACATGTCCATAAAGTTTGATTTAGGTCAAGGACATGATTTCCTGAAGAATTGCACAGTTTGGAATTCATCTGATAAAAAGTCAACTGTGCACAAAAGTCAACTTTGACTTTTTGAGATTTTTCACCAAAATGGATTTTTAACCCTAAAATGATGTTAATGTATGATTTGAATCATCATTCATCAAGAAAAATCAAGAAAAGTGAGATAACTTGTAAAAGGGGTAACCATAAAACTTAGAAATTTTTCTAAGTTAAAAATAAAGTGGCAAAGGTACCAACTTTGGAGGACCATAACTCCTAAATCACAAGGCCATTTTTTCTCATCCAAAGATGGATTTGTAGCCCTCATTATCACCTACAAAAACTTCAACTACAAGTCATTCCAATTCATTAAGGATTTTGAATTAT
The DNA here is from genome assembly GCA_022829125.1 of Lathyrus tuberosus. Lineage (NCBI taxonomy): Eukaryota > Viridiplantae > Streptophyta > Magnoliopsida > Fabales > Fabaceae > Lathyrus > Lathyrus tuberosus. The sequence goes on along the minus strand of JALAZF010000326.1, from coordinate 6,850,611 downwards.
GGAGTGATCAAAGTGGCTGAAAAGTGAAAATGTCACTTTTTCCAACACTTAGTGAAATTTTCACTAAGTCAGATTCTGCCTCACTTTTTGCCAAATGTAGGGGGATTTTTCACTTGGAATCAAAAGAGATCAAAACCAAACTTGTTCAAACAGTTGTTGTATCATGTAAGAGCTTTCCAAAATGGCCAAGAACATTGCCAAATTCAACCTACACCATGAGATACAACCTTGCCAAGTTGCCTTGCTGAAATCTGTCAAGGCAAGGCAGAATTTGCAACTTTGGTCGATTTGCCAAAATCAGCCAAATTCAATTGCTCCTATCCACTTGGACACCTTAGAGGATTGAATCTAAAGGGGACAATCACTGAGCCAAACCTCCAAAGTCCATGGAACAAGAAATAGCATGTTGAACCTAGAATGGCCAAAATAGGGACAAGACTTCAAATTTGGAATGAGGCATTCAATGGAACCATCAAGGTGGCATGGACTGAGCCATTCTCATCTGAAATCAGTCAAGACTTATCCAAGACCAAGGGGACCAAAGCTCTGTGCCCTAACCTCTAGTCAATGGCTAGAGGAGACTTGGATTTTCATTTACCAACATTGGCCAAACCTACTTACCAGCTGCCATGCACTATTCCTTGCAAAAAAAACTTGCTCTACTATAAATAGAGCTCAATTGTGGTCAGTTTGAGTACACCAAAGCCATATAACAGATGCTTTCCTCAAAATCTCTTCTTTCACTCCAATTTTTCCTTCTAAGGCCAGTCACTATCGGGTTTTGAGTTTGAGAGCAATTCTAATCAAACCAATCACTCACACACCTCACATACATCACATATGAGCTGATCAAACACTTAGATTACTTCTGAAACATCAATTTCACAAAATCACCAGCTGGTTGCTCAAGGTTTTAACCAAAGTGCAGCTGAGGTACCACAAAATGATCCAGCCAATTTCAATCAAGTCCAACCATCCAAACACAATCCATAGGGTGTATTGAAGCTGTTCAGATCATCACCACTCATCTGTAACACCTCCAAATCAAAAATCACTTTGAACTTGCTGTCACGACTTGGAGGTAAGCACATACTTGGTTATCTCTCAATCTATGCATATTTCCTCGCACAATAATTTTGCCATATGTTCATAATCATGCATGGAATGTTTTCCCTCAATTAATTGCATTGTTTGAATCGTGTATCAAAAATCCTAGCCTTCATGCAGAAATTAGGGTTCTTGAGGTCTCTTCGTGATTTCTTGTTGTATGTCTAATTTAAATGAAATTAAAGTACATAGACATGATCGTGAGGTTGAGGCGAGCATAATGATATGTGGATTGCATGATATGATTACGTATTCATGGAGATTGGATAGAAAATGCAAATCTGAGAAACCAAGAACACGCGCGTGTTCTTCAGCTTGTTCTTGGCGCCATTTTTAGAAATTCAAATATTTGAATTTTGTGATTTTGTTTAATTGATTCAAAAATTAATTTCTCTCTGAGTTTTAATGATTTTGAGTTGATTCTTTTTTTAATAATTCACAAAAATGTTAAAATATTTTATTTTCAGAAAAAATCCCAAAAATATTATTTATTTCATATAATTGATAGTTTTGCAAAGAATTAATATTTTAATTGTTTTTGACATTTTAAATTTTTTTTCTACATTGATTTTGCAACTTTTAATGCTTTCTAATTATTTTGTAGGTCAATACTTAAATTTTGAAGCATTAATCCAAGATCACAATTTGTTTTCCATGTGTTAAACAATTTTTGATCATTTTAATTGAATTTTTATTCAATTAAATACATTTTGAAAACAAATTAGGGTTTTGGATTAATTCAACCCTCATAAATTATTTTCAAAACTTTTTGGGCCTCTTGAGAGAGTGTAATACCCATCCCCCCTTGTACAAAAACTTTTTGGGCCTCACTCATTGTATAAGTCCCTCTGTACAAGTAAACGGCACGATCGTCGCCCGTTTAAAAATAAAAATCATCTGGGTCTCTCCTTGAGCTATAAGACCCATTCAAAACACTTTGGGCCTCTATTAGAGTGTAAGACCCAATCCCCCTTTTAACCAAAACATTTTGGGCCTCACTTATTGTATAAGTCCCTCTGCGTTAAAAGAAAACCTCGGTACGATCGCCATTTTTAAACGAAAAATCATTTGGGCCTACCCTCGTGTTATAAGCCCCTCTCTTTTCTTTAAACCTTTTTTGGGCCTCTTGAGAGAGTGTAAGACCCATCCCTTTGTACAGAAAACCTTTTTGGGCCCCAGTCACTTGTATAAGTCCCGCTATACAAAGTCAAACAGTGTGCTCACTGATAAAACCCTGGGCCTCTCCTTGAGCTGTAAGCCCCAAATCTTTCTTTTTCAAAGCACTTTCTCCTTTGATTTTGAATATACTGTTGTTTTCAATCTTTCTTTGTTGAACAACTAACCAAACAGCATGGAAGCACTACAACAGAGTAAGTGGTTATCGCTTTCATTTACTTCTTTCATATTATAAACTGTATTATGGGGCTGCTCACTGTAAGTCTCCTTTCATAAACTCATATCTACTGTGTAATAATAGTATAGATATTTCGAGTTTCCCCGGCAACTACGTCTAGAACTAGGTGACGCCGTTTCATTTATTCGTAGAAATAGACGCCTAGATCCCCAATAGGAGCACCAGATACAGTCTTCTCTTCGGTTGTCCTCCTTAGGAATCGTCAAGAAGCTCTACTCCCCAAGATGAATGTATTCTCCGTGAATGGCATCTTTGAGTTTCTTCCAAATTATCGAACTTTCCTGACTTGATCTATTCCTTGTGGATAGCTTGCCTTGAATGTCTCGGGGTTTGGGTACCCACTACGGTCATAATCTTGGACCTTAACTAAGGAACCCTCTTTAAAAGCTAAAAATCGCTGGATAGTAAACCTCGCACGTTTACCAGTGGTTTTTATCTTTAAAAGAGTTATCTCTCCTAATGGAAAGGAGATGATAGACCCACGGGCTTCTTAAAAGCATCGGCCTCCTCTTGGGCATTATTCAAGGACACTACGGCTTCTTAGAAGTATTTACAGCCTCCTCTTAGGCTTCGTATAATGATCTCTTCCTTCGGGAATGATAGCCTCCTCTTGGGCTTCGTACAAGGACCCGTCGACTTCTTAAAAGTTTCCAGCCTCCTCTTGGGCTTCGTACAAATTGTACCGACGACCTCCTAGAGGTATAGGAACAGAACCTAGTCATCCTCATAGAACAGTCCTTTCATCGAGTCTACTACTGTTTCTCAAAGCATAGTACAAAAAAAAAACTCTAGACTTGGACAGTCTAACTTCCTTGAGTCTCAAAGACATTCTTAAGTGACCCCTTCGTTAAATAGGAAGGAAACCCGCAGACTTGGACAGTCTCAATACATTTTGGATTTCCCGTTTCCTCAAAGAGAAGGAAATATCCCTGATCCTCAAATCAAATCCCTGAGTACAGCGTTGCTCATATAAGAACTGATTTTCTCTTTTAAAATCAGTATATTGGATCTGTCACTCAACTGAAACAAACCTTTAGCCTCCATCTCGGGCTTCGTACGAGATACAAAAACACTCTCTTGTTGAGTATCAAATACTCTCTTGTTAAGTCAAACTTTTAGCCTCTATCTCGGGCTTCGTACGAGACACAAAGACTCTCTCGTAGAGTCAAACAAACAATAGCCTCTATCTCGGGCTTCGTACGAGACACAAAGACTCTATCGTCGGGTCAAAAACTTTTAGCCTCTCTCTTGGGCTTTGTACGAGACACAAAATAGCCTCCTCTTAGGCTTTGTATAATGATTTTCCTAGCGGAAATTAGCCTCCTCTTAGGCTTTTGTATAAGAAAACCATTGGTTGATCCAATCAACCTTTTAGCATCAAAGTTGTGCCTCGTTCACAGTACACAAACATCAACAACTTCTTTCCTTTCATCTAATCGCTGTAAGCGGCAAGCCTCTTAATCATCTATATCTATGCCACTGTCCCTCTTTTAGCATGAGAAATTCCTAAGGAAAGATGGCATTGCTCTACACTGAGTTAAAGTCTTCTCCTTCAGGTTAAAACCTTTTCTTCGGAAATTATGGCATTGCTCGGATCCGCGTATCCCAGTTAAAGTAATTCTCCTTCCCCCTCTTTAGAGATGACAAATTCTCTCTAAAGTCGAGGTCTTTCAGCTTCACATCTTGGGCTTTGAACAAGATACAAACCACCTTTCGCTTCACGTCTTGGGCTTTGAACAAGACACCAAAACACCAAAAACACCCATTTCTTCCCATAGAATAGGAGGAACTACGAACGCTCTGATTTCCCTGTTTCGGTAAACGGGAATACGTAGGCATAAGATCGAAAGAAAAGATCTTAGCGAGCGCAATCAACAAAAAACCCAAATCCCATATCTCCATCAATTAAAAGCAGTAATTCAAAAGCATCAGTCCTAACATCCTAATCCTTGTTCCCCGCCAGAAACCTTCTGCCCAGGTAAAAAAAAAAAAAAGAAAACAGTATTGGCGAAAATACAAATAACCAGTACAAAGGCCCCCCACATTGATAGCATCCGTAACCTAACAGACCGCTGTTTAAACTCAGTATGCAAGCAGGGTTAATTGGAGACATCTATTTCCCTTCCTTATTCAGCTCACAATAGGATAAAAAATGAATCGACCTGTAGTCAAAGCTCAAACCGCAGAGAGCGACCAGCGCTTAAGAACCGCGTCCAAAATCGCTCGCTACAGAACGCTCATAGATTTGTTGAAGATAATGCCCCTGGCTGGGCTAAAGATCGTCTTGAAAATCTTGAAATTGATCCTGGATTTTACGCATGTATGAATGCTTGATTTTGTAATGATGTGCAATGCATATGTTGCCGCGGAGATGCAAGTGCTGGGGAGGTATGATTGGTTTTTTGGGATGCACATGATGCATATGATGTTTATGATGCTGAATGCGATGCATATGATGCGTATGATTGAAGACGGGTGATTGGATATGTTTGGAGAGGTGCCAACGTGGTGAACTTTGGGTAGTTGCCAATGCGGATTGGACTTTTGGGCGGTGGGAGGGATTTGATTTCCTCGACACTCAGTTCGTTGAAGACGCCATAATTTGAAGCAGACGAAGATGCTCTTGATGCCTCAAGTTTGGTCACTTGTTAATGAGTCATGAGTTCATTTTTTAGAGAACCACAGCTTTGCTTGATGATCAGAGTTGCTTGCTGCAATGGGTCTTGCCCCAGTCTGAACATGGTAATGGTCTGCCCCTGATTAACTAGTTTTGAAAGGATTTAATCTTTAAAAGATGAGCTTTGATGTGTTTTGAGATGACTTGCCCCTGATTGAGCTGCTGAAAGATTTGCCCCAGCTTGTGGGTTTTGAGGGAGTCTTGCTTCGGGTCGACACCATTGAAAGTTCAAGTTCCTCTTTGATTGCCCCTTGTTGGAATTGCTTTGATGTCAAGCACTGATTTGCAGTTAAAATTGCTTATTTACAAATGGTAATCTTAATACAATGCTCATGTAAGTTTTGAAAAAGAGTCGTTTATTGGAGTGTCGTGATAGTGAGACGAATGGACCATTAGCCTAAACGTGTGTTGATTTTGCTGGTGTGAAAGATATAGCAAGGAGAATGACACCAATGATGAAGATTTAGCAAATATGGGGAGTCAGTTTACGCAACCTTGCAATAGTATGCTTTCAGAATAAACCTCGCCTCAATTAGGTCTTTTGAGGGTTATAACGTGGCCTGGTTTACGGTTAATGAAACAAAGGATATAAGGCTCAAAACTTGGTTTGTACCCACCCCTTCTTCGTGATGAACTCCAGTCCTACGCTCAGTTAATTTTGCACATGTTTGTTTTCCAAAAGGGTCGACGGTTCAAGGTATGCTTGAAATGGCAGTCACCTTATGTTGTTTTTGATGGATGTCAGTGACCTTTTGGTTTTGATTTGGTGGTCACTGAGTATTATTTTGTTTTTGTTAAGGATTCGAGGGCCTCTTTTGTTTTTGCTTTTAATCCCTATCTTTTGCATGGACTGATTTTGCTTGTCGAATCCATCAGGATTGCCTTGATTTTTGCCTAAGTCCCCTTTGAGGTGCTTGACTTAGCATGCTTTTGATTTTTTGTTTTTGGTTTTGTTGGATGATTGTGACTACCAAGTCATGGTTATTGATGAGCAACCATCTTGTCTTTTGGATTCGAGTTCGTAATTGGGTTAACTGAACACTACCCTGCCCCAGGTTGAGTGTAAGGGTTTGAATATCCGAAGGAAACTACTACTTCTAGGATCGAAGTGGTTTACTAGGGATTAACTCCTTGTCTCTCCAGTGTTTGGGGGTTGAAACAATGCCTGTACATCATCGACGAGATTTTGTCTGAAAGCATACGGTTTGCAATTATGGGTATTTCGTTTTCATCATCCTTCCTCCAATCATTGCTAAACAACAGTTTTATATAGAGAGCGAAGTGGATAAATGTGTCGGTGTTTTGCAGTAAAAGGAAAAAATGAGTAAATACGGCATAACTGATTCAAAACATGCATAGTCAATACATTAAGAAAACTAAATACAAACGGCAATGTTCAAAGCATACAGTACTTAAACAAATAAAAGACAAAATAACAAGAATGTGAATGATGGGATGGCAACATGACTGCCTTCTTCGGGGAAACTTGACTTGATTTGACTTGACTTGACTTGCTGCTGGCACTAGTTTGGCGGCGGCAGAGGGTTGTTGATGACATTAGGAGCCCTCCCATTGAATGTGAGAAACTTTGAGTCGATCATGTCTTGAACCTTGTGTTTGAAAGCTCTGCAGTCCTCGATCGTATGCCCTGGAGCACCCTAATGAAACTCGCAATGAGCATTAGCATCATAATCCGGGGGAATGACAGTTGGAGGAGCTAGGTCCCTGGGAGTGATTGCTCTCTTCTCCATCAATTGAGCAAACATCTGAGCGTATGATGTTGGCAGACGATCAAAGTCTATATCAGACTTCCTTGTCCTTTGTTGATTAGGCTGACGTTGTTGAGCAGCTCTCTGTTGTTGATATTGAGGAGGATACTATACCCTTGCTAATTATAGGACTGTTGCTGAGGAGCCTGTTGTTGAGGCATTAGAGCTTGAACAGTTAGCTGATAAGGCATCGGAGCATATTGCGCAGCAGTGACATACGGATAATAGAAGTATGGCATTTGAAAAGGCATTTGAGGGGGAGCTTGCTGAGCTTGGCCTCTCTGAGCAGAGATATCATTTTTTTCGCCCTCTTTCTTTTTGAATCCATTGAAGGGCTTCTTGCCTTGAGACTGACTGCTAGATCCTCCTTGGATCCTTCCGCTCTTCAAACCTTCTTCAATTCTCTCACTGATGATAACCAAGTCAGAGAATCCAGCAGAAACATTACCAATCAGCTTCTCATAGTATTGGCCTTGCAAAGTACCCATGAAGAGGTCAATCAGTTCACGATCAACCAGAGGTGGATGCACTCTTGCAGCTAGCTCTCTCCAGCGTTGCGCGTACTCCTTAAAGGATTCATTATCCTTTTGAGCCATACTCTGAAGTTGAGTACGATTCGGAGCAAGGTCAGTGTTGTACTTGTATTGCTTGACAAATGCATCAGCTAGATCATCCCAAGTGTGCACATTACTACGCTTCAGCTGGATATACCACTCAAGAGATGCCCCAGACAAGCTGTCTTGGAAGCAATGGATCATCAGTTTTTCGTCTTTGGCATGGGAAACCATCTTGTGGCAGTACGTCTTCAGATGGATGTGAGGACAACTGAGACCTTTGTACTTTGGGAGTTCTTGCACTTTAAATTTGGGAGGAATGATAACATCTGGCACCAAGCACATATCCAGAGCATTCAAAGAAGTTGAGTTGCGCCCCTCCATGACTCGGAGTTTTTCAGCTAGGTCACGATACATTTTGATTGCTTCAGAATCCTGAGCAGCAGTAGGATTGACAATCGAGATAGCAGCATGATAGTTTTGGACCTCATCATACTGATCTATCAGATTCTCTTCAGTATGAGGAATAGGAATCTGAGCGACAATAGGTTGGGCTTGCAGAATGGCACTAACAGTAACTCCAGATGTTGGAAGTGGTTGAGAAATGGCCCCTTCAGCGGCAGGCGTAAAGTTCATTGGTATCCCGTAATTGATAGGATTAGGAACAGGAACTGAGAGCCTTAAGGGTGATCCTTGCACAGGCACAGTGTTGTTGGCAGCAGCGGCTTCACGCAGTTCTTCTTCTCTTCTGGCCATCATGATGGCTTCAAGAATCTGATCAAGCTTTCCCTTCATAGAGTCCAACTCCTCTCTGAAGGAAGCTTGCTCTTGCTGAATCTGCTCCATCGTTCTTCTTGTGTTGGATCGAGTTGCGTACTGGTGTCGAGGAATCAGCTTGATTTACTGGAGAAGGAAGGAAGTTGGAGTGAGATTCTGAGGTTGAAAATGCAATGCAAGATGCATAACAGATGCAATGCAATGCAAAGACATGAGATGCAATGCAAGATGCAAGATCCAGGATCGCAGATCGCAGGTTAAAATAGATTCTGAGGTTGGCCGTTCACGGGTAAATGACCAAAGTTTCTGATCAAAGAAACCTTATAGGTAGGCTCTATGAGGAAAGTTCTAGGTTCTTTACCCACAAACCCACTCACGGGATAGTTTCTACGTTGATGGATAAGGTTCCCAGGATTACGAACACAAATCGCATCAATGTCACGCAACAGGCTAGCTGCATTACGACGATAATGACGACAAGGTCTCCCCTGAGCGGGGTCTTAATGCTAGGCGCACAAGGAGCGAGTCCTTAGAGGCTAACACTACACGACCATTAATATAGAACTTGGTTCTAAGAGTGGTTCATAAAGTCACAGACCCTTCATGAATCAAGTCGTGCAACATGCTGGCTGTGTTACAACAGGATCTACGAAAAGGTCTACTCTAGGGGAGCTTTCATGCTAGGCACGCAAGGAGCGAGTCCTTGGGGACTAACACTACTCGACATCCAATTCTAAACTATGTGTTCTCTCTGTTTTTACCAAAGCTCGGGTGTAGAGATTTACTTGTGATATCATCCCCATATCCAACAGATAAGAACAATAGGAGAAAGCAATAAGAGAACAAATAGGTAAACGAGAAAAAAACATGCAAACAAAGATAACGCTCCTCACAAATCGCTCTAAGATAGGCTTGACTCTCTCTTGCATGGAGCAAATGTCCCCAGCAGAGTCGCCAGCTGTCGCACCTCGAAAAAAATTGCTTAATCGAAGACACGACCCTTCGCGCGAATGGCGTGAAATGCGGTTCGACAGTGTCGCCACCGAACTTTATTTATCCCAAAAGAGGGAAAGGAAAATATCGAGAAAACCTTTAAGGGAGGATGAGAACGTGGTCGTCGCAACCACATTCTGGATTCGGGAGTCGGTTACGTGAGGGGAAGGTACGTGCACCCCCTCACGTCCGTTGTACTCAACGGGAACCTCTTAGTTCGAATTGTGATGAGCGTTACCTAAGCTTGTTTGTTTTCTTCTCAATGGTATATGCGAAACGATAAGATAAAGGGACAAGATACTAAGGGGGAATAGGGTGGTTTTAGGATAGAGTGCTCGGCAAGATCATCGCGACCTCGGGCCTACGTATGCTCATTTGGACGAGAATGAGGAATCAGAGCAATCGTAGTTTGACTACAGGAAGGGATAGAGGGAAGACGAAAGATGGAGGGAAGGTAGTGTGGAAATCGGGAAAAAAGAAAAAGTGTGCTCGCCAAGATCATCGCAATCTTGTGCCTACGTATCTTTACTCGGACGAGAATAAAGAATCAGAGTAGTCGTAGTTCGTGGTACGCCCACAAAAAGAGGGGTTAGGGTTTGAATTTTAGGAGAAGAAAGATTGAATGACATACAACCCAAGGGGCGTGCCTCGAGAACAGTCACTCAAGAATCCAAGGAATGCTAGGCTCCAAGAACTCAGTTCTTTTGTAAATTGATTGCAAAAATGTTTGATAATGGTTAAGTGTTTTAAGACGAAAGGGTGAATGAATAACAACCCAAGGGCGTGCCTTAAGAGCCATTCATTCGAAGATCCAAGGAATGCTAGATCCCAAGAATCTCCTCCTTTCGTAAGTTGATTAAGAAAAACGTTTGAAAAAGATTGAGTCGAATTGGTTGAGAAAAGAGGTGAGGATCGATACTAGTCCCTAGGGGTGCTCCTAGTAACGAAACTACGAGATGTGCGAGTGTGCGTTTGACGACGAGGCAAAAGGCACTCGACTTACGAGAATGTTTTGAAGAGTGGCTCGACGACGAATCAAGAATTGATTTGAAAATGATTCGGTTTGTTAAATGTTTTAGAGAGAATGACGATTATTCGATAAACGAGACGTCGGCCTCGCAACCAATTAATCGGGGCATTATTGGGATGCTAGATCCCAACGACACCTTTTTCATTCGATTGATTTACGAAATATTGTTTGAAGAACAACGAAAGTACCACATGGAATGCTAGACTCCAATGGCATTCCTTTGTCCAAATAGTTAAGGCGAGTGTTTTAGAAACGAAAGGTCGAGTGATCACCACCTAAGGCGTGCGCCTCGATAGCGGTCATTCAAGAACCCAAGAAGTGCTAGACCTCAAGAATTTAGTTCTTTCGCGATTTAATTGAAAAAATGATTTGAATAGGTGTTGAGTATTTTAATCGGGAAGTAAGCGTTTGAACAAATAAAAATGATTAGATAAGCATGAATATGAATATGATATGGATATGAATAAGAATGAACGATAATATAATCGAGATAATATTGACAAGATATTAAAGTTGACATAAAATAAAATTGGTCTCGTCTTAATCAAGATTTAATCGAGAAATCGATAATCTTTAATATTTGACTTTCATTGACCAACTAAAAGAATATACGAAAATGGAAATTAAATGGAGATAGAAATTAAATCGAAAATATAGAAAGGTCTCATCTTTACTAAGATTTTAAATCGAAAAATCGATAATCTTTAGTATTTGATTTTCATTGACCCAAAAATGAGTAAAAACAATGAAAAATAGTAGAAATGAAATAAAATCGGAAAATGATAAGAAAAGAATAAAGGTCTCACCTTTATCGAGATTTAGTCGAGAAATCGATAAATCAATCGATGTATGGTTTTCATTGACCCACAATGAATAAAAATAATAAAAATGAAATAAAATCGAAATAAATAGGAAAAAGAATAAAGGTCTCACCTTTATCGAGATTTAGTCGAGAAATCGATAAATCAATCGATGTATGGTTTTCATTGACCCACAAAATGAATAAATGATAGTGAATAAATCAAATAAATAAATGATAGGCCTCAAATAAATCAAAACTTAATCAATTTGATTAAATTATGAATGATGTTATATCATTGGCCCAAAAAGAGAACTAGAATCGAAAATGGAAAACAAGAGTGAAGATAAAACTTAAAAAAATGAGACAAGTGTATTAAACATTAATAAATTTAAAAAAAAATTGAGAATATTAACTTAAAAAATAAAAACCAAAGGGAAAGGGGGTCTGCATAGAGAAGGGAGTATGTGAAAATGGAGAAGAGTGTCAAATGGGCTCAAAGACCCATTATCCTCATCAGCGTAAAAAAAAAATAGCAATTAAAAAAAGTAAATGGGCTCGTGAGGCCCAGATCCACGCTAGGAACACCACTCTTAAAACCAAACGAATAGGAAAAAATACCTTATCGCATAACACACATCGTGCCCAAACAACACAAATCCTCTGAAATAACACATAATTCTAAGATCCACAATGATGAACATCATTTCACTACAACCTTGGTTCCGTCTCAAGAATCTTGTAACACCCCAGTTTTTGTGTGAGTTTTATTTAATCGAGTCGTTTGATTATTTTATTATTATTTTACTTTATTTTCGACTTTTATCTGAAATTACATTATTTTGCGATGTTGTGATATTTTATCGGGTTTTGGGAACGTTTGTGAGATATTTGAGTGTGGGGGTATTTTGGACATTTCACAATATTTTGTTAAGTTAGAATAGAAGGGGAAATAGGAAGAGAGAAAAAGAGAAAGAAAGAAAAGGAGAAGAAAGAAAAAGAGGAGAAAAGAGAAGAAGAAGAGAAATAGTAAGAAAACTTGGAAAATCAAAGAAATCAACTTCTAGAATCGATTTAATCGGGTAAGGGTGCGAAACTCAATTATTGTATGATTGTGTATGATTATGTATGTGTATTTGTGGTGTTTGTTGGATTGAAATGAAAATATTTAGTAAAACCCATATTGTGTCAAATTGATTAGAAATTGATTAAAGGTGTTGGAAATTATGTTTTTAGTGTTCATTCTTGTTGGTACATGATAGATACATGTTGCTATGCATTGTATTGGTAATTTTCTGAGTGTAGGTGAAAATTGGGATGAATTTGGGTAAGAAAACGCAGAACAAAGTTCTGCAGAAATTTTTCTGGTTTTTTCCAGGTCATACGCGTATGGGGCATGTTCATACGCGTATGGACCTTGGCAATACGCGTATCGTGGACTTGTTTTGGGGCCAATACGCGTATGGGATGGTATTTTGCTCGGCCATCTGCCCATTTGCGTATTGTACGCGTAACATTTCGGGGCAATACGCGTACAAGGTTGGTCATTACGCGTACGGACTTTTACACGTGAACTTTGGGAGGAATGAGTCTCTGCCCATACGCGTATGGCTCAGGGCAATACGCGTATGGACAGGACAATTATAAAAATGAGATTTTTCAAAATATCGTTTTTCGTTTTCTTTCGTAACTTGAGTTCCGTTTATCCGATTTTTACATTCTTGGTATCGTTGTGTAGCTATTGAACGATACTTTCTTATTATGATGGTTTGGAAATTGTTAGCCGATTTAATTATGTCGGAAAATCAAGAATAGTGTCGGTTGTCAACTTTTGTCATTACGACTGTGCGTAATTGATATGTATTAAGCAAGGTGCTGTTGTATGATGTAAATGTAGGTGTTTAGATGGTGTCGAGATGATTTGTGGCCATATGGCAATTAAATGCATTGTTTTGGGCATAAGTGCAAAGTGTGATTTTGTTGATTGGGATGAATGCATATATGTGTGCATATTAAATGTCATAAGTCATTGTATGCCAAGCATCATGATATGCATTGTTGAGACGTCCTGAGTGACGGTTTGGATTCCAGAGGGAATTCGCTATAACGTCGTGTGCCCGTGTGGGGTGTGAGCGATGATTATAGACGATCGTGTGCCCATGTGGGGTGTGAGCGATCGGGTCGTGTGCCCGTGTAGGGTGTGAGCGATCCATAAACGTCGTGTGCCCATGTGGGGTTTGAGCGACGGGGAACATCGTATGCCCGACGGGGAGTTACAGTGATGTAACGAGCGATGATTCCAGCAGAGTTCCTAAGTGAACTAGTGATGAGAAACTATGGAAGTCGGTACCGCATGTGCATGTGCATGGAGTCGTTGTGTCGGTCTCTTGCATTGCATAAATCATTATGGTTGTTTTATGTGTGTAATTGTGGATAGAATTGATATATGGATATGTGTTGGTGATGGAAATATGAATTATACCTTGTGTTGCATTGTGTTGGAATTATGGTGTGAGTTGTGGTGAGAAACGTATATATGTGTATTTTTGTGTTATATATGATTGTATGGAAATATATTATGGTTGTTTTTCTCACCCTTCTGCTGTTTTATAATGCTCTATGAGGCATTGCAGATTAGAGTTGTTGGAGGTATTTTTGTGAAGCTTTGCGTCTTCATTCTTTTGTCGGTCGGCTCTGATATGTGACACCGGGTAGTTAGGGAGGCCGTTTGTGATCATTGTGTATTATGTATATATATCCTTTGGCTGTGCATGTACAACTTGATGTATGACAAACTTTGCATGATATATATATATATATATATATATATATATATATATATATATATATATATATATATATATATATATATATATATATATATATATATATATATATATATATATATGTTATTCAGTTTTAGATTTTCCGCTTTTATTCTAAATTCTGAAATGTGGGTGTAAGGAACTGAGTTTCTCTGTTGATTGCTACCCCACTGTTGCATATCTTTATGAGCAGGTGTTGTATGTATTGTTTCAATTTGATGTGACCCCTCGGTCTATGCCATGATAATTTAAATATACTCTGACAAAATTTTGAATTTTCTTTTATCGCTCTACTTATTTGGGGGTATAGATTGGGGGTGTTACATTAAGTGATATCAGAGCCAGTTTGTGTCAGTCCTGGACTGTGTGGCGTGTGGAGTGAGTTGTTTGTTTAACCATAGTTTCTGTTATTGGAAATGAATAGAATATGGCTGGTAGAAACGATGCTGCTTTGGCTGCTGCTATGCAAGCTATGACTCGTGCTGTGCAGGGTGCACCTAATGCTGCTGGTAATGATGAGTTCAGGAAGAACAAACCGCCTGTCTTCAAAGGAAGATATGATCCTGATGGTGCACAGATTTGGTTGAAAGAGATTGAAAGGATTTTTCGAGTGATGGATTATACTGAAGATCAGAAGGTGAGACTGGGTACTCACATGTTATTGGAAGAAGCTGATGATTGGTGGGTTAGTACTCGTCGTGTGTTGGAAGCTACAGAGGAGGAGATTACTTGGGCTGTGTTTAGTATGGAGTTTCTGAGAAGGTATTTTCCTGAAGATGTAAGAGGAAAGAAGGAAATTGAGTTTCTGGAACTGAAACAAGGTAATATGTATGTAGTTGATTATACTGCTATGTTTGTGGAACTTGTGCAGTTTTATCCTCATTATGCTGAAGCGACTGCTGAATTTTAAAAATGTGTTAAGTATGAGAATGGCTTGTGTCCTGAGATAAAGCAGGCGATTGGATATCAGAGGATTCGGAGGTTTTCTGATTTGGTGGATTGTTGTAGGATTTATGAGGAGGATAGTAAAGCTCGTGCTACTCACTACAAAAGTGTAAGTGACAGAAAAGGGAAGCAACAGTTTCGTGGTGGTCCGTATGTGACACCAGCTGATAAAGGTAAACAAAAGGGAAATTTTGAGAAAAGGTCAAGTGGAGGAGGAATGTCTGGTCCTATGAGGTGTTATAAATGTGGTGAGTTGGGGCATCATCAGTTTGAGTGCAGGAAAGATTTGAGGAAGTGTACTAATTGTGGAGGTGTAGGGCATGTTGCAGCTAATTGTGCCAGGAAGAATGTGGTGAAATGTTACAACTGTGGGGAACCTGGTCATATTAGTACCAAGTGTCCGAAACCGAAGCAGGCTCAGTCTGGTGGGAAGGTATTTGCTTTAGTGGGGACTCAGACTTCAAGTGCAGATCGTCTGATCAGAGGTACTTGTTTTATTAATAGTACGCCTTTAGTTGCTATTATTGATACTGGAGCGACTCATTTGTTTATTTCGTCTAAGTGCGCGAAGCGTTTGAATCTTGTGTTGTCTGTGATGGGTGGTGAGATGGTTATTGATACTCCAGCGATGGGGTCAGTAACTACTTCCTTGGTTTTTTCTAAGATGTCCTTTGACCATTTATGGTAAATACTTTGAGATGGATTTGGTGTGTTTGCCGTTGGAGGGTTTAGATGTGGTTCTTGGTATGAATTGGTTGCAATTCAATCGGGTTCATATTGATTGCTATCATAAGTTGGTAAGGTTTCCTTCTCTTGAGGAAGACGAAGACTCGAGTTTCTTATCTACCAAAGAGTTGAAGAGGCTTTTGGCGGATGAAGCTCAGTTGTTTAGATTGTTTGCATCTTTAACTATGGACAGTCAAGTCTCACTTGATGTATTTCCTGTGGTGTGTGAATTTCCGGAAATGTTTCCTGAGGATATTTCAGACTTACCGCCAGAGAGAGAGGTGGAGTTTTCTATAGATCTAGTTCCTGGTACTAGACCTGTTTCTATGGCACCTTATCGTATGTCGGCGTCTGAGTTGGTTGAGTTAAAGAAACAGTTGAGTGAGTTATTGGAAAAGAGGTTTGTGAGACCTAGTGTTTCTCCTTGGGGTGCTCCAGTTTTATTGGTGAAAAAGAAGGATGGAAGCATGCGGTTGTGTATTGATTATCGCCAGTTGAATAAGGTGACGATCAAGAATAAATATCCTCTTCCAAGGATTGATGATCTGATGGATCAGTTAGTTGGTGCTTGTGTGTTCAGTAAGATTGACTTGAGGTCGGGGTATCATCAGATTAGGGTGAAGGAAGAAGATATTCAGAAGACGGCTTTTAGGACACGTTACGGTCATTATGAATATTCGGTGATGCCGTTCGGGGTTTCTAATGCGCCAGGTGTGTTTATGGAATACATGAATCGTATTTTTCACGAGCATCTGGATCGATTTGTCGTTGTGTTTATTGATGACATCTTGATTTATTCTAAGTCTCGGGAGGAGCATGCAGAACATTTACGTATTGTTTTGCAGGTTTTGAAGGAAAGGAAGCTTTTTGCCAAATTATCCAAGTGCGAATTCTGGTTGTCGGAAGTGAGTTTTCTTGGACACGTAATTTCAGGTAATGGTATTTCTGTGGATCCATCTAAAGTAGAAGCAGTTCTACAATGGGAGGCTCCGAGATCTGTTACGGAAATTCAAAGCTTTTTGGGTTTGGCCGGTTATTATCGAAGGTTTATTGAAGGTTTTTCTAAGCTAGCACTTCCTTTGACCCAGTTGACTTGTAAAGGGCAAGCGTTCATTTGGGATATTCGGTGTGAGGAAAGTTTTAATGAGCTGAAGAGGAGATTGACGACAACTCCGATTTTGATTTTGCCGAATCCTACTAAACAATTTTTGGTTTATTGTGATGCTTCTTTGATTGGTTTAGGTGGTGTTCTGATGCACGAAGGTAAGGTCGTGGCTTATGCTTCGAGGCAGTTAAGATTTCATGAGAAGAATTATCCTACTCATGATCTTGAATTAGCGGCTGTGGTTTTTGTGTTGAAGATTTGGAGGCATTATCTCTACGGTGCAAGGTTTGAAGTCTTTAGTGATCATAAAAGTTTGAAATATTTGTTCGATCAGAAAGAGCTAAATATGAGGCAACGTAGATGGTTGGAATTCTTGAAGGACTACGACTTTGGCTTAAATTACCATCCTGGTAAAGCTAATGTGGTAGCTGATGCTTTGAGCCAGAAATCGTTACATATGTCCACTTTAATGGTTAAGGAGTGGGAACTTTTGGAATCGTATAGAGACTTGAGTTTGGTATGGGAAGTGACGTCGGATAGAGTTAGGCTTGGTATGCTAACGATTACTAATGATTTTCTGAAGACGGTTAGTGAGAAGCAAAAGCTGGATGTGAGATTTATGGATTTGATGTTGGTGGGAGAAAAAGATGCGGATAGGGATTTTCAAGTGGATATTAATGGTGTTTTGAGATTCCGAGGTAGAATTTGTATTCCTGATGATGCAGAGTTGAAAAAGATGATTTTGGAGGAAGGACACCGGAGTAATTTGAGTATACATCCGGGAGCGAATAAGATGTATCAAGATTTGAGGAAGATTTTCTGGTGGTCTGGATTGAAAAGAGATGTGGCTCAGTTTGTTTATGCATGTTTGACTTGTCAGAAATCGAAGGTGGAACATCTGAGGCCTAGTGGTTTGTTGCAACCGTTGGATATTCCTGAGTGGAAGTGGGATAGCATTTCCATGGATTTTGTGACAGGGTTACCGAATACTCAGCGAGGGCATAATGCTATTTGGGTGGTTGTTGATAGACTGACTAAATCATCTCATTTTATACCGATTGACATCAGTTTTCCTTTGGAGCGATTAGCTGAGATTTACATCAGTATGATTGTGAAGTTGCATGGGGTTCTATTGAGTATTGTTTCTGATCGAGATCCTAGATTTACCTAGAGATTTTGGGAAAGTTTGCAGAAGGCATTGGGTTCTAAATTGAGATTGAGTTCGGCTTATCATCCGCAAACGGATGGTCAGACGGAGAGGACGATTCAGTCGTTGGAAGATTTGTTGAGAGCGTGTGTTTTGGAACAAGGTGGTGCGTGGGATAGTTATCTTGCATTGATTGAATTTACGTATAATAACAGTTTCCATTCTAGTATTGGAATAGCACCGTTTGAAGCATTATATGGACGAAGGTGTCGAACACCCTTGTGTTGGCACGAATCTAGTGAGAGAACGGTGGTTGGACCAGAGTTGGTGCAACAGACGACGGAGAAAGTGAAGCTTATTCGAGAGAAAATGAAGGTTTCTCAGAGTAGGCAAAAGAGTTATCATGATCGGAGACGGAAAGATCTTGAGTTTCAAGAGGGCGATCATGCATTTTTTAGGGTTACGCCGGTAACGGGTGTGGGTCGTGCATTGAAATCGAAGAAACTTACTTCTCGGTTTATTGGTCCTTACTAGATATCCGCGATAGTGGGTGCTGTGGCTTATAGGGTGGCGTTGCCGCCGAATCTGTCGAATTTGCACGATGTGTTTCATGTTTCACAGCTTCGGAAGTATGTTCCGGATCCATCGCATGTGATCCCGATGGATGAGGTCGAGGTAAGGGAGAACCTTACAGTTGAGGCAATACCAGTTAGGGTTTTGGATCGCGAGGTGAAGAGGTTGAGAGGCAAGGACATTGCACTTGTGAAAGTGGCGTGGGGAGGCGCTGCTGAGGGCAATTTGACGTGGGAGTTGGAGAGTCGGATGCGGGAGTCGTATCTAGATTTTTTCGTCTCAGGTATATTTTCGAGGACGAAAATTTCTAAGTGGGGGAGAGTTGTAACGCCCCAGTTTTTGTGTGAGTTTTATTTAATCGAGTCGTTTGATTATTTTATTATTATTTTATTTTATTTTCGACTTTTATCTGAAATTACATTATTTTACGATGTTGTGATATTTTATCGGGTTTTGGGAACGTTTGTGAGATATTTGAGTGTGGGGGTATTTTGGACATTTCACAATATTTTGTTAAGTTAGAATAGAAGGGGAAATAGGAAGAGAGAAAAAGAGAAAGAAAGAAAAGGAGAAGAAAGAAAAAGAGGAGAAAAGAGAAGAAGAAGAGAAATAGTAAGAAAACTTGGAAAATCAAAGAAATCAACTTCTAGAATCGATTTAATCGGGTAAGGGTGCGAAACTCAATTATTGTATGATTGTGTATGATTATGTATGTGTATTTGTGGTGTTTGTTAGATTGAAATGAAAATATTTAGTAAAACCCATATTGTGTCAAATTGATTAGAAATTGATTAAAGGTGTTGGAAATTATGTTTTTAGTGTTCATTCTTGTTGGTACATGATAGATACATGTTGCTATGCATTGTATTGGTAATTTTCTGAGTGTAGGTGAAAATTGGGATGAATTTGGGTAAGAAAACGCAGAACAAAGTTCTGCAGAAATTTTTCTGGTTTTTTCCAGGTCATACGCGTATGGGGCATGTTCATACGCGTATGGACCTTGGTAATACGCGTATCGTGGGCGTGTTTTGGGGCCAATACGCGTATGGGATGGTATTTTGCTCGGCCATCTGCCCATTTGCGTATTGTACGCGTAACATTTCGGGGCAATACGCGTACGAGGTTGGTCATTATGCGTACGGACTTTTACACGTGAACTTTGGGAGGAATGAGTCTCTGCCCATACGCGTATGGCTCAGGCCAATACGCGTATGGACAGGACAATTGTAAAAATGGGATTTTTCAAAATATCGTTTTTCGTTTTCTTTCGTAACTTGAGTTCTGTTTATCTGATTTTTACATTCTTGGTATCGTTGTGTAGCTATTGAACGGTACTTTATTATTATGATCGTTTGGAAATTGTTAGCCGATTTAATTATGTCGGAAAATCAGGAATAGTGTCGGTTGTCAACTTTTGTCGTTACGACTATGCATAATTGATATGTATTAAGCAAGGTGATGTTGTATGATGTAAAGGTAGGTGTTTAGATGGTGTCGAGATGATTTGTGGTCGTATGGCAATTAAATGCATTGTTTTGGGCATAAGTGCAAATTGTGATTTTGTTGATTGGGATGAATGCATATATGTGTGCATATTAAATGTCATAAGTCATTGTATGCCAAGCATCATGATATGCATTGTTGAGACGTCCTGAGTGACGGTTTGGATTCCAGAGGGAATTCGCTATAACGTCGTGTGCCCGTGTGGGGTGTGAGCGATGATTATAGACGATCGTGTGCCCATGTGGGGTGTGAGCGATCGGGTCGTGTGCCCGTGTGGGGTGTGAGCGACGGGGAACATCGTATGCCCGACGGGGAGTTACAGTGATGTAACGAGCGATGATTCCAGTAGAGTTCCTGAGTGAACTAGTGATGAGAAACAATGGAAGTCGGTACCGCGTGTGCATATGCATGGAGTCGTTGTGTCGGTCTCTTGCATTGCATAAATCATTATGGTTGTTTTATGTGTGGAATTGTTGATAGAATTGATATATGGATATGTGTTGGTGATGGAAATATGAATTATACCTTGTGTTGCATTGTGTTGGAATTATGGTGTGAGTTGTGGTGAGAAACGTATATATGTGTATTTTTGTGTTATATATGATTGTATGCAAATATATTATGGTTGTTTTTCTCACCCTTCTGCTGTTTTATAATGCTCTATGAGGCATGGCAGATTAGAGTTGCTGGAGGTATTTTTGTGAAGCTTTGTGTCTTCATTCTTTTGTCGGTCGGCTCTGATATGTGACACCGGGTAGTTAGGGAGGCCGTTTGTGATCATTGTGTATTATGTATATATATCCTTTGGTTGTGCATGTACAACTTGATGTATGACAAACTTTGCATGATATGTGGGTGTAAGGAACTGAGTTCCTCTGTTGATTGCTACCCCACTGTTGCATATCTTTATGAGCCGGTGTTGTATGTATTGTTTCAATTTGATGTGACCCCTCGGTCTATGCCATGATAATTTAAATATACTCTGACGAAATTTTGAATTTTCTTTTACCGCTCTACTTATTTGGGGGTATAGATTAGAGGTGTTACAAATCTCGCGCGACCGTCTCTTTGTTTGACTCACAGGTTTGTGCGTCAACCTTAATCTCTCGTCATCTCACTGTTCGGTTTCACGACGTGTATGGGTTGATACGATTTTTGGGTTGAGTTGTTTGGGATTCGAAACTCTTTCTCTTTCATCTCTATTTCTGGCTGATTTCTGAGTTTGGGTTTCGTTTTATTATTTTGAAAGAGTTCATGGGTTTGTTGGTGATTTGGGATTGATTTGGTGATGATGTTTAGGGTTTGGAGGAGGTTGGAGGTTGTGGCGATTTGAAGGAAAAGAAGGTCGAATGTTGTTGTTGAAGGAGGGTTCGGTTTCGAAATGGAGTTGAAGGTTTTGGTTTAGTCGAAGGAAGAATGGATTTGCGTTGAGGAAAAGGAAAGGTTCTGTGAAATGATGTTGGTTTATGGTTGAGTGAATTTATGAACGAAAAAAGAAGGGATGAAGATTGGTTTAAGACTGAAAAATGGTTGAAGGAGAAGAGAGATTTAGGAGCAGTGTAACGTTGGTTCTTCTCCCCCTTGAGAGTGAGAATGAGGCTTTCTTTATAGGATTTGTGAAGGGTAGTTGTGGAAGAAAACGAAGAAAAGATGAGCTGGAAATTGGTGTTGGATGTACGATTTTGGGAGTAGTGGTGTTGTGGGGTCGAGCAGTATAGGTTATAAAAAATGAAGATATGCTAACTTGAATTCTTTTTTTGATTTTACAGCGAGTCGATTTGTTATGTGCGATGGACTTTTGCAGTTAAGTTGTTTTGTGGCTGGATGATTAGGCAAGATCTGCTCTTTATGGTTGAGCTGATCATGATTTACGCATGTATTATGTGTGGGTTATGGTGATAAGTTGGTTTTATTGTGTGGCTGTGTTATATTGGAGTCGCAGGACCTAATTATTTGTAATTGGCTAGTGAATGAATTGGTACGTGAGGCTAGTAATTTGGGTGGGGCCAGTTTTGGATATTTTAGTGCACATGGCCTAGTTTGTTCTTTGGAAAATCTCAAGTGGCGTCATGGTGCATATGGGGGGTATGGGAAGCTCAAATTTGTGGTGTAAACATGATGACTTGTGTGGTGCGTTGCATAGGATATGGCTGGCTATTGGTATCCGTTGTTGCAGCTTGTAAAGGCTTGGAATGAGTAGCTCAGGCGTGATGCCTTCAATTTCAGCTTGACTTTCTTTTCTTTTTGTGTATTTTTAATGGGATTGGATTGTAAATACGGGCTTTTTGTAGAAGGAAATTTGTTGTAACATTTGGTTATGGTTTTTTTTTGGAATTAATTCAAATGGGTTTATGGTTTTTTGTAGATGTAGTATATAATGATAAAAAAGAAAGTGGATTAAGAAAAGATTATTAAAAATAATTGAATGGATAGAAATTGGGTTAAAAAGAAATAGTTGAATGAAATGGACTTAGAAAAAGGAAATGGTTATTGAATTTGGATTGGATTTGAAATGTGGAAATTGGTTGAAAAAAGAAAGATAATTAAAAAAGGTTATGGACATAAATGGGTTATAGATTTATGGATTAAAAGAAAGATTAATGGATAATGGATATAGTTAAAAGTTGGAAATGGATAAAGGATGGTTAATGGGTTTGTAAAATGGATATGGATAATTATATGTTGAAATGGATATTTAATTGGATGAATAAAAAAGAAAGGGTTAAAAAGTAGATATGGCTTAAAATAAAAGGATAAGAAATAATAGAGAGATGAAGTTGAAGACAACACATTTTTTGGATTTCTCCGAATAATTGTCTGTGGGTGGATGTACAGATGGAAATTATATACAGGTATGACAAATTTGGGGTATGACAAAGACTTACTGCTCTAAATTTCATGAACCGAGCTAACCTTCTCATGCCCCACCAGCTCAAGATTTTCCTGCTCAATCAATCTACTTGATTAAGACTTTCACTGCTCAAGCGCATAGCAAGAGACTTACATGGCTCAAGCATCTTGGCTCGAGACTTCCTTGTTTTTATCCCAATGATATAATAATTCTGCTCAATCAATCCACTTGATTAAGACTTTCACAACTCAAGCACATAGAAAGAGACTTACGTAGCTCAAGCATCTTGGCTCGAGGCTTCCTTGCCTGTATCCCAATGACACAAGACTTTTATCTAAACTGTTGAACAAGCTCAGCAGAATAGAGAACAAGGTGTACATGATACAAGTATCCTAGGTACGAGAAATCACCATAAAAAGACCTAAAACACTTATGATTTCTAAGATATTCAATGTGTAAGAAATATTAAGGCTTTTACAATTACAACCTACATCAGAAAAAATTCCATATACATTGAGTTGATAATTGTTGATCTTGTTACTCCTTCTTCTGGTTGATCCTTGTTAAAGATTCAGTTTGAACCTTCAGCCATATTTATAGCCTTTTCATAAACTAGTCGTTGAGGAGGGAACTTGATCAAGAGTCTTTGATGTTACTCCATAGTACAAGAGCCATTGAAGATAGATACACCAGAAGATCTTATTCCAATGTGTAACATGTTTAACCTTTGAGTCTTCAAGATATTCTGTACTATCAAAGTAGTTGAGAGTAGATATCCATAAAGCATCTCAACTTTTCTTGAGCCCTGCAATCTGTAGAATCTACCTGACAAACTGATTTGTCAATATAACTTGCTTTCTGCAATATAGACAGCTTCAACTTTATCACCAACTCTGAATGGTACCAGAAGCCAATTTTCATTCACTAAGTATAGAGACAATAATGTTGCTTCTTCTGATGCTGAGACCTTCAGCTTCAGAGTCTTCGCTAGACACACGTAGCAAGTGTTCATCAGATTCTGCCACCAGAAGCTAGTAATTCAGCAACTCTCAAAGTGTGCTTAATGTAGAACAGATTCTGATAATAATATTTACAATTATAAGAACATGCACACATGTAACACACATCAAATAAACATTGTTCTTTCAATACTTTGTTATCATTACAACCCAAGGAAAATATGTTATGAACAAATCTTGTTCTAACAGATTCTTGTAGAAAAACCACAACTTTTGTGTAAAATATTTAACTATATTAGTTTATCATGTAATTAGTTGTAATTTGCTTAATTTCAACCCATTTTGTAGATATTTATGTTTAGGAGGAGCTTTAGTCATCAAAAGATAAAAATATGACTTCAACATGCATTTTTTGGATCAAAGCAGTCCTGTAGATAGGGCTTAGTGCCAAATCTGGTGCTAAGTGCCATTTTAGCACAACAGGTCAGGGAATTCCACGCTTAGCACCAAATCTAGGGCTTAGTTCCATTTATGGAGGTTTAAGTTATTTGTCTGCTAGTTGCGCTTAGCGCCAAATCCGGGGCTTAGCGCCATTCACTTTTCAGCTTCGTATAAATAGCTTTGCACTTTAGATTTTTAGGGATATATTAAGTTTTGGAGAGAGAGAGAGAGGGAGAGAGAGAGAGAGAGAGAGAGAGAGAGAGAGAGAGAGAGAGAGAGAAACTTAGAAAATAATATGAGAGGGTGCTTCTTGAAGATCAGACGTTGGAATCACATCAATAGTTAGGAAATCATGATTGATGCATGTTCATATTCATTCTTCTTTTTGTATCAAGCTACCATGATTAACTAAATCCCTTTATTGTTAGGATTGAATGTATTTCACTATCACAATATGTATTTTTATTGATCATGGTGTTATGTGCAATCTATTCATGGAATAGTATCGATGTTATCCTTG
The DNA here is from genome assembly GCA_022829125.1 of Lathyrus tuberosus. Taxonomy (NCBI): domain Eukaryota; kingdom Viridiplantae; phylum Streptophyta; class Magnoliopsida; order Fabales; family Fabaceae; genus Lathyrus; species Lathyrus tuberosus. The sequence continues at coordinate 6,825,896 of JALAZF010000326.1, read as the reverse complement.
TTTACTTGTTATACATATTTATCTGAACTGCTATTGAGAAATACTCTTCAAATCTTAATCTAGGATAATTATTTGTTAGATGCTAAACTCTAAACATAGATTTAGATTTAACATTCACTTGAGTATCGAGTCTTAGTGCTACCATATTGTTTAATAGGCTGACAGATCGTCAATTCAACAATTTGGTTGATCTTTCGTTAGGAGTTTAGACATAAACACTTTCGGCGAGCGAGGCATGATGATATTGATAAATGTTTAGATTATGTATAACTGATAGGTAAATTACATATTTTATCGGTGGATGAAATTCAATTTTGGCAAGCTCTCATCTCTCAGAAACTTTATTTTTCATTCATCTGTTTTGTATTTTGTAACTTTAACCATCAAACATCTTGCAAACTTACGCTTAAAATCATAGTAACTTTTGAACGACATTGATATCACACCAGTCCATGTGGATACAATAAAACAAATACTTACCCTTGATAGTTACTGCAGCAACAAAATGGCGAAATTTCCAGGGATTGGCATTTAGATATTAAAAGCATAATAATAGTTTCTATCTTTTTAGGCTTTGTGCATTTATCTATATTGTATATATACTTGTTTCCCATCACGTATGCTTAGGTTTTGGTTAGAGGTAACTACTGGTGAAGGAACAACAACAAAACCTAGAAGCGTAAATAACTAGCCAAACAAAGGAAACAACAAGACGGAGTGTCTAATTGAAAAAAGTGTCGAACTAAAGACGTTAAACAAGTGCTTGTTAGGTGGAAAACCAACTTTATAAGTATTTAATAACTTTGCATTAAGTAGTTTAAGCCTTAAAGAGTGAAAGTGGATGGAAAGCATGCCAAAAATTCGCAGTCTGAAAATTTTGGGAAGCAGAGATGGCACCGAGTGCAGCTTTTAGGAGCTGAGCGCGCCCTGCTATACCAGTAAAAATTCTTTTTACTCAGCCCACTTATCCACTTTCACTAATGTCCATTTACCCAATCTTTGTGGTAATTTTTGTTAATTAAGCTGTGTTTTGCTTAATTTGTTTCAAGTAGATAGTATAGTAATTTAGTTTAATTTCAAGAGTTTTAGCAAAAAAAAATTGAGTTTGTTCTCAAAGTTTGTTTTTGAAAGGGTTGAAAAAGAATTGAGTGATTATTCCAAGTTGGAATGTTTCAACTAGAAAATGTTTTGGTAATGATAAAAGCTTGAAGGATGGTACAATGTAAAGGTACAGGTTTATTGCATTCTAGATCATAGCATGAATATGATACTTGTAATTTGTACAAAAATCACGTCATTCATTCTTTTACACTACATGTTCATGATTGAATCACTTTAGATCAAAGCCTAAATGTGAGGAAACTTTCTATTGTTTACTATATGCAGGAGACCAACAATCTTTGTTTTAACTCGGTTGATTTATGTTTAATCTTGCAAATATGTTGAATTGATTGAAAGCATGAAAGTGATCAAGATTTTTTTTTTTTTAATTTGAGCACAACCACTTAACCAAAAGTGACCTACCTTGTGAGTGAGAGAGAATTTGCTAACCCCTTTGAGCTTTAGTGTCAAAATCTGTATCAATTTTGAACTATGGGATTTTTCCTTTGCATGCAAAGAGTTGTTCATCATTGATTTTAGAATGGATTCTGAATTTTTTTTATTGAACCTTAAACCTTCATTTGATGGTGTAAGTTTTTCCCTTGCCATAGAAAATAAGAGAGCATTCATACTGCAATGTTGGTTGTATTCAAGTTGGAGAGAAAAAAGTGGGTTGCTAAGAAGTTGAAAAAGAAAGAAAATTGTGAAAATGAATTGAAAAAGAAAAAGAAATGAAAAAGTTTGAAGGAAAAAGTGGCAAACAATTGGTGCAAACAAATGAATTCAAGGGTGTATAATTTAAACAAAGAGAAGTGGTAAATGAAGTTGTAAATAATTAAGGGTTAGAGAATTGAATGTTCTTCTATATTTTGTCAACTTCATTTTAATACCTTTAGATATGACTCTTCTTTGATAGCTATACCTTATTACAACCCTCATTTTTGTTCTTCATCAAAATTTGAAGATGTGTGCTAAGTGTGATTCATAATTGAGCATGTGTTGTTTTAGAATTTATGACATGAGTTTTGTATTTAGAATTTGTTCCATGATCATGGTTTGGTTGTAATGTAGTGGTAAGCATCACTTTGCTTGTGATTTGATATTTTGAACCATGCATTTGTCTTATTTTCTCTGATCATGTGAAATCTTGGTAGTTACTCTTGTTTATTTAGGTTTGTAAGACTTTTGTTTGAGGACAAACAAAGTTCTAAGTACGGGAGAGTTGATAAGTGCCAAATTATGGTTAATTTGTTCATGAAAACATGGAATTTATTAACTTGTTTCATTAGATTCTTGTAGCAAAACCTCGAATTTTGTGTAAATATCTAACTATATTAGTTTATCATGTAATTAGTTGTAGTTTTCTATATTTCAACCCATTTTGTAGGTATTTATGCTTAGGAGGAGCTTTGTAGGTATTATGTGCTAGCGCAAAATCTGGGGCTTAGCGCCATTTATGGCGGATTAAGATATTTGTCTGCTAGTTGCGCTTAGCGCCAAATTTGGGGCATAACGCCATTCATTTTTTCAGCTTTGTATAAATAGCTTTGCACTTCAGATTTTTAAGGATATATTACATTTTGGAGAGAGAGAGAGAGAGAGAGAGGGAGAGAGGGAGGGGGAAGGTGCTTCTTGAAGATCAGAAGCTGGGTTCACATAAATCGTTGGAAAATCACATTTGATGCATGTTCATCTTCATTCTATGTCACAATATGTAGCTAAATCCCTTTCGTGTTGGGATTGGATGTAGTTCACTGTCACAATATGTATTTTTATGGATCATGGCATTATGTACAATCTATTCAAGCATTAGTATCGATGTTATCCTTGTTTACTTGTTTTACATATTGATTTGAACTGTTATTGAGAAATACTCTTTGAATGTTGATCTAGGATAATCATATGTTAGATGCTAAACTCTAGACATAGATTTAGATTTAACATTCACTTGAGTATCGAGTCATAATGCTACCGTATTGTTTAATAGGCTGAGAGAACGTCGATTCAACAATACAGTTGAACTCTCGTCAGGAGTTTAGACATAAACACCGTCACCGAGCGATACGTGATGATTTTGATAAATGTTTAGATTATGTATAACTGATTGGTAAATTACATATTCTATTTGTGGATGAAATTCAATCCTGACAAACTCTCATCTCTCTGGAACTTTATTTATCATTCTTCCGTTTTACATTTTGTAGCCTTAAACCATCAAATATTTTGCAAACTTTCACTTAAAATCATAGTAATTGTTGAACAACATTGATATCGCACCAATCTCTCTCGATACCATAAAACAAATACTAAAAAATTTAATAAAGTTGTTTAAAATCACTGCCATAATTTTGTTCAAAACCAACCCAATTCAAATCCATGTGCTTGATTGAATGAGACTGTTTTAAATATTAATTTTCAGCATTTTCACACATACTTTTTTTTATCTAGTATTAGAACCAAACTCCTAACAAAAACATTTTTTTTACAAAACAACAATTATTATCCCATGTATGCAAAGTAATAAACTTTCACAATTCCATTAACCACAATACAAAATTTGTTGGCACATATTAGCAAAGTATATACCACCTAAGAAGGGGACCATAAAATAAAAAAGACTTTACACTCTTGTATTAGCACCAAACAAGCTTTAGCCACCTCATGCAATATTACTCTAATTGTGTACAATTTCTGAAAAGATGAATGCGAGTGTCTCCAAGCCTTAGTGAGTATGTGACTTTCTTGTACTCTTCCCAAGTGAATGGTTTGAAGAGAAGGGAGGGCCTGTTTGGTGTAACCATAACTGAGGGAGCAACAATGCATGCATCAAGTGGTGGAGCCACAAAATATGCTACCGACATTCTAGACTTGTATGAGTTGGTCACGGCCCTATGTCTCACGCTTACAAATCTTCCATTTGTCATAACCTTTATTACACAACAAACATTTAGAATATAAATCATAATCAATCACATCCATTTTTCAACTATCTATTGCGAACTCTTTTTAAATACCAACTTGTCAACATTTCATATAATAATTATTCATTTTCATGCATGGCATGTTTGGTTGGTCTATGTTATTATATCTATCATATTTTTATGAACAAAATTAAGACAAGATTATGAGAAATATTTTACTTTGTAATACAAAAATTTGGATAATGCAGAGTAAAAAAAACACATTAGCATAAACATTCAAGACAATCTATCGAGGTGTCAGAAAGGGTGCCAAAACTGATATATGTTAATTGTGTTAAATAAGTATAATATGTTAATATATGATTTATTCGGTTGTATTTTTTTATATTTATTTTATTTTAAATAAGTTGTTAATACTTATAAATTAATAACTTCAAAAATCAAATGCTTGATCAAGTAGATTTCAAGAACTTTTGGGTCTCAAAATAATTTTTAATTTAATTAATAATATTAATTGTATTAGTTTAATTATTTTATTTTAATTGTTATAGTTTATAAAAAATTTAATTTTAAATTTTGCGTTAAATTTATAAATTAATAGAGACAGCCTTGCATTTATCGATAAGTCATTTTAGGCATATAAATTGAGACTATATAAATTTGATTCAATATTAATCTATTAGATTTATAAACATTAGTGATTTTTACTTGTAAAAAAATGTGTTTTTAAATCTAATATTTAGTATCTACAAAAGAAGAATAAGGACTAAAATATAACAAAATTTATAAGAAAAAGAAAACTAAATTTAAAAAATTGTGAGTTTTATAAAAACAATAAATATATTTAATTCAAAATACAAGAATAATTTACCCCTACCCTAACATGTCTCTTTTTGTTCTAGACCCACCCTAACATGTTATGTCAATCTATTTTTAGCTATTGTGAAAATAATGGGAATTGTGAGTAAGATACATATGCAAATCCATTACAACTCAGTATTGTACTCTCTTTAATGACCATACATATAATAATCATTATTTCATATAAGCAATGTCAGCCTCCAAGTCCCCCCAACCCTAAATTTAGCATAGCAAAATTGAACCCAACTTGTGGGCTTAAAAGAAGAATGCAAAAATCTCGCATTCATATCAATATGGTCGATGACTCTATTAAATTAAAATAAGATAGGAAAGTCATCAACGACATATATGGATGCGAAATTTTGGTGATTGTATTAGATTTTTGAAAAGAAAATACTTGAATAAGAATGTAAAAATCTCGCATTTACATCGTCGGTGATTATATTAGACTGAAATCAAATAGTATAATCATAAACGACGTATGAATGCGAGATTTTAGAGATTTGACTGGATTTATGAAAAGAAGATACCTGAAGAAGATCACCAACATTAACACAGAAGGCAGAGGGGTCAGGAACAACTGGGTTCCACACACCATGTTGAAGAGAAATTTGGAGACCAGGAACATCGTTGGATCTAAGGATAGTAAGAATCTGAGGGTCAGAATGTTCACCAAAGCCAACGTTATAGGAATTAGAGTTGTCTCTATCTTTGGAGGTTTTAGGAGGATAGTGATTGAACCTAAGGATAGAGTCATTATCAAGTTGAGTGATGAATGTGCTGAAAATGGATGTGTTAGGGACCCCCAATCCTTCTGCCATCAGCTCCAATATATCACATGCCAGCTCTTTTACACCTTCTGTGTATGCCCTTACAATAGAGCTGTCATGTACACTCGTCACACAGTACCATAATATTAGTACACACCCAATGCTTTCTTTTTTTTCTTCTTTTTATACCAATAAATAACATTTACATTAAAAATAATATCATTTATTATCATCAAAACTCACATGTAAATTAATCAAAACTTACGTGTAAATTAATCATAACACAACAAATAGAAGTATTATTAAATTGTGTTTTAACTATGACAAACATTTTATTTTATTTTTATAAAATACTCTAACGACTGAAATATATCATTTAAAAATTAATAAATAAGATATTGCTGATTCTAATCCACTATTTTCCTGCTTCTAATATCTCTGCACAATTACAAACTAACTGACTTGATCTATAAGATCTTATTTAACTACAATTAAAATACGACAAATTTTAAATTATGTGCGATAACCTATCTTAAACGATACTACCACTGATTTTATTTATAAAAAAAAATTATTTTTTATATTCATTTAATAATTAATATATCTGATTGATATTTTATCCAAATATTTTATATATTCAATAAATTTAAAATACAATTTTTTTTTAGAAATAGAATCGGAGAGAGTATTAAATATTGCTACGGTTTTGACTCAGGTTTTGACTCAAATTTATATCAGTTATTATTATTATTATTATTATTATAAAAAATAAATAAAAGTGGCACGTTTAGGGTGTGTTTGGTTGTGAAGAGAGTATGAGAAGAGAGAAAAAAATAAGAAAGAGTATGAAAAAGAGAGAAAGAGATGAGAAATAGAGTAGATTTTGTATATTATAAAAAAGAAGAGAAATAGAGAAGAAAGAAATGTTAGTTATTTATGAAAGAACAAATATGCCCTTAAATAAATAAAAAATTATACAAATCAATTTAATTTTAGTTAATAAATTGTATAATCAAAAAAATGTTATATTATTAATATTTTTATTTATTAATTAATTATATGAATTTAATTTTAGGAGATTTAAGATAATAAATCTATTAGTTTTTGTCTAAAAAACATTAAAGTGATTATATAATGTATGTGACTAATGTGAAGCATTAAAAGGGATAATAATGTAATTGAATAAAATATGAGTTATTACTGTTCCTTTGTTCGCTATATAGGAGAGATTGAAAAATGATATTGGCCCTACAAAAATTATATCTCTCTTTTTAATATCTCTGCATTTTAAGCAGAAGAAATAAATCCTCTCTCTTGTACTTCTCTCTTTGATGACTCTCTCTTCACAAGTTATATTATAACAAACATACCTTTAGGGATTGGAATTCCCATAGGTAGCTAAAATTGTGTGAAAGTAAGGTGACAGAGGCAGCAGGAGGATGGGTTTTAACCCTGCACTCTGCCTCCCAATCAATCTCTCTCTCTACTAGACCAGACAATTCACTGCCACTATCTGCTCTCTTTTTTATTTCAGCTTTTCGTGATTTAGGAATACTTTATGATTATTTTGACAAAAAGTAGAAATGAAATAGAAAATGTCAGAAGTAAAAGAGGTACTGTTTGTAAGATTGACATGTATGTCTAATCAAATCAAAATTTGTAAAAATTGAACTGAATTTCAAAAAGTTGAATAATTAAACTCCAAAAATGCAATACTTTCTCGGATCCTTATTACTCACCCTTGTTATTATTTTGATCTGCGTCCAAAGTTTTGCCACCCAAAGAAAAAGCTATAACTTGTAATTTCTGATCTCAAACGCGCGTAGTGCATTTTCACCGCAGAAACAAACTTATCCATAAAATCTGATTTATATTAAATCTAAATACATTTATTATTTTGTAAATTTAAAAATTAATTTTTTATATAACAAGAATTCAGAGAGAGTAATATTTATTTGTAAAATCAGTGCAAAAATATTATATGTTAAAATAACATTAAAAACATTAAACAATTATATATTCAATTCAACCTCAAAATATTTATTTAAATTAGATAAAAGTTTGAAAGAAGCAAAGAAGATAGACTGACAGATATGTGAATCCCATCTCTCCTTGGGGTACCTACTCCTTTTGCATAATCCCATGTGCTTGTGACACAGATCGTTACAAAATCTCACGTGTATCTTAAACATTTTTCTTCTATTTTTTATTTTAATTTTTTAATTTTTTATTCTTTATTTCTATAGCTCTTATACTTTAGTGTGACAAAAAATTTTTCACACTTTTATCACTTGCTTTAAAGAAAGATAAATATTTGTGTTGTGGACCTCTTCCCTACTCTATAATCATTCAAAAATTATTATCAAATTATCATGTGTACATAAAAATATAAAGAAAAATATTGATATGAAACAATGTTTCAAATATTGATTCCCCTTTTTTCACTATACACATTAACTATTGGGAGCATGCTGTTTTTTAAGAGAGACAGCTATTATTCTAGAAAAGAAGGTTATATGCCTAATTTGTCCCCTCAAGTTCATTACTTTTTTTCAACTAGTGTCTCATATTGAGTGTGTGAAGCATAAATTGTGTGTCTCAAATACATGTCTAAGGACCACAAAAACAACATCTTGTCCTATAAAAAATGGTTGGGACACTTCTATTATCATTCATACAAGGAATGACCACATTATTTCTAATTATTATATGACATGTTTGTTTAGGCAGTGGAAAAATAATAGATATGCGTTTGGCAAGAGACTACACTTTGTAATTTCTGTTGTGTGTCTGGTAAAAAGCTACACTTTATAACTTTTGTTTCTACAATGAAAAAGTAATAGACGCGTATCTAACCAGAAGTTACACTTTGTAGGTGTAACTTTTTTTTAATAATAGATGACAGTACAAAACTACTAATAATGCTACTGGTTTTTCTTCACTTAACTCTTCTTTTCACAAATACTCCCTTATTATTAACGTTTTAATAATTCTATTTTTGCATTAATTACCATTTTTTATGTTTTCTTAAAATAGATATCTAATTTGAAATCAATTAATTTAAGATAATCAATTTCATCGATTATTAAAACACTATTTAGAAAGTCATAACAAAATTCTATAACACATGCTTTAACACATAAATTGTTAGCAGAATTTCAAATCTAAATTTTTTCAAAACACACTTTTTTTAATTCTCAAACCTTCACCAACAAACCGACATTCCCCAACAAACCATTATTTTCTCTTTTGACATCTCAAATTTTTATTCTAAATTTTCTTTCTTTATAACTTTTCCTTTTCTCACGTCTCCATTGGCCCTCAATGACATGTGAGACAATCTCTCATTTGTTGGTCAGATACAACTCATAAGGGAAGGTACGGAGTATCAACGAAAATACGTTATGATTCGTTGCTAAGGTAGCCACCAGTTTAAGCTGTCAAGAACTTAAAAACATGGTCCAAATACAAATATATATATATATATATATATATATATATATATATATATATATATATATATTAAGGTATATATTTTATATGATAGAATAATTTTTTTATATATTTAAAAACAATAAGTTCTCTTGCTTAACCGAACATTTTAAATTTGAATCTAATTTTGAATATAAGGTAGTAATAAATTCTTTTGAGGAGAGTTTTACTATTTATTGTAGTCATAATTAATTCGAAAAAATTAGTCTTTACAATTATGCGCAAAAAATATTTAACTTTTATTTAAAAAAACATAACCGACATAGCTAGTAGGCCATTATTTTTTATCGGTGATTTTAGTAGTTTTTCTGTATTCATTTTATTTATTATGATTTTTAGTAATAATTTTCTAAAAGAAAAATATTGAAAAAAATTGTGAATATTCATCAATATTCCATTAACCATGTAGGAATCTTTTTAAAATAATAAATATTCACACAAACTTCCAATCACAAAAATGACACCAAATAAATAAAGGGGGACCAAAAAACAATTTACGATACCTATCTACAGTAAAAATGTACAAATAAAATAATTTATTTATCCCCACAATATAATTCATATCAACTTTGTTCAAGACATTGTCACCCCTAAAAGTTACACCCTCCGTTTACTATTATAAGTAAATTTATTTTTTTGTGGTACATTTGACTATTAATGTATCTAATCCATATATAGACTATATATATTAATAGTCAAATGTATCACAAAAATATAAATTTATTTATAATAGTGACCAAAGGGTGTCCTTTTCTTACAAAATCACGGTGGCATCATTGTCACCCTAAATGTAATAACTAACTTTTATCAAAATCACAGTGAAATATATGTGTCATTGTTGATGATAGTATAATAAACCAAACATGCAATAAATGAAAAAGTTTTGGACAATGACATTATATAAATTACAACAACAAAAATATATAATTATTATCATAAACAATAACATACCTGAAGTTTGATGAATCATTGGGAATAGAAGGAACATTGGCATTGAGAAGAAGATATTCAACCTCACCCATGTCTCCATTGAAGCCTATATTCTTGCAACCATAACCAAAAGGTTTATCAAGTGCAACTAGCTTCTTTTGTTCCATTGGTTTTGCAAAGAAGTCAAAACCTACTTCTTCCATTTTTGATATTATGTCATAAGGAACACCATGGTTAATCACATTGAAAAAGCCATATTCTTCACAAGCTTTCACTATGAGTTTTATAACCATTGATCTTTCAGCTGATAGGTCTATCATTGGTAGGTCAATAGGTAAAATCTTTTCACCTACCATTGAATTTGGAGATGCCACCACCACCATATTAATTTTTTTTTTTTTTTTGTTCTAGAAAATGAAGAGAGATGAAGGGAATACAAAGTTTTGGAAGAAAAAGTGTTGGAAGAAGGAATGAAAAAAATGGGTTTGAGATAGGTTATAGTGTTGGTAAATTGTGGTTTATATTATATAAAATATAGAAATAAGAGAAAGAGGGGGAGGGAAAGAGAGAATATGTGAAAGAAGATGAGTGGAAGTAAGGTAGGAAAATGTAACCAAAATAATGGGATATTTATGCCGAAACAAATAACATGAGAGAGAGGTGTACCCATGAATAAAAGAAAATGAAATTAAAATATAAAATATGATAATGAGAAATGAAAACTTGATACATGTTTTAAGGTATTAATATTTTGAAAAAAATTTAAAGCATACGATTAATTATTTATATATAAAAAAAATTAATATATGATTAATCAAATATTGCGAGTGTACTTTAATTTTCTTATTGCATTTTAAACTTTAGTTAAAAATCAAAAAGGATTTTTTTTAGTTCACGTTTAGTCTAATATTTTATTAGATAATTAGTTTTTCCGTCTCTTAGTATAATATTAATTTATGACAAAAAATAAAAAATATTAATTTTTTATTTACAAATGTGAAATTAACTGTTATTCAATTATTACCATAATGTATAAAAATTTCAATATTTTATAATATATATATATATATATATATATATATATATATATATATATATATATATATATATATATATATAATTCGAAATATATGTTAATATTATATAATTAATATCTATAATTTATAAAAATATGTTGAAATTTAAAAAAGTTTGCTACTATTATATGATATATTAGATGAAATTTATATTTAATTATTACTTGTTAAACTCTGATTTAATTCTGGTTAAGTCTTTAAACCTTAATCCCTATAGTTATCTATATTGATCCATTTATGTGTAAAAGTTATAGATTTATTAAAACAAAAGATAAATAGATAAACAAAACAAGATTATAAGAGGATCACAAAGGGATCAAACCAAGACCACTTAAAAGAAAAGTCTAAGTTTAAGGGTATCTAACTTGTCAAACAAGCAATCTTTAGCGATTTTACTATGAACACCATTAGACTATGTAGGAGATCTACTATTCATCATTAGGGAAGTCGTAACAACTATTACCGATATGGGAAAAGGTATGTGAAGGTATTTCCATGACTATATCACCATATTACCAAAATCAAGAGGATACGAAGCAATTTTGGTGGTAATTAACATATTATAAAAAGTATTGTTAATTTATAACTCTCAAACATTTCATAGGCACACGGTTCACAATTCGCTTTAGTACGTGGTACGAATTTGGATATGCGTTTTGCAACTCTCAAAGAATTAGGTAAGCGGATGATATATAGAGTCGGTACACAATTTGAGTTGTGGTATGTTCAAATATAATAACTGGTACGTTATTATTAAAAAATGGTTTATTTAATACATAAAAAGATGATTTAAAAATATTATTGCCATTAATAAAATTTAACTTTTTCAAAAATTAAAATATGAACTTGAACACTTAAATTAAAATATAATTAAAAAACATAAATTATACTTAATTAACAATAAAACCTCAATTCATAATCATTTTTCCTCTCTTCATAGTAGCAGTCCTCCTCCTTGCATTTTCATTTTCATCAACTCCTTCATTTATTTTATTATGTAACTCTAAACTTGTATCGTACAGCCTCATAAAAAATTCTCCTAAATAAGTGTCATAATAATCCACATCCCAATTTTTAAAAGGACCATTTTCGTAGCTCTCAGAAAATCGTGATTGTAAGTAGATATTTGAATGAATATACACCAATTTATCAGCTCTTCCACAGTTGAGTCAATTCCTCTTTACACTATGAATATATGAATAAGTATTCCAAGATCTTTCAGCCGAAGAGCTACTCATTGGTTGAGAAAGCACTTTTTTTGCCAATTCTGCAAGCTCAGGAGTTTCAGATCCATTGGTTGACCACCGATCAATAACATCCTTTGTTACCACGCCCAATTAAGCGACAGGCATAACATACATTCCTTTTTTGCATGAAATGTGATAAGCTGATCAGGTAAAAGCTTTTGCTCATTTGAATTTTCAGTTATTTTTTCAAAAGTCTCCATCACTGTAGTGTCTACTTCTTTATCAAGATTTGGAGCTTTTCTAGCTACACTTCCTAGAGCAGGTGTTGCAAGATAATGTGTATCATAAAATTTTGGGGTTAGTGCAAATCCAAGACAATGTATATTTTAATTCAATTTTGTCCATCTTGCAGTAATTATTCTTTCCATTTCAGAGTAGCAACTTCCATATTTATATCTTTTCATAATCTCATGTACTTCTCCAAGCATCACATCGATATTTTAAAAAATAAAATCCCATTTTTAATCATTCGCCGTCTGCAAACTTAATAAAAAGGTAAATTGGCTTTGTTATTTTAACCATAGTCACACGGTTCACAATTCGCATTGGTACGTGATACGAATTCGAGTGCGTGGTTCGCAACTCTCAAAGAATTAGGTATGCGGAGGATATACAAAGTCGATACGCATTTTGGGTTCGTGGTACGTTCAAATACAATAACCGGTATATTATTATTAAAAAAAAATGTTTACTTAATGACAAAAAAAAAGATGATATAAAAATATTACTAACTTTAATAAAATTTAATTATTTCAAAAATTAAAATCTGAACTTGAACATTTACATTAAAATAAAATTAAAAAACATAAATTATAATTAACTAACAATATAAACTCAATTCTTAATCAGTTTTTCTCTCTTCACAGTAGTAGCCCTCCTCCTTGCATTTTCATTATCATCAACTCCTTCATTGATTTCATTATGTAACTCTAAACTTGTATCGTACAGCCTCATATAAGATTCTCCTCAATAAATGTCATCACAATCCACATTCCAATATTTAAAAGGGCCATTTTTTAAGCTCTTAGAAGATCGTGATTGTAAGCGGATATTTGAATGAATATACACTAATTTAGCAGCCCTTCCACTGTTGAGTCGATTCCACTTTACACTATAAATATATGAATAAGTGCTTCAAGATCTTTCAGCCGAAGAGCTACTTATTGGTTGAGAAAGAACTTTTTTTTGCCACATCTGTAAGCTCAGAAGTTTCAAATCCATAGGTTGACCACCAATCAATAGCATACATTGTTACCCTATCCAATTGAGCGGCAGGCATAACATACATTCCTTTTTTGCATTAAATGTGATAAACTGATCACATAAAACCTTTTGCTCATCTGAATTTTCAGATATTTTTTCAAAAGCCTCCACTGTAGTGACTACTTCTTTATCTAGATTTGGAGCTTTTCTAGCTACATCTAAAGGAGCAGGTGTTGCAAGATAATGTGTATCAAAAAATCTTGAGGTTAGTACAAATCCAAGACAATGTATACTGTAATTCATTTTTGGCCATCTTGCAGTAATTATTATTTCCAATTAATAGTAGCAACTTCCATATTTATTTCTTTTCATAATCTCATTTACTTCTCCAAGCATCACATCCATTTTTTCTTAAAATTCTCCCATTTTTTATCCTTCGTCATCTGCAAACTTAATCAAAAGATAAATGGGCTTTGTTATTTTAATTATACTCACACTGTTCGCAATTCGCTTTGGTACGTGGTACGAATTCGGGAACACAAGAGATATAAGAGTCGGTACGCAATTTGGGTTCGTGGTACGTTTAAATATAATAACCTATACGTTATTATTAAAAATGGTTTACTTAATGACATAAAAAGATGATTAAAAAGTACTACTGCCATTAATAAAATTTAACTTTTTCAAAATATAAATCTGAACTTGAACACTTACATTAAAATAAAATTAAAAAACATAAATTATAATTAACTAACAATAAAAACTCAATTTTTAATCATTTTTTCTCTCTTCACAGTTGAAGCACTCCTCCTTACATCTTCATTATGATCAACTCCTTCATTGATATTATTATGTAACTGTAAACTTGTATCATACAACCTCATACAAGATTCTCCTAAATAAGTTTCATCACAATCCCCATCCCAATTTTTAAAAGGGCCATTTTTTAAGCTCTTTGAAAATCGTGATTATAAGCAGATATTTGAATGAATATACACCAATTTTTAGCTCTTCCACAGTTGAGTCGATTCCTCTTTACATTATGAAAATATGAATAAGTACTTTAAGATCTTTCAGCCGAAGAACTACTTATTGATTGAGAAAGCACCTTTTTGCCACTTCTGCAAGCTCAGGAGTTTCAAATCCATAGGTTGACCACCAATCAATAGAATCCATTGTTACCGCATCCAATTGAGTAGCAGGCATAGCATACATTCCTTTTGTTTTTGCATGAAATGTGACAAATTGATCACATAAATGCTTTTGCTCATCTGAATTTTCAGATAATTTTTCAAAAGTCTTCATCACAGCAGTGACTACTTCTTTATCTAGATTTAGAGCTTTTCTAGCTACACCTCCTGGAGTAGGTGTTGCAAGATAATGTGTATCATAAAATCTTGGGGTTTGTGCAAATCCAAGACAGTGTATAGTGTAGTTCATTTTTGTCCATCTTGTAGTAATTATTCTTTCCATTTCAGAGTAGAAACTTCCATATTTATTTCTTTTCATGATCTCATGTACTTCTCCAAGCATCACATCCATTTTTCCTTAAAATTCTCTCATTTTTTATCCTTCGCCATCTGCAAACTTAATCAAAAGGTAAATTGGCTTTGTTATTTTAACCATAGTCACACGGTTTGCGATTCGCTTTAGTACGTGGTACGAATTCGAGTATACGGTTTGCAACTCTCAAAGAATTAGGTACGCGGGGGATATACGAAGTCGGTATGCAATTTGGGTTCGTGGTATTGTCCGCGCTTGAATTCGGGCGAACAACCACTAGCCTCCTTACGCAAGTTTACTTGCGGGATCGGCTACGGAATCCCATACTTTCGTGTTTAGACGGTTGTATTTTGTGATTAGTTGTCGAGTAGTAGAGTTTGAGGTGAGGAGAGAAATTGAACATAATTGGGGGTCTAGGAGGTTTGAATGATTTGGAGAAGGGAGGAATAATATTAAATGCAAGAAATTGTAAATAAAAAGCAAGTAAAAGACAAGTTCAAATGTAAATGGTTGGATAAGATAAATTGCATTAAAAGGAAATGAGACGCAAGTAATAGATTTTGCGGGAGTGTAACTCGTTTCTCGTAACGCTAGATACCATGAGAGTTTTTCCCTTGCAATGTTACAAACGCGACCCCTAAAACTCACTAAGCGCCTTGCTTAAATAGTAACATAAAATTAACCGTCAATCGATTCTGCTGCTGACACGTATCACCCACGTCTTTCACTTGTTCGCGCCTTGGCCATATTTGAATTTTGCCCGCGCAAACCTTCGGCATTCTCTCTTCCTTTAAATGTCATGTCGAAGCTGCTACCACGGTCTCTCGTCCGGTGGACTTCTCCAATCTTTGCGTCGATACACTCCCCTTTTGCTTGTGGTTGGCGTCGATCGACTCCATATTTCCCTGATTTCTCTCGCTTCTAGTTCCAGTCGAAATCTGCTGGCTAACAGGTACATTCAAATATAATAACCGGTACGTTATTATTAAAAATGGTTTACTTAATGACATAAAAAGATGACTTAAAAATATTATTGCCATTAACAAAATTTAACTTTTTCAAAAATTAAAATCTGAACTTGAACACTTACATTAAAATAAAATTAAAAACCATAAATTATAATTAATTAACAATAAAAACTCAATTCTTAATCCTTTTTCCTTTCTTCACAGTAGCAGCACTTCTCCTTGCATTTTCATTATTATTAACTCCTTCATTGATTTCAATATGTAACTCTAAACTTGTATCTTACAACCTCATAAAAGACTCTCCTAAATAAGTGTCATCATAATTCACATCCCAATTTTTAAAAGGGCCATTTTGGTAGCTCATAGAAAATCGTGATTGTAAGCAGATATTTGATTGAATATACACCAATTTACCAGCTCTTCCACAGTAGAGTCGATTTCTCTTTACACTATGACTATATGAATAAGTACTCCAAGATCTTTCGGCCGAAGAGCTATTTATTGGTTGAGAAAGCACTTTTTTCCACTTCTGCAAGCTCAGGAGTTTCAGATCCATAGGTTGACCACCAATCAATAGCATCCATTGTTATTGCATCCAATTGAGCGGCAGGCATAACATACATTCCTTTTTTTGCATGAAATGTGACAAATTATTCACGTAAACGCTTTTGCTCATCTGAATTTTCAGATATTTTTTCAAAAGCCTCCATCACTGCAGTACCTACTTCTTTATCTAGATTTGGAGCTTTTCTAGCTGCAACTCCTAGAGCAGGTGTTGCAATATAATGTGTATCATAAAATATTGGGGTTAGTGCAAATCCAAGACAACCTATAGTGTAATTCATTTTTGTCCATCTTGCCATAATTATTCTTTCCATTTCAGAGTAGCAATATCCATATTTATATCTTTTCATAATCTTATGAACTTCTCCAAGCATCACATCCATTTTTTCATAAAATTCTCCTATTTTTTTATCCTTCGCCATCTGCAAACTTAATGAAAAGATAAATTGGCTTTGTTATTTTAACCATAGTCACATGGTTCACAATTCGCTTTGGTACATGGTACGAATTCGAGTATACGGTTTGCAACTCTCAAAGAATTAGGTACGCGGGGGATATACAGAGTCGATATGCAATTTGGGTATGTGGTACATTCAAATATAATAACCGGTACGTTATTATTAAAAAATGGTTTACTTAATGACACAAAAAGATGATTTAAAAATATTATTGCCATTAATGAAATTTAACTTTTTCAAAAGTTAAATATGAACTTGAACAATTACATTAAAATAAAATTAAAAAACATAAATTATAATTAATTAACAATAATAACTTAATTCTTAATCCTTTTTCCTCTTTTCACAGTAGCAGTCCTCCTCCTTGCATTTTCATTATCATTAACTCCTTCATTGATTTCAATATGTAACTCTAAACTTGTATCGTACAACCTCATAACAGACTCTCTTAAATAAGTGTCATCACAATCCACATCCCAATTTTTAAAAGGGCCATTTTGGTAGCTCTTAGAAAATCGTGATTGTAAGTGGATATTTGATTGAATATACACCAATTTACTAGCGCTTCCATAGTTGAGTCGATTCCTCTTTACTCTATGAATATATGAATAAGTACTCCAAGATCTTTCAACCGAAGAGCTACTTATTGGTTGAGAAAGCTCTTTTTTTGCCACTTCTGCAAGCTCAGGAGTTTCAGATCCATAGGTTGACCACCAATCAATAGCATCCATTGTTACCGCATCTAATTGAGCGGCAGGCATAACATACATTCCTTTGTTTGCATGAAATGTGACAAATTATTCACGTAAAAGCTTTTGCTCATCTGAATTTTCAGATATTTTTTCATGAGAAATGAGTAAGATCTCTAGGTGGGGTAGAACCATCACGTGGGTCATGGTCGACCGGAATTTTCTTCATTGATGATCGATTGCTTCATTATTTCTTTGCTTATGTTTTGTTTCCGAGGAATGGAAATCATTGTAATGTTACGGATGGTGAGATGCAAGTGTTGTATGCTATTAAGAATAACATCAAAGTTAATTGGTCTTGGTTGATTATAAAACACATGTTAGCCCATACCATTAGTCAAAATCTCTACCCTATGCTTGGTTTATAACAAGGATTTTGCAACGCTTTAAAGTTGAGTTGGATGGTTTTGAGTATAGTTTGATGGAAACTAATACTCATAAGATAACTATCAAGAATGTGGATAATCGGATGGGTGTTTGTTATGATCCGAAATCACAAACTATTACATATATTGGTGAAGATGGTATAGAAAATGAAGACAATGTGCAAAATGTTGAAGGTGGTGAAGAAGTCCCTCCTCCACATGGTTCAAGTAGTCCAACAAATCAAGCTCTCTTTGACTACATGACCACTCAATTTTCCAATCTTAACTCTACCTTGAATGATCATTGGACTTCCGTTAACAACCAAATTTCTCAAAATTATGAAAACACCACCAACCAAATCAATGAGTTTCGGACCGATATGAATCAACAATTTTCCTACCATTACTCTCATCTCCACATTCCACCATTTGACCCAAACAACCTGTCTGCCCCTATTCCTATGGTGACTCCAATCCAAAATCAATTTCCCTACCAAGGTCCCAATTACTACAACAACAACAACACCAACAATGACATGGATCAAACTTGATGTGTTTTGTTTAATATGTAGTTTCTATGTTTTTATATGTTGTTTCTATGTTGTTTCAATTAAGTTTCATGTTGTTTTGATTTCTTAAGTTTTATATGTAAGGTACTTAGTACCATAACATTATTATCATGTTCCTTGTATATTTTTTTTAATGTTTTAAATCATGGTGGTTTGAAATATATGTTGTTTCAATTTTAATTTTTATCATAAAATTCTTATCTTTCACCCATATTTCCCTTCTTTTTGATTATGTCAAAAGGGGGAGAAAGGTGTTATGATTTGCTTGTATATTTCCTTGTTTCTTAAGTTTTAAAGGTACAAATGCTTTTTCAAGATGACCAAATTAAAATATTTCTAAGATTCACATATTAAGGGGGAGTTATGCAACTTATGGGGAGATAATTTTCGGAAATTGCAAAGCATCAAAGAAGATTGTTTGTTATCATCAAAAAGGGGGAAAATGTGAAATCAAGTTTCTATATTGAACATTGTTTTGATGAAGACAAAATCTCTTAGTAACAAGAAGTAACAAGAAGGCAAAGATGATCTTCAAGATGATAATATTTTATTCAAGACTTTGGTTTCAAACAATTGACATTTCATGGAGGTATAATGACAATTCCCATTAAATACTAAAATATTAGATGCTCAATTAAATCAAAGATCATTGCATACTTTTCTCATGATCATGACATCTTTAAAAAATCAATTTTTCAAACTTTAACTGATGCAAATCTATTTGCATAAAGATACAATCGATTTGCACTTGCATAAAAATGCTTATTTTTCACATTTTTACACTGTACAATCGATTGCATGCTGTAGGTTTTTAAAAAATTGATACATTAGTCATGTGCAATCGATTTGCATATTGGTGCAATCGATTTACATTAGTCATGCCACTCTTCATGGAACCTTTTCATTTCATCTTGGCAATTATTCATAATATTTTTTCACACATTACCATGTTTCGAAGGGGTGTTATGTGCTTATAAATACTTGAAATTTCAAATAAAAAATTTACCTCTTTCAATAAAACTTTCAAATTATCAAAATTCACTTTTCAAGTCTTTAACTTTCATTCAAGAAATTTTCTGCATACTTTCACATCATCCAAAACAGAAAACTCTTGAGCAATCTAACACTTTAGTGTTTGTGAATTATTATTGTTGAAAGAGAGGATCAATTTAAGGATTGATAAACTACAAATCTTCATATATTCATTTTAATAAAAATTGTTGTAAATATCTTAAGTTCCAAGGATTGTTTGGATTCAGGGGTTGACTATAAGAAAGAGGATTGTTTCTTCTTATAGGGTTTATTATATTCCTTGTTGTCCAGGTTTATTGGAAACAAGAGGTTGAGTTTGAGAGGATTGTTCTCATCTCAAATTGGTTGTAAAATCTAAGAGGTTGTTTTTGGTGTGCTTGTTAGAGTCTGTATAGAAAGGCTATGATAGTCTTGTCTTAGGTTCTAACATTATTAAAAATCTCTTATTGTGTAAGGGGACTGGAGTACTCTCGGACTGTGAGGGGAACCAGGATATATCGTCGTGTCATTTACTTTCCGCACTTTACCGCATTTCATCACTTAGTAACTTTAGGAAAGAAAAAATCAAAACCGTCGAAAAACCGAGAAAATATTCTAAGGAACCTAATTCACCCCCCCCCCCCCTCTTAGGTGTATTCCTACTTACAAGATGATCATAAACCGGTTGTCCAACCTAAGCAAAGACTTAACCCCTCCGTGAAGGAAGTAGTTCGAAAAGAAGTGGTAAAGTTATTGGATGCATGGCTGATCTATCCTATATCTGACAGCTCATGGGTTAGTCTAGTACATGTGGGTCCTAAGAAAGGGGGAACCACCGTGATCTTGAATGAGAAGAATGAGCTCATTTCTACAAGGACGGTGACAGGTTGGCGAGTGTGTATTGATTACAGGAGGTTAAACTTGGCAACAAGAAAAGACCACTTTTCGTTGCCATTCATTGATCAAAAGTTGGAAAGGTTGACGGGTCACGAATTATATTGTTTCTTTGATGGTTACTCCGGTTATAATCAAATAGCAGTTGCTCCGGAAGATCAAGAGAAAATGGCATTCACATGCCCTTATGGTGTTTTTGCTTACAGAAGAATGCCATTTGGGTTGTGCAATGCGCCTGCTACATTCCAAAGATGCATGATATCCATTTTTACGAACATGCTCGAAAAGCATATGGAAGTGTTCATAGACGATTTTTCCATTTTTGGTTCTTCTTTTGATAATTGTTTGACTAACCTCTCTCTTGTTTTAGAAAGATGCCAGAAAACCAACTTGATTCTCAATTGGGAGAAGTGCCACTTCGTGGTGCGCGAAGGAATAGTCTTGCATCACAAAATCCCACAAAGTAATAGAAGTGGATCAAGCAAAAATTGATGTGATATCAAAGCTTCCACCCCCGATAAATAAAAAAGGTATAAGAAGTTTCTTAGGACTTGCGGGTTTTTACTGTAGGTTCATAAGAGACTTTTCTAAGATAGCCAAATCTCTAACTACTCTTTTGGTTAAGGATAAAGCTTTTATGTTTGATAAAGAGTGTGCTGATGCATTTGAGACACTAAAGAATAAATTAGTGTCGGCACCAACTGTTATTGCCCCTGATTGGTCTTTACCATTTGAGATCATGTGTGATGCGAGCGATATTGTAGTGGGGGCAATTTTAGGACAGTAAAGAGAAAAATTATTACATGTTATTTACTACGCTAGTCATGTTTTGAACCCTGCACAGATGAATTATGCAACTACTGAAAAGGATTTGTTAGCAGTAGTTTATGCCTTTGATAAATTCAGGCAATATCTGTTGGGTTCTAAAGTCATTGTTTATACTGACCATGCTACTTTGAAGTATTTGTTTGCTAAGCAGGATTCTAAGCCAAGACTACTGAGATGGATCTTGCTCCTGCAGAAGTTCGATGTCGAGATTCCTGACAAGAGAGGGTGTGAAAATACTATTGTAGATCACCTCTCTCGAATGTCACCAATTGAAGAAACAGAGGACACGCACCCAATAAAGGATGAGTTTGCTGATGAACACATCCTCGCTGTTATTGGTGTTCCATGGTTCACAGACTATGCGAACTATTTGGTAGGTGGTGTTATCCCTGATTATTTTGACTCTAACAGGAAAAAGAATTTTTTGCATAATTGCAAGTTCTATTTATGGGATGACCCATTCTTATACAAACGAGGTTTAGATGGGTTGGTTCGAAGGTGTGTTCCAGAGGAGGAACAGAGGGATGTTCTTAAAGCATGTCATAACTCATACTACGGAGGGCACTTTAGTGGTGATAGAACCGCAACAAAAGTCCTGCAGTCAGGGTTATATTGGCCATCACTATTCAATGATGCCCAAGAGATAGTCAAGGAGTGCGACAGATGTCAGCGAACAGGCAATATTTCAAAGAGAAATCATATGCCTCAGAATGCCATGTTGGAAGTCGAGTTGTTTGATGTTTGGGGGATAGACTTCATGGGCCCATTCCCACCATCATTTGGAAAAAGTTACATTCTAATGGCAGTGGATTATGTCTCTATATGGGTAAAATTTGTTGCCTTTCCAACTAATGATGCGAAACTGGTAGTCAAATTTCTGAAGGAAAATATCTTTGCAAGGTTTGGAATGCCAAGAGCTCTAATAAGTGATGAAGGGACGCATTTCCTAAATCAACTCACGGAGAAGCTACTCCGGAAGTATAATGTGAAGAATAGAATTGCTACCCCTTACCACCCTCAAACCAGTGGCCAAGTAGAGGTGTCGAATCGTCAACTCAAATAGATCCTAGAAAAGACTGTGAGTTCATCTCGAAAGGATTGGGTAACCAAGTTGGATGATGCGTTGTGGGCATATAGAACTGCTTTCAAGACACCCATAGGTATGTCTCCCTATTAACTCGTGTATGGAAAAGCTTGTTATTTACCTTTAGAGCTTGAACACAAAGCTTTGTGGACATCGAAATTCCTAAATTTGGATCTTTCCAATGTGGAAGGTTCCCGAATCCTTCAACTCCATGAGTTAGAAGAATTTCATAATCAAGCGTACGAGAATGCCAAGGTTTACAAAGATCAAACTAAAAAATGGCATGATCGAAGGATCCAAAAGAAGGAATTTTGGGAAGGACAATTGGTTATGTTATATAATTCTAGGTTGAAGCTATTCCCTGGAAAGCTGAGGTCTAAATGGTTGAGGCCGTTTATTGTTCACAAGGTGTTTCCTCATGGAGCAATCGAATTAAAAAATCAAGCAAACGGGGACACTTTTAAGGTGAATGGGCAGAGGTTGAAGCCCAATTACCAAGGACAGGAGAGTGGTCAGATAGATGTTGTTCATCTTGCAGGATAAGATGGTAGACCGTTGAGCCATACGATGTTAAACGAAGCGATTCGTGGGAGGCAACTCACACGTTTTATCGCTAATCGTTTCTTTTGTTTTTGTTGTGTTTTAGGTTTTATGTAAATACGCATAGAGTCTTTCACAGGAGAGCGAAGACATCTCAAATCATGAAATATTTCATTAGTTATCAATAGAATACCATATGTCAAAGAAAGAAGGAGAAAAACCGAAGAAACAACAAACAAAAATTGAAAAACAGGGGCCTGACATAGGCACCCGTGTCACCGGACATGGGCCGTGTCAGGAAGTGCTTGGAGAGTGAAATTTTTGAGGTTGACAGTAGGCTGACAGAGCCGCCCGTGTCAGCTGACACGGCCCGTGTCAGCTCTATTGAAGCATGTTTGTTAAAAGTTGAGATTTTGAAGAGGAGGCAGTGGCCTGACATGGCCCGTGTCAGGCGAGCGAGTTTTGTTCTTCCAATTTTGTGATTCGTGTCCTTGTGGGACCCATCTATTTAAACACCTCTCCCCACTCATTTACCATCAGTAACCATCAGATTTTCACTTTTTCTCTCTCATTATTCACCCTCTCCTTCATCTTCTCCTTCATCCTCTCAAAACTCCATAACCCTCACCAACAAAAGTTTCAATCTTTCCCCACTTTACCACCTTAAAACAAAAACTCCCTTCACAAAAAGTGTTCCATTCTCCGGGGCCTACAACATTCTGGCAACCTTTTCTACTAACGTCGTATTTTGTTTTCGTGTAATTTTTTAGGTACCAAAATGCCCCCACAAAGACTTGTTAAAGGAAAAAAACCTGCTGTGGAAGCATCCGTGACACGGAAACGGAGCAGTTGTACTCCTAATCCCCATGACATAATTTTCGCCACGCCGGCACAAGAACGACGTTATTCTAGTCATGTCAAATGGAGGATCACCTCCACCAGGTACATGTGCGATACCACTCTCTCTGAGCTAGGATTAATGGTAGAAGTGCACATAATGTTCCATGCTTTAGATATGCTGGAATTTATGTAATTCGAAGATCCCACTTACGAACGAATAACTTTGGAATTTTTAAGTACTGTGGAATTTCAATTGCAAAAACGCTGGACATCTACCTCTCGTGAATATTACGGTACGTTAGAGTTTCGTCTTTTTAATGGCGGCCATTCTTTGACTCTGGACGAGTTGGGAAATATTCTCCGACTCCCGACTACTGGCCCTGGAGCAATTCTGGATGAGTTCGACGCTAGCACTTTCTGGACTACCATTACAGGTAGGCTCGAGTATGTCGCGAAAGCGGTAAAAGCCTCGGGCATCCAGAACCCTTGCTTTAGATATGCCCAAAAGGGGCTTACGTATACTTTATTTGGCATGGGTGACAGCATTGGCGTGGCCACTAAGAGGGGGCCGTTTTTCCTATATGATATGACTAAAAAGATGTCGGTGAATTCTGCCACTTTTGCGACCGACTATCTGGGACGAATGGGTCGAGCGGCCCAAGGAGGTATTTCTGTTGGGGGTATGATTACCCAGATAGCTAGGCATTTTAAATATGGCCCTATCTTAGATACTCAAACCCTAGTGGTGGGTAAAATAATGTTGGACATGAATGCCCTGATCCAACAGGGCATGATCTCTAGTGGAGCTAATTTTTATTCTGTGCTTAATCATCATAAATTTGTTGTAGCTCTCCCTAACCCAGAGAAATTTTCTATTGAAAATTGTGATAATTGGTTGTATACTAATATCGTCCCTGAGGACGAGGACGAGTTTGAAGATTTTGATGCAGGTGACTAGCAGGATGAGGATACTCAGGACCATGATCAGTTTGTGTCTCCTCCTGAAATGCCAACCCAAACCAGTGGAGGGTCATCATCTATGACCCAAGACCCATGGTCGTGGGTGCGAACTGAGTTGGGTGACCTCCGAGTGGAGCCGTCATGCCAAGGGGTAGAGCAGGCTCGTCAGGGAGCGGTGATGGATGAGATGCACCAGTTTATGCAACAGTTAATGTTGCAATTTCCTCCTCCTCAGTGAGACTCTGTGAGTTCCCCTCCTATCTTGTCCTAAAACATTAAGGTCAATGTTTGGTTCAAGTGTGGGGGAGGGGGGTGGTTCTTGTTTTCAGTATTTTCAATTCTGCATTGCATTCCTTAACTGTTTATTTTTACTGTTGGTGTTTAACTTTGATTAGTGTGTTTATGTTGTGAGTGTTACAGATTGAGGGTGGTTTGGTCGGATGAATGATGAAACGTGTAGTTAGTGGATGAAAAGACGCAGCCCCGACTTGATCCCCAGAAAACCCCCGAAAGTGAACAATGCTGAAGTAGATTATTGGACGTGACATGCTGACACTGACCGGAGATTGAAGTACTGTACATCCGAGACGGAAAGGAAGCTGCACCACACTAGAGGTAAATTGGCTTTAATATTTTAACCATAGTCACATGGTTCACAATTCTCTTTGGTACGTGGTACAAATTCGGGTACGCGGTTCGTAATTCTCAAAGAATTAGGTACGCGGTACGCAATTTGGGTTCGTGGTACGTTCAAATATAATAACTGGTACGATATTATTAAAAAATGGTTTACTTAACGACATAAAAAGATGATTTAAAAATATTATTGCCATTAATTGAATATAACTTTTTCAAAAATTAAAATCTGAACTTGAACACTTACATTAAAATTAAATTAAAAAACATAAATTATAATTAACCAACAATAAGAACTCCATTCTTAATCTTTTTTCCTCTCTTAACAGTAGAAGTCCTCCTCCTTGCCTATTCATTATCATCAACTCCTTCATTGATTTCAATATGTAACTTTAAACTTGTATCGTATAGCCTCATAAAAGAGTCTCCTAAATAAGTGTCTTCATAATCGACATCCCAATTTTTAAAAGGGTCATTTTTTTAGCTCTCAGAAAATCGTGATTGTAACCTAATATTTGAATGAATATACATCAATTTATCAGCTCTTCCACAGTTGAGTCGAGTCCGCTTTACACTATAAATATATTAATAAGTACTTCAAGCTCTTTCAGTCAAAGAGCTACTTATTGGTTGAGAAAGCACTTATTTTGCCACTTCTGCAAGCTCAGGAGGTTTAGATCCATAGGTTGACCACCAATCAACAACATCCATTGTTACTGCATCTAATTGAGCGGAAGCCATAGCTACATTCCTTTTTTTGCATGAAATCTGACAAATTGATCACGTAAAAGCTTTTGCTCATCCGAATTTTTAGATATTTTTTCAAAAGCCACCATCAATGCAGTGACTACTTCTTTATCTAGATATAGACCTTGTCTAGCTATACCTCTTGGAGCATATGTTGCATGATAATGTGTATCATAAAATCTTGGGGTTAGTGCAAATCCAAGACAATGTATAGTGTAATTCAAATTTGTCCATTTTACAGTAATTATTCTTTCCATTTCATAGTAGCAACTTCCATATTTATTTCTTTTCATAATGTCATGTACTTCTCCAAGCATCACATCAATTTTTTCCTAAAATTCTCACTTTTTTTCCTTCGCCATCTGCAAACTTAATCAAAAGGTAAATTGGATTTAATATTTGAACCATAGTCACATGGTTCGCAATTCGCTTTGGTACGTGGTACGAATTCGGATACGCGGTTCGTAACTCTCAAAGAATTAGGTACGCGCGGGATATACAGAGTCGCTATGCAACTTTGGTTTGTGGTACGTTCAAATATAATAACTGGTACGATATTATTAAAAAATGGTTTACTTAATGACATAAAAAGAAGATTTAAAAATATTATTTCCATTAATAAAATTTTACTTTTTCAAAAATTAAAATTTGAACATGAACACTTACATTAAAATTAAATTAAAAAACATAAATTATAATTAACTAACAATAAAAACTCAATTCTTAATCGTTTTTCCTCTCTTCACATTAGAAGTCCTCCTCCTTGCATATTCATGATCATCAACTCCTACATTGATTTCATTATGTAACGTTAAACTTGTATCGTATAGCCTCATAAAAGATTCTCCTAAATAAGTGTCTTCACAATCGACATCCCAATTTTTCAAAGGGTCATTTTTCCAGCTCTCAGAAAATCGTGATTGTAAGTGAATATTTGAATGCATATATACCAATTTACCAGCTCTTCCACAGTTAAGTTGATTCCTCTTTACACTTTGAATATATGAATAAGTATTTCAAGATCTTTCAGCCGAAGTGCAACTTATTGTTTGAGAAAGCACTTGTTTTGCCACTTCTGCAAGCTTAGGATTTTAGATCCATAGGTTAACCACCAATCTATAGCATCCATTGTTACCGCATCTAATTGAGCGGTAGCCATAACTACATTCCTTTTTTTGCATGAAATCTGACAAACTGATCACGTAAAAGCTTTTGCTCATCCGAATTTTTAGATATTTTTTCAAAAGCCTCCATCAATGTAGTGACTACTTCTTTATCTAGAT
The DNA here is from genome assembly GCA_022829125.1 of Lathyrus tuberosus. Classification (NCBI taxonomy): domain Eukaryota; kingdom Viridiplantae; phylum Streptophyta; class Magnoliopsida; order Fabales; family Fabaceae; genus Lathyrus; species Lathyrus tuberosus. The sequence goes on along the minus strand of JALAZF010000326.1, from coordinate 6,798,296 downwards.
ATAGAGCTTTTCTAGCTACACCTCTTGGAGCATGTGTTGCAAGATAATGTGTATCATAAAATCTTGGGGTTAGTGCAAATCCAAGACAATCTTTAGTGTAATTCATTTTTCTCCATCTTGCAGTAATTATTCTTTCCATTTCATAGTAGCAACATCCATATTTATTTCTTTTCATAATATCATATACTTCTCCAAGCATCACATCCATTTTTTCTTAAAATTATCGCTTTTTTTATCCTTCGCCATCTGCAAACTTAATCAAAAGGTAAATTGGGTTTAATATTTTAACCATAGTCACATGGTTCGCAATTCTCTTTGGTACGTGGTACAAATTCGGGTACGCGGTTCGCAATTCTTAAAGAATTACGTACGCGGGGGATATACAGAGTCTGTACGCAATTTGGGTTCGTCGTACGTTCAAATACAATTACTGGTACGATATTATTAAAAAATGGTTTACTTAATGACATAAAAAGATGATTTAAAAATATTATTGCCATTTATAAAATTTACCTTTTTCAAAAATTAAAATCTGAACTTGAACACGTACATTAAAATTAAATTAAAAAACATAAATTATAATTAACTAACAATAACAACTCAATTCTTAATCTTTTTTCCTCTCTTCACACTAGAAGTCCTCATCCTTGCATATTCATTATCATCAACTCCTTCATTGATTTCATTATGAAACTTTAAACTTGTATCGTATAACCTCATAAAAGATTCTCCCAAATAAGTGTCTTTACAATCGACATCCCAATTTTTAAAAGGGCCATTTTTGTGGCTTTCGGAAAATCATGATTGTAAGCGAATATTTGAATGAATATACACTAATTTATCTGCTCTTCCATAGTTGAGTCGATTCCTCTTTACACTATGAATATATGAATAAGTACTTCAAGATCTTACAGTCGAAGAGCCACTTATTGGTTCGGAAAGCACTTATTTTGCCACTTCTGCATGCTCAAGAGTTTTAGACCATAAGTTGACCACCAATCAATAGCATCCATTTGTACCGCATCTAATTGAGTGGCAGCCATAGCTACATTCCTTTTTGGCATGAAATCTGACAAGCTGATCACGTTAAAACTTTTGCTCGTTCGAATTTTCAGATATTTTTCCAAAAGCCTCCATAAATGAAATGACTACTTCTTTATCTAGTTATAGAGATTTTCTAGCTACACCTCTTGGAGCATGTGTTGCAAGATAATGTGTATCATAAAATCTTGGGGTTAGTGTAAATCCAAGACAATGTATAGTGTAATTCAATTTTGTCCATCTTGCAGTAACTATTATTTCCATTTCATAGTAGCAACTTCGACATTTATTTCTTTTCATATTGTCATGTACTTCTCCAAGCATCACATCCATTTTTTCTTAAAATTCTCCCTTTTTTTATCCTTTGTCATCTGCAAACTTAAGAAAAAGGTAAATTGGCTTTGTTATATTAACCATAGTCACACGGTTCGCTATTCGCTTGGTACGTGGTATGAATTCGGGTACACGGTTCGCAATTCTCAAAGAATTAGGTACGAGGGGAATATACAGAGTCAGTACGTAGTTTGAGTTCGTGGTACGTTCAAATATAATAACTCGTATGATATTATTAAAAAATGGTTTACGTAATGACATAAAAAGATGAATTAAACATATTGTTGCCATTAATAAAATTTAACTTTTTCAAAAATTAAAATCTGAACTTCAACACTTACATTAAAATTAAATTAAAAAACATAAATTATAATCAACAAACAATAAAAACTCAATTCTTAATCTTTTTTCCTCTCTGCACAGTAGAAGCCCTCCTCCTTGCATATTCATTATCATCAAGTCCTTCATTGACTTCATTATGTAACTTTAAAGTTGTATCGTACAACTTCATAAAATATTCTCCTAATTAAGTGTCTTCACAATCGACATCCTAACTTTTAAAAGGCCCAAAGTTGAGTCGATTCCTCTTTACACTATAAATATATGAATAAGTACTTCAAGATCTTTCAGCTGAAGAGCTACTTATTGGTTGAGAAATCACTTGTTTTGCCACTTCTACAAGCTTAGGAGTTTTAGATCCATAGGTTGACCACCAATCAATAGCATCCATTGTTATCGCATCTAATTGAGCGACATCCATAGCTATATTCCTTTTTTTTTGCATGAAATCTGACAAACTGACGTAAAAGCTTTTGGTCATACGAATTTTCAGATATTTTTTCAAAAGCCTCCATCATTGCAGTGACTACTTATTTATCTAGATATAGAGCTTTTCTATCTACACCTCTTGGAGCATGTGTTGCAAGATAATGTGTATCATAAAATGTTGGGGTTAGAGCAAATCCAAGACAATGTATAGTGTAATTCAATTTTGTCCATCTTGCAGTAACTATTTTTTCCATTTCATAGTTGCAACTTCCATATTTATTTCTTTTCATAATGTCATGTACTTCTCTAAGTATCACATCAATTTTTTCTTAAAATTCTCCCTTTTTTTATCCTTCGCCATCTGCAAACTTAATGAAATGGTAAATTGGCTTTAATATTTGAACCATTGTCACATGTTTCGCAATTCGCTATGGTACGTGGTACGAATTCGGGTACGCGGTTCGTAACTCTCAAAGAATTAGGTACGCGGGGGATATACAGAGTCGCTATGCAATTTGGGTTCGTGATACGTTCAAATATAATAACTGGTACACAATTATTAAAAAATGGTTTACTTAATGACATAAAAAGAAAAATTAAAAATATTTTTTCCATTAATAAAATTTTACTTTTTCAAAAGTCAAAATCTGAACTTGAACACTTACATTAAAATTAAATTAAAAAACATAAATTATAATAAACTAATAATAAAAACTCAATTCTTAATCTATTTTCCTATCTTCACATTAGAAGTCCTCCTCGCATATTCAAGATCATCAACTCGTACATTGATTTCATAGTGTAACGTTAAATTTGCATCGTATAGCCTCATAAAAGATTCTCCTAAATAAGTTTCTTCACAATCGACATCCCAATTTTTCAAAGGGTCATTTTTGTAGCTCTCAGAAAATCGTGATTGTAAGCGAATATTTGAATGAATATATACCAATTTACCAGCTCTTCCACAGTTGAGTCAATTCCTCTTTACACTATGAATATATGAATAAGTATTTCAAGATCTTTCAGCCGAAGAGCTACTTATTGTTTGATAAAGCACTTGTTTGGCCACTTCTGCAAGCTCAGGAGTTTTAGATCCTTAGGTTGACCACCAATCAACATCATCCATTGTTACTGCATCTAATTGAGCGGAAGCCATAGCTACATTCCGTTTTTTGCATGAAATCTGACAAATTGATCACGTAAAAGCTTTTCCTCATCCGAATTTTTAGATATTTTTTCAAAAGCCACCATGAATGCAGTGACTACTTCTTTATCTAGATATAGAGCTTGTCTAGCTATACCTCTTGGAGCATATGGTGCATGATAATGTGTATCATAAAATCTTGGGGTTAGTGCAAATCTAAGACAATGTATAGCTTAATTCAAATTTGTCCATTTTGCAGTAATTATTCTTTCCATTTCATAGTAGCAACTTTCATATTTATTTCTTTTCATAATGTCATGTACTTCTCCAAGCATCACATCAATTTTTTCCTAAAATTCTCACGTTTTTTCCTTCGCCATCTGCAAACTTAATCAAAAGGTAAATTGGATTTAATATTTGAACCATAGTCACATGGTTCGCAATTCCCTTTGGTACGTGGTACGAATTCGGATACGCGGTTCGTAACTCTCAAAGAATTAGGTACGCGCGGGATATACAGAGTCGCTATGCAACTTTGGTTTGTGGTACATTCAAATATAATAACTGGTACGATATTATTAAAAAATGTTTTACTTAATGACATAAAAAGAAGATTTAAAAATATTATTTCCATTAATAAAATTTTACTTTTTCAAAAATTAAAATCTGAACTTGAACACTTACATTAAAATTAAATTAAAAAACATAAATTATAATTAACTAACAATAAAAACTCAATTCTTAATCGTTTTTCCTCTCTTCACATTAGAAGTCTTCCTCCTTGCATATTCATGATCATCAACTCCTACATAGATTTCATTATGTAACGTTAAACTTGTATCGTATAGCCTCATAAAAGATTCTACTAAATAAGTGTCTTCACAATCGACATCCCAATTTTTCAAAGGGTCATTTTTCCAGCTCTCAGAAAATCGTGATTGTAAGTGAATATTTGAATGAATATATACCAATTTTTCAGCTCTTCCACAGTTAAGTTGATTCCTCTTTACACTATGAATATATGAATAAGTATTTCAAGATCTTTCAGCCGAAGTGCAACTTATTGTTTGAGAAAGCACTTGTTTTTCCACTTCTGCAAGCTTAGGATTTTAGATCCATAGGTTTACCACCAATCTATAGCATCCATTGTTACCGCATCTAATTGAGCGGTAGCCATAGCTACATTCCTTTTTTTGCATGAAATCTGACAAACTGATCACGTAAAAGCTTTTGCTCATCCGAATTTTTAGATATTTTTTCAAAAGCCTCCATCAATGTAGTGACTACTTCTTTATCTAGATATAGAGCTTTTCTAGCTACACCTCATGGAGCATGTGTTGCAAGATAATGTGTATCATAAAATCTTGGGGTTAGTGCAAATCCAAGACAATCTTTAGTGTAATTCATTTTTCTCCATCTTGCAGTAATTATTCTTTCCATTTCATAGTAGCAACATCCATATTTATTTCTTTTCATAATATCATATACTTCTTCAAGCATCACATCCATTTTATCTTAAAATTATAGCTTTTTTTATCCTTCGCCATCTGCAAACTTAATCAAAAGGTAAATTGGCTTTAATATTTTAACCATAGTCACATGGTTCGCAATTCTCTTTGGTACGTGGTACAAATTCGGGTACGCGGTTCGCAATTCTTAAAGAATTACGTACGCGGGGGATATACAGAGTCTGTACGCAATTTGGGTTCGTCGTACGTTCAAATACAATTACTGGTAAGATATTATTAAAAAAAGGTTTACTTAATGACATAAAAAGATGATTTAAAAATATTATTGCCATTTATAAAATTTAAATTTTTCAAAAATTAAAATCTGAACTTGAACCCGTACATTAAAATTAAATTAAAAAACATAAATTATAATTAACTAACAATAACAACTCAATTCTTAATCTTTTTTCCTCTCTTCACACTAGAAGTCCTCATCCTTGCATATTCATTATCATCCACTCCTTCATTGATTTCATTATGAAACCTTAAACTTGTATCGTATAGCCTCATAAAAGATTCTCCCAAATAAGTGTCTTTACAATCGACATCCCAATTTTTAAAAGAGCCATTTTTGTGGCTTTCGGAAAATCATGATTGTAAGCGAATATTTGAATGAATATACACTAATTTATCTGCTCTTTCATAGTTGAGTCGATTCCTCTTTCCACTATGAATATATGAATAAGTACTTCAAGATCTTACAGTCGAAGAGCCACTTATTGGTTCGGAAAGCACTTGTTTTGCCACTTCTGCATGCTCAAGAGTTTTAGACCATAAGTTGACCACCAATCAATAGAATCCATTGTCACCGCATCTAATTGAGTGGCAGCCATAGCTACATTCCTTTTTGGCATGAAATCTGACAAGCTGATCACGTAAAAACTTTTGCTCGTCCGAATTTTCAGATATTTTTCCAAAAGCCTCCATAAATGAAATGACTACTTCTTTATCTAGTTATAGAGATTTTCTAGCTACACGTCTTGGAGCATGTGTTGCAAGATAATGTGTATCATAAAATCTTGGGGTTAGTGTAAATCCAAGACAATGTATAGTGTAATTCAATTTTGTCCATCTTGCAGTAACTATTATTTCCATTTCATAGTAGCAACTTCCACATTTATTTCTTTTCATAATGTCATGTACTTCTCCAAGCATCACATCCATTTTTTCTTAAAATTCTCCCTTTTTTTATCCTTTGTCATCTGCAAACTTAAGAAAAAGGTAAATTGGCTTTGTTATTTTAACCATAGTCACACGGTTCGCTATTCGCTTGGAACGTGGTATGAATTCGGGTACGCGGTTCGCAATTCTCAAAGAATTAGGTACGAGGGGAATATACAGAGTCAATACGTAGTTTGAGTTCGTGGTACGTTCAAATATAATAACTCGTATGATATTATTAAAAAATGGTTTACGTAATGACATAAAAAGATGAATTAAACATATTATTGCCATTAATAAAATTTAACTTTTTCAAAAATTAAAATCTGAACTTCAACACTTACATTAAAATTAAATTAAAAAACATAAATTATAATCAACAAACAATAAAAACTCAATTCTTAATCTTTTTTCCTCTCTGCACAGTAGAAGCCCTCCTCCTTGCATATTCATTATCATCAACTCCTTCATTGACTTCATTATGTAACTTTAAAGTTGTATCGTACAACTTCATAAAATATTCTCCTAATTAAGTGTCTTCACAATCGACATCCTAACTTTTAAAAGGCCCAAAGTTGAGTCGATTCCTCTTTACACTATAAATATATGAATAAGTACTTCAAGATCTTTCAGCCGAAGAGCTACTTATTAGTTGAGAAATCACTTGTTTTGCCACTTCTACAAGCTTAGGAGTTTTAGATCCATAGGTTGACCACCAATCAATAGCATCCATTGTTATCGCATCTAACTGAGCGACATCTATAGCTACATTCCTTTTTTTTTGCATGAAATCTGACAAGCTGATCACGTAAAAGCTTTTGCTCATCCGAATTTTCAGATATTTTTTCAAAAGCCTCCATCAATGCAGTGACTACATCTTTATCTAGATATAGAGCTTTTCTAGCTACACCTCTTGGAGCATGTGTTGGAAAATAATGTGTATCATAAAATCTTAGGGTTTGTGCAAATCCAAGACAATGTATAATGTAATTCTATTTTTTCCATCTTGTAGTAACTATTCTTTCCATTTCATAGTAGCAACTTCCATATTTATTTCTTTTCATAATGTCATGTACTTCTCTAAGCATCACATCAATTTTTTCTTAAAATTCTCCATTTTTTTATCCTTCGCCATCTGCAAACTTAATGAAATGGTAAATTGGCTTTAATATTTGAACCATTGTCACATGGTTCGCAATTCGCTATGGTACGTGGTACGAATTCAGGTACGCGGTTCGTAACTCTCAAAGAATTAGGTACGCGGGGGATATACAGAGTCGCTATGCAATTTGGTTTCGTGATACGTTCAAATATAATAACTGGTACAAAATTATTAAAAAATGGTTTACTTAATGATATAAAAAGAAGATTTAAAAATATTATTTCCATTAATAAAATTTTTCTTTTTCAAAAGTTAAAATCTGAACTTGAACACTTACATTAAAATTAAAGTAAAAAAAATAAATTATAATAAACTAATAATAAAAACTCAATTCTTAATCTATTTTCCTCTCTTCACATTAGAAGTCCTCCTCGCATATTCAAGATCATAAACTCCTACATTGATTTCATTATGTAACTTTAAACTTGTATCGTATAGCCTCATAAAAGATTCTCCTAAATAAGTGTCTTCACAATCGACATCCCAATTTTTCAAAGGGTCATTTTTGTAGCTCTCAGAAAATCGTGATTGTAAGCGAATATTTGAATGAATATATACCAATTTACCAGCTCTTCCACAGTTGAGTCGATTCCTCTTTACACTATGAATATATGAATAAGTATTTCAAGATCTTTCAGCCGAAGAGCTACTTATTGTTTGATAAAGCACTTGTTTGGCCACATATGCAAGCTCAGGAGTTTTAGATCCATAGGTTGACCACCAATCAATATCATCCATTGTAACCGCATCTAATTGAGCGGTAGCCATAGCTACATTCCTTTTTTTTGCATGAAATATTCAAAACTAGTTACATAAAAGCTTTTGCTCATCCGAATTTGTAGATATTTTTTCGAAAGCCTCCATCAATGCATTGACAACTTCTTTATCTAGATATAGAGCTTTTTTAGCTACTCCTCTTGGAGCATGTGTTGCAAGATAATGTGTATCATAAAATCATGGGGTTAGTGCAAATCCAAGACAATGTATAGTGTAATTCATTTTTCTCCATCTCGCAATAATGGTTCTTTCGATTTCATAGTAGCAACTTCCATATTTATTTCTTTTCATAATATCATGTACTTCTCCGAGTATCACATCCATTTTTTCTTAAAATTCTCCCTTTTTTTTTATCCTTCGCCATCAGCAAACTTAATCAAATGGTAAATTGGCTTTAATATTTTAACCATAGTCACATGGTTCGCAATTCTCTTTGGTACGTGGTACAAATTCGGGTACGCGGTTCGCAATTCTTAAAGAATTAGGTACGCGGGGGATGTATAGAGTCGGCATGCAATTTGGGATCGTGGTACGTTCAAATATAATAACTGGTACGATATTATTAAAAAATGGTTTACTTAATGACATAAAATGATGATTTAAAAATATTATTGCCATTAATAAAATTTAACTTTTTCAAAAATTAAAAACTGAACTTGAACACTTACATTAAAATTAAATTAAAAAACATAAATTATAATTAACTAAAAATAACAACTCAAATCTTAATCTTTTTCCCTCTCTTCACAGTAGAAGTCCTCCTCCTTGCATATTCATTATCATCAACTCCTTCATTGATTTTATTATGTAACTTTATACTTGTATCGTATAGCCTCATAAAAGATTCTCCCAAATAACCGTCTTTACAATCGACATCCCAATTTTTAAAAGGGCCATTTTTGTGGCTCTCCGAAAATCGTGATTGTATGCGAATATTTGTATGAATATACACCAATTTATCAGCTCTTCCATAGTTGAGTCGATTCCTCTTTACACTATGAATATATGAATAAGTACTTCAAGATCTTTTAGTCGAAGAGCCACTTATTGATTGAGAAAGCACTTGTTTTGCCACTTCTGCAAGCTTAGGAGTTTGAGATCCATAAGTTGACCACAAATCAATAGCATCCATTGTTACCGCATCTAATGGAGTGGCAGCCATAGCTATATTCCTTTTTGGCATGAAATCTGACAAGCTAATCACGTAAAAGCTTTTGCTCATCCGAATTTTCAGATATTTTTTCAAAAGCCTCCATCAATGCAGTGACTACTTCTTTATCTAGATATAGAGCTTTTCTAGCTACACCTCTTGGAGCATGTGTTGCAAAATAATGTGTATCATAAAATCTTAGGGTTTGTGCAAATCCAAGACAATGTATAGTGTAATTCAATTTTTTTCATCTTGTAGTAACTATTCTTTCCATTTAATAGTAGCAACTTCCATATTTATTTCTTTTCATAATGTCATGTACTTCTCTAAGCATTACATCAATTTTTTCTTAAAATTCTCCCTTTTTTTATCCTGCGCCATCTGCTAACTTAATGAAATGGTAAATTGGCTTTAATATTTGAACCATTGTCACATGGTTCGCAATTCTCTATGGTACGTGGTACGAATTCGGGTACGGGGTTCGTAACTCTCAAAGAATTAGGTACGCGGGGGATATACAGAGTCGCTATGCAATTTGGGTTCGTGATACGTTCAAATATAATAACTGGTACAAAATTATTAAAAAATGGTTTACTTAATGACATAAAAAGAAGATTTAAAAATATTATTTCCATTAATAAAATTTTACTTTTTCAAAAGTTAAAATCTGAACTTGAACACTTACATTAAAATTAAAGTAAAAAACATAAATTATAATAAACTAATAATAAAAACTCAATTCTTAATCTTTTTTCCTCTCTTCACCGTAGAAGCCCTCCTCCTTGTATATTCATTATCATCAACTCTTCATTGATTTCATTATGTAACTTTAAACTTGTATCGTATAGCCTTATAAAAGATTCTCCTAAATAAGTGTCTTCACAATCGACATCCCAATTTTTCAAAGGGTCATTTTTGTAGCTCTCAGAAAATCGTGATTGTAACAGAATATTTGAATAAATATATACCAATTTACCAGCTCTTCCACAGTTGAGTCGATTCCTCTTTACACTATGAATATATGAATAAGTATTTCAAGATCTTTTAGCCGAAGAGCTACTTATTGTTTGATAAAGCACTTTTTGGCCACTTCTGCAAGCTCAGGAGTTTTAGATCCATAGGTTGACCACCAATCAATATCATCCATTGTTACTGCATCTAATTGAGCGGCAGCCATAGCTACATTCCTTTTTTTTGCATGAAATATTCAAAACTAGTCACATAAAAGCGTTTGCTCATCCGAATTTGTAGATATTTTTTTGAAAGCCTCCATCAATGCATTGACTACTTCTTTATCTAGATATAGAGCTTTTTTAGCTACTCCTCTTGGAGCATGTGTTGCAAGATAATGTGTATCATAAAATCATGGGGTTAGTGCAAATCCAAGACAATGTATAGTGTAATTCATTTTTCTCCATCTCGCAGTAATCGTTCTTTCGATTTCATAGTAGCAACTTCCATATTTATTTCTTTTCATAATATCATGTACTTCTCCAAGTATCACATCCATTTTTTCTTAAAATTCTCCCTTTTTTTATCCTTCGCCATCAGCAAACTTAATCAAATGGTAAATTGGCTTTAATATTTTAACCATAGTCACATGATTCACAATTCACTTTGGTACGTGGTACAAATTCGGGTACGCGGTTCGCAATTCTTAAAGAATTAGGTACGCGGGGGATACATAGAGTCAGTATGCAATTTGGGTTCGTGGTACGTTCAAATATAATAACTGGTACGATATTATTAAAAAATGGTTTACTTAATGACATAAAAAGATGATTTAAAAATATTATTGCCATTAATAAAAATTAACTTTTTCAAAAATTAAAAACTCAACTTGAACACTTACATTAAAATTAAATTAAAAAACATAAATTATAATTAACTAACAATAACAACTCAAATCTTAATCTTTTTTCCTGTCTTCACAGTAGAAGTCCTCCTCCTTGCATATTCATTATCATCAACTCCTTCATTGATTTTATTATGTAACTTTAAACTTGTATCGTATAGCCTCATAAAAGATTCTCCCAAATAACTATCTTTACAATCGACATCCCAATTTTTAAAAGGGCCATTTTTGTGGCTCTCCGAAAATCGTGATTGTAAGCGAATATTTGTATGAACATACACCAATTTATAAGCTCTTCCATAGTTTAGTCGATTCCTCTTTACACTATGAATATATGAATAAGTACTTCAAGATCTTTTAGTCGAAGAGCCACTTATTGATTGAGAAAGCACTTGTTTTGCCACTTCTGCAAGCTCAGGAGTTTGAGATCCATAAGTTGACCACAAATCAATAGCATCCATTGTTACCGCATCTAATGGAGTGGCAGCCATAGCTATATTCCATTTTGGCATGAAATCTGACAAGCTGATCACGTAAAAGCTTTTGCTCATCCGAATTTTCAGATATTTTTTCAAAAGCCTCCATCAATGCAGTGACTACTTCTTTATCTAGATATAGAGCTTTTCTAGCTACACCTCTTGGAGCATGTGTTGCAAAATAATGTGTATCATAAAATCTTAGGGTTTGTGCAAATCCAAGACAATGTATAGTGTAATTCAATTTTTTCCATCTTGTAGTAACTATTCTTTCCATTTCATAGTAGCGACTTCCATATTTATTTCTTTTCATAATGTCATGTACTTCTCGAAGCATCACATCAATTTTTTCTTAAAATTCTCCCTTTTTTTATCCTTCGCCATCTGCAAACTTAATGAAATGGTAAATTGGCTTTAATATTTGAACCATTGTCACATGGTTCGCAATTCGCTATGGTACGTGGTACGAATTCGGGTACGCGGTTCGTAACTCTCAAAGAATTAGGCACGCGGGGGATATACAGAGTCGCTATGCAATTTGGGTTCGTGATACGTTCAAATATAATAACTGGTACAAAATTATTAAAAAATGGCTTACTTAATGACATAAAAAGAAGATTTAAAAATATTATTTCTATTAATAAAATTTTACTTTTTCAAAAGTTAAAATCTCAACTTGAACACTTACATTAAAATTAAAGTAAAAAACATAAATTATAATAAACTGATAACAAAAACTCAATTCTTAATCTATTTTCCTCTCTTCACATTAGAAGTCCTCCTCGCATATTCAAGATCATCAACTCCTACATTGATTTCATTATGTAACTTTAAACTTGCATCGTATAGCCTCATAAAAGATTCTCCTAAATAAGTGTCTTCCCAATCGACATCCCAATTTTTCAAAGGGTCATTTTTGTAGCTCTCAGAAAATCGTGATTGTAAGCGAATATTTGAATGAATATATACCAATTTACCAGCTCTTCCACAGTTGAGTCAATTCCTCTTTACACTATGAATATATGAATAAGTATTTCAAGATCTTTTAGCCGAAGAGCTACTTATTGTTTGATAAAGCACTTGTTAGGCCACTTCTGCAAGCTCAGGAGTTTTAGATCCATAGGTTAACCACCAATCAATATCATCCATTGTTACCGCATCTAATTGAGCGGCAGCCATAGCTACATTCCTTTTTTTTGCATGAAATATTCAAAACTAGTCACATAAAAGCTTTTGCTCATCCGAATTTGTAGATATTTTTTCGAAAGCCTCCATCAATGCATTGAGTACTTCTTTATCTAGATATAGAGCTTTTTTAGCTACTCCTCTTGGAGCATGTGTTGCAAGATAATGTGTATCATAAAATCATGGGGTTAGTGCAAATCCAAGACAATGTATAGTGTAATTCATTTTTCTCCATCTCGCAGTAATTGTTCTTTCGATTTCATATTAGCAACTTCCATATTTATTTCTTTTCATAATATCATGTACTTCTCCAAGTATCACATACATTTTTTCTTAAAATTCTCCCTTTTTTTATCCTTCGCCATCAGCAAACTTAATCAAATGGTAAATTGGCTTTAATATTTTAACCATAGTCACATGGTTCGCAATTCTCTTTGGTACGTGGTACAAATTCGGGTACGCGGTTCGCAATTCTTAAAGAATTAGGTACGCGGGGGATACATAGAGTCGATATGCAATTTGGGTTCGTGGTACGTTCAAATATAATAACTGGTACGATATTATTATAAAATGGTTTACTTAATGACATAAAAAGATGATTTAAAAATATTATTGCCATTAATAAAATTTAACTTTTTCAAAAATTAAAAACTCAACTTGAACACTTACATTAAAATTAAATTAAAAAACATAAATTATAATTAACTAACAATAACAACTCAAATCTTAATCTTTTTTCCTGTCTTCACAGTAGAAGTCCTCCTCCTTGCATATTCATTATCATCAACTCCTTCATTGATTTTATTATGTAACTTTAAACTTGTATCGTATAGCCTCATAAAAGATTCTCCCAAATAACTGTCTTTACAATCGACATCCCAATTTTTAAAAGGGCCATTTTTGTGGCTCTCCGAAAATCGTGATTGTAAGCGAATATTTGTATGAACATACACCAATTTATAAGCTCTTCCATAGTTTAGTCGATTCCTCTTTACACTATGAATATATGAATAAGTACTTCAAGATCTTTTAGTCGAAGAGCCACTTATTGATTGAGAAAGCACTTGTTTTGCCACTTCTGCAAGCTCAGGAGTTTGAGATCCATAAGTTGACCACAAATCAATAGCATCCATTGTTACCGCATCTAATGGAGTGGCAGCCATAGCTATATTCCATTTTGGCATGAATTCTGACAAGCTGATCACGTAAAAGCTTTTGCTCATCCGAATTTTCAGATATTTTTTCAAAAGCCTCCATCAATGCAGTGACTACTTCTTTATCTAGATATAGAGCTTTTCTAGCTACACCTCTTGGAGCATGTGTTGCAAAATAATGTGTATCATAAAATCTTAGGGTTTGTGCAAATCCAAGACAATGTATAGTGTAATTCAATTTTTTCCATCTTGTAGTAACTATTCTTTCCATTTCATAGTAGCGACTTCCATATTTATTTCTTTTCATAATGTCATGTACTTCTCTAAGCATCACATCAATTTTTTCTTAAAATTCTCCCTTTTTTTATCCTTCGCCATCTGCAAACTTAATGAAATGGTAAATTGGCTTTAATATTTGAACCATTGTCACATGGTTCGCAATTCGCTATGGTACGTGGTACGAATTCGGGTACGCGGTTCGTAACTCTCAAAGAATTAGGCACGCGGGGGATATACAGAGTCGCTATGCAATTTGGGTTCGTGATACGTTCAAATATAATAACTGGTACAAAATTATTAAAAAATGGCTTACTTAATGACATAAAAAGAAGATTTAAAAATATTATTTCTATTAATAAAATTTTACTTTTTCAAAAGTTAAAATCTGAACTTGAACACTTACATTAAAATTAAAGTAAAAAACATAAATTATAATAAACTGATAACAAAAACTCAATTCTTAATCTATTTTCCTCTCTTCACATTAGAAGTCCTCCTCGCATATTCAAGATCATCAACTCCTACATTGATTTCATTATGTAACTTTAAACTTGTATCGTATAGCCTCATAAAAGATTCTCCTAAATAAGTGTCTTCACAATCGACATCCCAATTTTTCAAAGGGTCATTTTTGTAGCTCTCAGAAAATCGTGATTGTAAGCGAATATTTGAATGAATATATACCAATTTACCAGCTCTTCCACAGTTGAGTCAATTCCTCTTTACACTATGAATATATGAATAAGTATTTCAAGATCTTTTAGCCGAAGAGCTACTTATTGTTTGATAAAGCACTTGTTAGGCCACTTCTGCAAGCTCAGGAGTTTTAGATCCATAGGTTAACCACCAATCAATATCATCCATTGTTACCGCATCTAATTGAGCGGCAGCCATAGCTACATTCCTTTTTTTTGCATGAAATATTCAAAACTAGTCACATAAAAGCTTTTGCTCATCCGAATTTGTAGATATTTTTTCGAAAGCCTCCATCAATGCATTGAGTACTTCTTTATCTAGATATAGAGCTTTTTTAGCTACTCCTCTTGGAGCACGTGTTGCAAGATAATGTGTATCATAAAATCATGGGGTTAGTGCAAATCCAAGACAATGTATAGTGTAATTCATTTTTCTCCATCTCGCAGTAATTGTTCTTTCGATTTCATATTAGCAACTTCCATATTTATTTCTTTTCATAATATCATGTACTTCTCCAAGTATCACATCCATTTTTTCTTAAAATTCTCCCTTTTTTTATCCTTCGCCATCAGCAAACTTAATTAAATGGTAAATTGGCTTTAATATTTTAACCATAGTCACATGGTTCGCAATTCTCTTTGGTACGTGGTACAAATTCGGGTACGCGGTTCGCAATTCTTAAAGAATTAGGTACGCGGGGGATAGATAGAGTCGGTATGCAATTTGGGTTCGTGGTACGTTCAAATATAATAACTGGTACGATATTATTAAAAAATGGTTTACTTAATGACATAAAAAGATGATTTAAAAATATTATAGCCATTAATAAAATTTAACTTTTTCAAAAATTAAAAACTGAACTTGAACACTTACATTAAAATTAAATTAAAAATTATAAATTATAATTAACTAACAATAACAACCCAAATCTTAATCTTTTTTCCTCTCTTCACAGTAGAAGTCCTCCTCCTTGCATATTCATTATCATCAACTCCTTCATTGATTTTATTATGTAACGTTAAACTTGTATCGTATAGCCTCATAAAAGATTCTCCCAAATAACTGTCTTTACAATCGACATCCCAATTTTTAAAAGGGCCATTTTTGTGGCTCTCCGAAAATCGTGATTGTAAGCGAATATTTGTATGAATATACACCAATTTATCAGCTCTTCCACAGTTGAGTCGATTCCTCTTTATACTATGAATATATGAATAAGTACTTCAAAATCTTTCAACCGAAGAGCTACTTATTGGTTGAGAAATCACTTGTTTTTCCACTTCTACAAGCTTAGGAGTTTTAGATCCATAGGTTGACCACCAATCAATAGCATCCATTGTTATCGCATTTAATTGAGCGACACCCATAGCTACATTCCTTTTTTTTTGCATGAAATCTGACAAACTGACGTAAAAGCTTTTGGTTATACGAATTTTCAGATATTTTTTCAAAAGCCTCCATCAATGCAGTGACTACTTATTTATCTAGATATAGAGCTTTTCTATCTACACCTCTTGGAGCATGTGTTGCAAGATAATGTGTATCGTAAAATCTTGGGGTTAGAGCAAATCCAAGACAATGTATAAGTGTAATTCAATTTTGTCCATCTTGCAGTAACTATTTTTTCCATTTCATAGTTGAAACTTCCATATTTATTTCTTTTCATAATGTCATGTACTTCTCTAAGCATCACATCAATTTTTTCTTAAAATTCTCCCTTTTTTTATCCTTCGCCATCTGCAAACTTAATGAAATGGTAAATTGGCTTTAATATTTGAACCATTGTCACATGGTTCGCAATTCGCTATGGTACGTAGTACGAATTCGGGTATGCGGTTCGTAACTCTCAAAGAATTAGGTACGCGGGGGATATACAGAGTCGCTATGCAATTTAGATTCGTGATATGTTCAAATATAATAATTGGTACAAAATTATTAAAAAATGGTTTGCTTAATGACATAAAAAGAAGATTTAAAAATATTATTTCCATTAATAAAATTTTTCTTTTTCAAAAGTTAAAATCTGAACTTGAACACTTACATTAAAATTAAAGTAAAAAACATAAATTATAATAAACTGATAATAAAAACTCAATTCTTAATCTATTTTCATCTCTTCACATTAGAAGTCCTCCTCGCATATTCAAGATCATCAACTCCTACATTTATTTCATTATGTAACTTTAAACTTGTATCGTATAGCCTCATAAAAGATTCTCCTAAATAAGTGTCTTCACAATCGACATCCCAATTTTTCAAAGGGTCATTTTTGTAGCTCTCAGAAAATCGTGATTGTAAGCGAATATTTGAATGAATATATACCAATTTACCAGCTCTTCCACAGTTGAGTCGATTCCTCTTTACACTATGAATATATGAATAAGTATTTCAAGATATTTTAGCCGAAGAGCTACTTATTGTTTGATAAAGCACTTGTTTGGCCACTTCTGCAAGCTCAGGAGTTTTAGATCCATAGGTTAACCACCAATCAATATCATCCATTGTTACCGCATCTAATTGAGCGGCAACCATAGCTACATTCCTTTTTTTTGCATGAAATATTCAAAACTAGTCACATAAAAGCTTTTGCTCATCCGAATTTGTAAATATTTTTTCGAAAGCCTCCATCAATGCATTGAGTACTTCTTTATCTAGATATAGAGCTTTTTTAGCTACTCCTCTTGGAGCATGTGTTGCAAGATAATGTGTATCATAAAATCATGGTGTTAGTGCAAATCCAAGACAATGTATAGTGTAATTCATTTTTCTCCATCTCGCAGTAATTGTTCTTTCGATTTCATAGTAGTAACTTCCATATTTATTTCTTTTCATAATATCATATACTTCTCCAAGTATCACATCCATTTTTTCTTAAAATTCTCCCTTTTTTTATCCTTCGCCATCAGCAAACTTAATGAAATGGTAAATTGGCTTTAATATTTTAACCATAGTCACATGGTTCGCTATTCTCTTTGGTACGTGGTACAAATTCGGGTACGCGGTTCGCAATTCTTAAAGAATTAGGTACGCGGGGGATATATAGAGTCGGTATGCAATTTGGGTTCGTGGTACGTTCAAATATAATAACTGGTACGATATTATTAAAAAATGGTTTACTTAATGACATAAAAAGATGATTTAAAAATATTATAGCCATTAGTAAAATTTAACTTTTTCAAAAATTAAAAACTGAACTTGAACACTTACATTAAAATTAAATTAAAAAATCTAAATTATAATTAACTAACAATACCAACCCAAATCTTAATCTTTTTACCTCTCTTGACAGTAGAAGTCCTCCTCCTTGCATATTCATTATCATCAACTCCTTCATTAATTTTTTTATGTAACTTTAAACTTGTATCGTATAGCCTCATAAAAGATTCTCCCAAATAACTGTCTTTACAATCGACATCCCAATTTTTAAAAGGGCCATTTTTGTGGCTCTCCGAAAATCGTGTTTGTAAGCGAATATTTGTATGAATATACACCAATTTATCAGCTCTTCCACAGTTGAGTCGATTCCTCTTTATACTATGAATATATGAATAAGTACTTCAAGATCTTTCAACCGAAGAGCTACTTATTGGTTGAGAAATCACTTGTTTTTCCACTTCTACAAGCTTAGGAGTTTTAGATCCATAGGTTGACCACCAATCAATAACATCCATTGTTATCGCATCTAATTGAGCGACACCCATAGCTACATTCCTTTTTTTTTTGCATGAAATCTGACAAACTGACGTAAAAGCTTTTGGTTATTAGAATTTTCAGATATTTTTTCAAATGCCTCCATCAATGCAGTGACTACTTATTTATCTAGATATAGAGCTTTTCTATCTACACCTCTTGGAGCATGTGTTGCAAGATAATGTGTATCATAAAATCTTGGGGTTAGAGCAAATCCAAGACAATGTTTAGTGTAATTCAATTTTGTCCATCTTGCAGTAACTATTTTTTCCATTTCATAGTTGCAACTTCCATATTTATTTCTTTTCATAATGTCATGTACTTCTCTAAGCATCACATCAATTTTTTCTTAAAATTCTCCCTTTTTTTATCCTTCGCCATCTGCAAACTTAATGAAATGGTAAATTGGCTTTAATATTTGAACCATTGTCACATGGTTCGCAATTCGCTATGGTACGTGGTACGAATTCGGGTACGCGGTTCGTAACTCTCAAAGAATTAGGTACGCGGGGGATATACAGAGTCGCTATGCAATTTGGGTTTGTGATACGTTCAAATATAATAACTGGTACAAAATTATTAAAAAATGGTTTACTTAATGACATAAAAAGAAGATTTAAAAATATTATTTCCATTAATAAAATTTTACTTTTTCAAAAGTTAAAATCTGAACTTGCACACTTACATTAAAATTAAATTAAAAAACATAAATTATAATAAACTAATAATAAAATCTCAATTCTTAATCTATTTTCCTCTCTTCACATTAGAAGTCCTCCTCGCATATTCAAGATTATCAACTCCTACAATGATTTCATTATGTAACTTTAAATTTGTATCGTATAGCCTCATAAAAGATTCTCCTAAATAAGTGTCTTCACAATCGACATCCCAATTTTTCAAAGGGTCATTATTGTAGCTCTCAGAAAATCGTGATTGTAAGCGAATATTTGAATGAATATATACCAATTTACCAGTTCTTCCACAGTTGAGTCGATTCCTCTTTACACTATGAATATATGAATAAGTATTTCAAGATTTTTCAGCCGAAGAGCTACATATTGTTTGATAAAGCACTTGTTTGGCCACTTCTTCTAGGTCAGGAGTTTTAGATCCATAGGTTGACCACCAATCAATATCATCCATTGTTACCGCATCTAACTGAACGGCAGCCATAGCTACATTCCTTTTTTTTGCATGAAATATTCAAAACTAGTCACATAAAAGCTTTTGCTCATCCGAATTTGTAGATATTTTTTCGAAAGCCTCCATCAATGCATTGAGTACTTCTTTATCTAGATATAGAGCTTTTTTAGCTACTCCTCTTGGAGCATGTGTTGCAAGATAATGTGTATCATAAAATCATGGGGTTAGTGCAAATCCAAGACAATGTATAGTGTAATTCATTTTTCTCCATCTCGCAGTAATTGTTCTTTCGATTTCATATTAGCAACTTCCATATTTATTTCTTTTCATAATATCATGTACTTCTCCAAGTATCACATACATTTTTTCTTAAAATTCTCCCTTTTTTTATCCTTCGCCATCAGCAAACTTAATCAAATGGTAAATTGGCTTTAATATTTTAACCATAGTCACATGGTTCGCAATTCTCTTTGGTACGTGGTACAAATTCGGGTACGCGGTTCGCAATTCTTAAAGAATTAGGTACGCGGGGGATACATAGAGTCGGTATGCAATTTGGGTTCGTGGTACGTTCAAATATAATAACTGGTACGATATTATTATAAAATGGTTTACTTAATGACATAAAAAGATGATTTAAAAATATTATTGCCATTAATAAAATTTAACTTTTTCAAATATTAAAAACTCAACTTGAACACTTACATTAAAATTAAATTAAAAAACATAAATTATAATTAACTAACAATAACAACTCAAATCTTAATCTTTTTTCCTGTCTTCACAGTAGAAGTCCTCCTCCTTGCATATTCATTATCATCAACTCCTTCATTGATTTTATTATGTAACTTTAAACTTGTATCGTATAGCCTCATAAAAGATTCTCCCAAATAACTGTCTTTACAATCGACATCCCAATTTTTAAAAGGGCCATTTTTGTGGCTCTCCGAAAATCGTGATTGTAAGCGAATATTTGTATGAACATACACCAATTTATAAGCTCTTCCATAGTTTAGTCGATTCCTCTTTACACTATGAATATATGAATAAGTACTTCAAGATCTTTTAGTCGAAGAGCCACTTATTGATTGAGAAAGCACTTGTTTTGCCACTTCTGCAAGCTCAGGAGTTTGAGATCCATAAGTTGACCACAAATCAATAGCATCCATTGTTACCGCATCTAATGGAGTGGCAGCCATAGCTATATTCCATTTTGGCATGAAATCTGACAAGCTGATCACGTAAAAGCTTTTGCTCATCCGAATTTTCAGATATTTTTTCAAAAGCCTCCATCAATGCAGTGACTACTTCTTTATCTAGATATAGAGCTTTTCTAGCTACACCTCTTGGAGCATGTGTTGCAAAATAATGTGTATCATAAAATCTTAGGGTTTGTGCAAATCCAAGACAATGTATAGTGTAATTCAATTTTTTCCATCTTGTAGTAACTATTCTTTCCATTTCATAGTAGCGACTTCCATATTTATTTCTTTTCATAATGTCATGTACTTCTCGAAGCATCACATCAATTTTTTCTTAAAATTCTCCCTTTTTTTATCCTTCGCCATCTGCAAACTTAATGAAATGGTAAATTGGCTTTAATATTTGAACCATTGTCACATGGTTCGCAATTCGCTATGGTACGTGGTACGAATTCGGGTACGCGGTTCGTAACTCTCAAAGAATTAGGCACGCGGGGGATATACAGAGTCGCTATGCAATTTGGGTTCGTGATACGTTCAAATATAATAACTGGTACAAAATTATTAAAAAATGGCTTACTTAATGACATAAAAAGAAGATTTAAAAATATTATTTCTATTAATAAAATTTTACTTTTTCAAAAGTTAAAATCTGAACTTGAACACTTACATTAAAATTAAAGTAAAAAACATAAATTATAATAAACTGATAACAAAAACTCAATTCTTAATCTATTTTCCTCTCTTCACATTAGAAGTCCTCCTCGCATATTCAAGATCATCAACTCCTACATTGATTTCATTATGTAACTTTAAACTTGTATCGTATAGCCTCATAAAAGATTCTCCTAAATAAGTGTCTTCCCAATCGACATCCCAATTTTTCAAAGGGTCATTTTTGTAGCTCTCAGAAAATCGTGATTGTAAGCGAATATTTGAATGAATATATACCAATTTACCAGCTCTTCCACAGTTGAGTCAATTCCTCTTTACACTATGAATATATGAATAAGTATTTCAAGATCTTTTAGCCGAAGAGCTACTTATTGTTTGATAAAGCACTTGTTAGGCCACTTCTGCAAGCTCAGGAGTTTTAGATCCATAGGTTAACCACCAATCAATATCATCCATTGTTACCGCATCTAATTGAGCGGCAGCCATAGCTACATTCCTTTTTTTTGCATGAAATATTCAAAACTAGTCACATAAAAGCTTTTGCTCATCCGAATTTGTAGATATTTTTTCGAAAGCCTCCATCAATGCATTGAGTACTTCTTTATCTAGATATAGAGCTTTTTTAGCTACTCCTCTTGGAGCATGTGTTGCAAGATAATGTGTATCATAAAATCATGGGGTTAGTGCAAATCCAAGACAATGTATAGTGTAATTCATTTTTCTCCATCTCGCAGTAATTGTTCTTTCGATTTCATATTAGCAACTTCCATATTTATTTCTTTTCATAATATCATGTACTTCTCCAAGTATCACATACATTTTTTCTTAAAATTCTCCCTTTTTTTATCCTTCGCCATCAGCAAACTTAATCAAATGGTAAATTGGCTTTAATATTTTAACCATAGTCACATGGTTCGCAATTCTCTTTGGTACGTGGTACAAATTCGGGTACGCGGTTCGCAATTCTTAAAGAATTAGGTACGCGGGGGATACATAGAGTCGGTATGCAATTTGGGTTCGTGGTACGTTCAAATATAATAACTGGTACGATATTATTATAAAATGGTTTACTTAATGACATAAAAAGATGATTTAAAAATATTATTGCCATTAATAAAATTTAACTTTTTCAAAAATTAAAAACTCAACTTGAACACTTACATTAAAATTAAATTAAAAAACATAAATTATAATTAACTAACAATAACAACTCAAATCTTAATCTTTTTTCCTGTCTTCACAGTAGAAGTCCTCCTCCTTGCATATTCATTATCATCAACTCCTTCATTGATTTTATTATGTAACTTTAAACTTGTATCGTATAGCCTCATAAAAGATTCTCCCAAATAACTGTCTTTACAATCGACATCCCAATTTTTAAAAGGGCCATTTTTGTGGCTCTCCGAAAATCGTGATTGTAAGCGAATATTTGTATGAACATACACCAATTTATAAGCTCTTCCATAGTTTAGTCGATTCCTCTTTACACTATGAATATATGAATAAGTACTTCAAGATCTTTTAGTCGAAGAGCCACTTATTGATTGAGAAAGCACTTGTTTTGCCACTTCTGCAAGCTCAGGAGTTTGAGATCCATAAGTTGACCACAAATCAATAGCATCCATTGTTACCGCATCTAATGGAGTGGCAGCCATAGCTATATTCCATTTTGGCATGAAATCTGACAAGCTGATCACGTAAAAGCTTTTGCTCATCCGAATTTTCAGATATTTTTTCAAAAGCCTCCATCAATGCAGTGACTACTTCTTTATCTAGATATAGAGCTTTTCTAGCTACACCTCTTGGAGCATGTGTTGCAAAATAATGTGTATCATAAAATCTTAGGGTTTATGCAAATCCAAGACAATGTATAGTGTAATTCAATTTTTTCCATCTTGTAGTAACTATTCTTTCCATTTCATAGTAGCGACTTCCATATTTATTTCTTTTCATAATGTCATGTACTTCTCTAAGCATCACATCAATTTTTTCTTAAAATTCTCCCTTTTTTTATCCTTCGCCATCTGCAAACTTAATGAAATGGTAAATTGGCTTTAATATTTGAACCATTGTCACATGGTTCGCAATTCGCTATGGTACGTGGTACGAATTCGGGTACGCGGTTCGTAACTCTCAAAGAATTAGGCACGCGGGGGATATACAGAGTCGCTATGCAATTTGGGTTCGTGATACGTTCAAATATAATAACAGGTACAAAATTATTAAAAAATGGCTTACTTAATGACATAAAAAGAAGATTTAAAAATATTATTTCTATTAATAAAATTTTACTTTTTCAAAAGTTAAAATCTGAACTTGAACACTTACATTAAAATTAAAGTAAAAAACATAAATTATAATAAACTGATAACAAAAACTCAATTCTTAATCTATTTTCCTCTCTTCACATTAGAAGTCCTCCTCGCATATTCAAGATCATCAACTCCTACATTGATTTCATTATGTAACTTTAAACTTGTATCGTATAGCCTCATAAAAGATTCTCCTAAATAAGTGTCTTCACAATCGACATCCCAATTTTTCAAAGGGTCATTTTTGTAGCTCTCAGAAAATCGTGATTGTAAGCGAATATTTGAATGAATATATACCAATTTACCAGCTCTTCCACAGTTGAGTCAATTCCTCTTTACACTATGAATATATGAATAAGTATTTCAAGATCTTTTAGCCGAAGAGCTACTTATTGTTTGATAAAGCACTTGTTAGGCCACTTCTGCAAGCTCAGGAGTTTTAGATCCATAGGTTAACCACCAATCAATAACATCCATTGTTACCGCATCTAATTGAGCGGCAGCCATAGCTACATTCCTTTTTTTTGCATGAAATATTCAAAACTAGTCACATAAAAGCTTTTGCTCATCCGAATTTGTAGATATTTTTTCGAAAGCCTCCATCAATGCATTGAGTACTTCTTTATCTAGATATAGAGCTTTTTTAGCTACTCCTCTTGGAGCATGTGTTGCAAGATAATGTGTATCATAAAATCATGGGGTTAGTGCAAATCCAAGACAATGTATAGTGTAATTCATTTTTCTCCATCTCGCAGTAATTGTTCTTTCGATTTCATATTAGCAACTTCCATATTTATTTCTTTTCATAATATCATGTACTTCTCCAAGTATCACATCCATTTTTTCTTAAAATTCTCCCTTTTTTTATCCTTCGCCATCAGCAAACTTAATTAAATGGTAAATTGGCTTTAATATTTTAACCATAGTCACATGGTTCGCAATTCTCTTTGGTACGTGGTACAAATTCGGGTACGCGGTTCGCCATTCTTAAAGAATTAGGTACGCGGGGGATAGATAGAGTCGGTATGCAATTTGGGTTCGTGGTACGTTCAAATATAATAACTGGTACGATATTATTAAAAAATGGTTTACTTAATGACATAAAAAGATGATTTAAAAATATTATAGCCATTAATAAAATTTAACTTTTTCAAAAATTAAAAACTGAACTTGAACACTTACATTAAAATTAAATTAAAAATTATAAATTATAATTAACTAACAATAACAACCCAAATCTTAATCTTTTTTCCTCTCTTCACAGTAGAAGTCCTCCTCCTTGCATATTCATTATCATCAACTCCTTCATTGATTTTATTATGTAACGTTAAACTTGTATCGTATAGCCTCATAAAAGATTCTCCCAAATAACTGTCTTTACAATCGACATCCCAATTTTTAAAAGGGCCATTTTTGTGGCTCTCCGAAAATCGTGATTGTAAGCGAATATTTGTATGAATATACACCAATTTATCAGCTCTTCCATAGTTGAGTCGATTCCTCTTTATACTATGAATATATGAATAAGTACTTCAAAATCTTTCAGCCGAAGAGCTACTTATTGGTTGAGAAATCACTTGTTTTTCCACTTCTACAAGCTTAGGAGTTTTAGATCCATAGGTTGACCACCAATCAATAGCATCCATTGTTATTGCATCTAATTGAGCGACACCCATAGCTACATTCCTTTTTTTTTGCATGAAATCTGACAAACTGACGTAAAAGCTTTTGGTTATACGAATTTTCAGATATTTTTTCAAAAGCCTCCATCAATGCAGTGACTACTTATTTATCTAGATATAGAGCTTTTCTATCTACACCTCTTGGAGCATGTGTTGCAAGATAATGTGTATCGTAAAATCTTGGGGTTAGAGCAAATCCAAGACAATGTATAAGTGTAATTCAATTTTGTCCATCTTGCAGTAACTATTTTTTCCATTTCATAGTTGAAACTTCCATATTTATTTCTTTTCATAATGTCATGTACTTCTCTAAGCATCACATCAATTTTTTCTTAAAATTCTCCCTTTTTTTATCCTTCGCCATCTGCAAACTTAATGAAATGGTAAATTGGCTTTAATATTTGAACCATTGTCACATGGTTCGCAATTCGCTATGGTACGTAGTACGAATTCGGGTATGCGGTTCGTAACTCTCAAAGAATTAGGTACGCGGGGGATATACAGAGTCGCTATGCAATTTAGATTCGTGATATGTTCAAATATAATAATTGGTACAAAATTATTAAAAAATGGTTTGCTTAATGACATAAAAAGAAGATTTAAAAATATTATTTCCATTAATAAAATTTTTCTTTTTCAAAAGTTAAAATCTGAACTTGAACACTTACATTAAAATTAAAGTAAAAAACATAAATTATAATAAACTGATAATAAAAACTCAATTCTTAATCTATTTTCATCTCTTCACATTAGAAGTCCTCCTCGCATATTCAAGATCATCAACTCCTACATTTATTTCATTATGTAACTTTAAACTTGTATCGTATAGCCTCATAAAAGATTCTCC
This sequence comes from Lathyrus tuberosus, assembly GCA_022829125.1. Lineage (NCBI taxonomy): Eukaryota > Viridiplantae > Streptophyta > Magnoliopsida > Fabales > Fabaceae > Lathyrus > Lathyrus tuberosus. The sequence goes on along the minus strand of JALAZF010000326.1, from coordinate 6,772,050 downwards.
TAAATAAGTGTCTTCACAATCGACATCCCAATTTTTCAAAGGGTCATTTTTGTAGCTCTCAGAAAATCGTGATTGTAAGCGAATATTTGAATGAATATATACCAATTTACCAGCTCTTCCACAGTTGAGTCGATTCCTCTTTACACTATGAATATATGAATAAGTATTTCAAGATATTTTAGCCGAAGAGCTACTTATTGTTTGATAAAGCACTTGTTTGGCCACTTCTGCAAGCTCAGGAGTTTTAGATCCATAGGTTAACCACCAATCAATATCATCCATTGTTACCGCATCTAATTGAGCGGCAACCATAGCTACATTCCTTTTTTTTGCATGAAATATTCAAAACTAGTCACATAAAAGCTTTTGCTCATCCGAATTTGTAAATATTTTTTCGAAAGCCTCCATCAATGCATTGAGTACTTCTTTATCTAGATATAGAGCTTTTTTAGCTACTCCTCTTGGAGCATGTGTTGCAAGATAATGTGTATCATAAAATCATGGGGTTAGTGCAAATCCAAGACAATGTATAGTGTAATTCATTTTTCACCATCTCGCAGTAATTGTTCTTTCGATTTCATAGTAGTAACTTCCATATTTATTTCTTTTCATAATATCATATACTTCTCCAAGTATCACATCCATTTTTTCTTAAAATTCTCCCTTTTTTTATCCTTCGCCATCAGCAAACTTAATGAAATGGTAAATTGGCTTTAATATTTTAACCATAGTCACATGGTTCGCTATTCTCTTTGGTACGTGGTACAAATTCGGGTACGCGGTTCGCAATTCTTAAAGAATTAGGTACGCGGGGGATATATAGAGTCGGTATGCAATTTGGGTTCGTGGTACGTTCAAATATAATAACTGGTATGATATTATTAAAAAATGGTTTACTTAATGACATAAAAAGATGATTTAAAAATATTATAGCCATTAGTAAAATTTAACTTTTTCAAAAATTAAAAACTGAACTTGAACACTTACATTAAAATTAAATTAAAAAATCTAAATTATAATTAACTAACAATACCAACCCAAATCTTAATCTTTTTACCTCTCTTGACAGTAGAAGTCCTCCTCCTTGCATATTCATTATCATCAACTCCTTCATTAATTTTATTATGTAACTTTAAACTTGTATCGTATAGCCTCATAAAAGATTCTCCCAAATAACTGTCTTTACAATCGACATCCCAATTTTTAAAAGGGCCATTTTTGTGGCTCTCCGAAAATCGTGTTTGTAAGCGAATATTTGTATGAATATACACCAATTTATCAGCTCTTCCACAGTTGAGTCGATTCCTCTTTATACTATGAATATATGAATAAGTACTTCAAGATCTTTCAACCGAAGAGCTACTTATTGGTTGAGAAATCACTTGTTTTTCCACTTCTACAAGCTTAGGAGTTTTAGATCCATAGGTTGACCACCAATCAATAACATCCATTGTTATCGCATCTAATTGAGCGACACCCATAGCTACATTCCTTTTTTTTTTGCATGAAATCTGACAAACTGACGTAAAAGCTTTTGGTTATAAGAATTTTCAGATATTTTTTCAAATGCCTCCATCAATGCAGTGACTACTTATTTATCTAGATATAGAGCTTTTCTATCTACACCTCTTGGAGCATGTGTTGCAAGATAATGTGTATCATAAAATCTTGGGGTTAGAGCAAATCCAAGACAATGTTTAGTGTAATTCAATTTTGTCCATCTTGCAGTAACTATTTTTTCCATTTCATAGTTGCAACTTCCATATTTATTTCTTTTCATAATGTCATGTACTTCTCTAAGCATCACATCAATTTTTTCTTAAAATTCTCCCTTTTTTTATCCTTCGCCATCTGCAAACTTAATGAAATGGTAAATTGGCTTTAATATTTGAACCATTGTCACATGGTTCGCAATTCGCTATGGTACGTGGTACGAATTCGGGTACGCGGTTCGTAACTCTCAAAGAATTAGGTACGCGGGGGATATACAGAGTCGCTATGCAATTTGGGTTCGTGATACGTTCAAATATAATAACTGGTACAAAATTATTAAAAAATGGTTTACTTAATGACATAAAAAGAAGATTTAAAAATATTATTTCCATTAATAAAATTTTACTTTTTCAAAAGTTAAAATCTGAACTTGCACACTTACATTAAAATTAAATTAAAAAACATAAATTATAATAAACTAATAATAAAATCTCAATTCTTAATCTATTTTCCTCTCTTCACATTAGAAGTCCTCCTCGCATATTCAAGATTATCAACTCCTACAATGATTTCATTATGTAACTTTAAATTTGTATCGTATAGCCTCATAAAAGATTCTCCTAAATAAGTGTCTTCACAATCGACATCCCAATTTTTCAAAGGGTCATTATTGTAGCTCTCAGAAAATCGTGATTGTAAGCGAATATTTGAATGAATATATACCAATTTACCAGTTCTTCCACAGTTGAGTCGATTCCTCTTTACACTATGAATATATGAATAAGTATTTCAAGATTTTTCAGCCGAAGAGCTACATATTGTTTGATAAAGCACTTGTTTGGCCACTTCTGCTAGGTCAGGAGTTTTAGATCCATAGGTTGACCACCAATCAATATCATCCATTGTTACCGCATCTAACTGAACGGCAGCCATAGCTACATTCCTTTTTTTTGCATGAAATATTCAAAACTAGTCACATAAAAGCTTTTGCTCATCTGAATTTGTAGATATTTTTGCGAAAGCCTCCATCAATGCAGTGACTACTTCTTTATCTAGATATAGAGCTTTTTTAGCTACTCCTCTTGAAGCATGTGTTGCAAGATAATGTGTATCATAAAATCACGGGGTTAGTGCAAATCCAAGACAATGTATAGTGTAATTCATTTTTCTCCATCTTGCAGTAATTGTTCTTTCGATTTCATAGTATCAACTTCCATATTTATTTCTTTTCATAATATCATGTACTTCTCCAAGTATCACATCCATTTTTTCTTAAAATTCTCCCTTTTTTTATCCTTCGCCATCAACAAACTTAATCAAATGGTAAATTGGCTTTAATATTTTAACCATAGTCACATGGTTCGCAATTCTCTTTGGTACGTGGTACAAATTCGGGTACGCGATTCGCAATTCTTAAAGAATTAGGTACGCGGGGGATATATAGAGTCGGTATGCAATTTGGCTTCGTGGTACGTTCAAATATAATAACTGGTATGATATTATTAAAAAATGTTATACTTAATGACATAAAAAGATGATTTAAAAATATTATTGCCATTAATAAAATTTAACTGTTTCAAAAATTAAAAACTGAACTTGAACACTTACATTAAAATTAAATTAAAAAACTTAAATTATAATTAACTAACAATAACAACTCAAATCTTAATCTTTTTTCCTTTCTTCACAGTAGAAGTCCTCCTCCTTGCATATTCATTATCTTCAACTCCTTCATTGATTTTATTATGTAACTTTAAACTTGTATCGTATAGCCTCATAAAAGATTCTCCCAAATAACTGTCTTTACAATCGACATCCAAATTTTTAAAAGGGCCATTTTTGTGGCTCTCCGAAAATCGTGATTGTAAGCGAATATTTGTATGAATATACACCAATTTATCAGCTCTTCCATAGTTGAGTCGATTCCTCTTTACACTATGAATATATGAATAAGTATTTCAAGATTTTTCAGCCGAAGAGCTACATATTGTTTGATAAAGCACTTGTTTGGCCACTTCTGCTAGGTCAGGAGTTTTAGATCCATAGGTTGACCACCAATCAATATCATCCATTGTTACCGCATCTAACTGAACGGCAGCCATAGCTACATTCCTTTTTTTTGCATGAAATATTCAAAACTAGTCACATAAAAGCTTTTGCTCATCTGAATTTGTAGATATTTTTGCGAAAGCCTCCATCAATGCAGTGACTACTTCTTTATCTAGATATAGAGCTTTTTTAGCTACTCCTCTTGGAGCATGTGTTGCAAGATAATGTGTATCATAAAATCATGGGGTTAGTGCAAATCCAAGACAATGTATAGTGTAATTCATTTTTCTCCATCTTGCAGTAATTGTTCTTTCGATTTCATAGTATCAACTTCCATATTTATTTCTTTTCATAATATCATGTACTTCTCCAAGTATCACATCCATTTTTTCTTAAAATTCTCCCTTTTTTTATCCTTCGCCATCAACAAACTTAATCAAATGGTAAATTGGCTTTAATATTTTAACCATAGTCACATGGTTCGCTATTCTCTTTGGTACGTGGTACAAATTCGGGTACGCGGTTCGCAATTCTTAAAGAATTAGGTACGCGGGGGATATATAGAGTCGGTATGCAATTTGGGTTCGTGGTACGTTCAAATATAATAACTGGTACGATATTATTAAAAAATGGTTTACTTAATGACATAAAAAGATGATTTAAAAATATTATAGCCATTAGTAAAATTTAACTTTTTCAAAAATTAAAAACTGAACTTGAACACTTACATTAAAATTAAATTAAAAAATCTAAATTATAATTAACTAACAATACCAACCCAAATCTTAATCTTTTTACCTCTCTTGACAGTAGAAGTCCTCCTCCTTGCATATTCATTATCATCAACTCCTTCATTAATTTTATTATGTAACTTTAAACTTGTATCGTATAGCCTCATAAAAGATTCTCCCAAATAACTGTCTTTACAATCGACATCCCAATTTTTAAAAGGGCCATTTTTGTGGCTCTCCGAAAATCGTGTTTGTAAGCGAATATTTGTATGAATATACACCAATTTATCAGCTCTTCCATAGTTGAGTCGATTCCTCTTTATACTATGAATATATGAATAAGTACTTCAAGATCTTTCAACCGAAGAGCTACTTATTGGTTGAGAAATCACTTGTTTTTCCACTTCTACAAGCTTAGGAGTTTTAGATCCATAGGTTGACCACCAATCAATAACATCCATTGTTATCGCATCTAATTGAGCGACACCCATAGCTACATTCCTTTTTTTTTTGCATGAAATCTGACAAACTGACGTAAAAGCTTTTGGTTATAAGAATTTTCAGATATTTTTTCAAATGCCTCCATCAATGCAGTGACTACTTATTTATCTAGATATAGAGCTTTTATATCTACACCTCTTGGAGCATGTGTTGCAAGATAATGTGTATCATAAAATCTTGGGGTTAGAGCAAATCCAAGACAATGTTTAGTGTAATTCAATTTTGTCCATCTTGCAGTAACTATTTTTTCCATTTCATAGTTGCAACTTCCATATTTATTTCTTTTCATAATGTCATGTACTTCTCTAAGCATCACATCAATTTTTTCTTAAAATTCTCCCTTTTTTTATCCTTCGCCATCTGCAAACTTAATGAAATGGTAAATTGGCTTTAATATTTGAACCATTGTCACATGGTTCGCAATTCGCTATGGTACGTGGTACGAATTCGGGTACGCGGTTCGTAACTCTCAAAGAATTAGGTACGCGGGGGATATACAGAGTCGCTATGCAATTTGGGTTCGTGATACGTTCAAATATAATAACTGGTACAAAATTATTAAAAAATGGTTTACTTAATGACATAAAAAGAAGATTTAAAAATATTATTTCCATTAATAAAATTTTACTTTTTCAAAAGTTAAAATCTGAACTTGCACACTTACATTAAAATTAAATTAAAAAACATAAATTATAATAAACTAATAATAAAATCTCAATTCTTAATCTATTTTCCTCTCTTCACATTAGAAGTCCTCCTCGCATATTCAAGATTATCAACTCCTACAATGATTTCATTATGTAACTTTAAATTTGTATCGTATAGCCTCATAAAAGATTCTCCTAAATAAGTGTCTTCACAATCGACATCCCAATTTTTCAAAGGGTCATTATTGTAGCTCTCAGAAAATCGTGATTGTAAGCGAATATTTGAATGAATATATACCAATTTACCAGTTCTTCCACAGTTGAGTCGATTCCTCTTTACACTATGAATATATGAATAAGTATTTCAAGATTTTTCAGCCGAAGAGCTACATATTGTTTGATAAAGCACTTGTTTGGCCACTTCTGCTAGGTCAGGAGTTTTAGATCCATAGGTTGACCACCAATCAATATCATCCATTGTTACCGCATCTAACTGAACGGCAGCCATAGCTACATTCCTTTTTTTTGCATGAAATATTCAAAACTAGTCACATAAAAGCTTTTGCTCATCTGAATTTGTAGATATTTTTGCGAAAGCCTCCATCAATGCAGTGACTACTTCTTTATCTAGATATAGAGCTTTTTTAGCTACTCCTCTTGAAGCATGTGTTGCAAGATAATGTGTATCATAAAATCATGGGGTTAGTGCAAATCCAAGACAATGTATAGTGTAATTCATTTTTCTCCATCTTGCAGTAATTGTTCTTTCGATTTCATAGTATCAACTTCCATATTTATTTCTTTTCATAATATCATGTACTTCTCCAAGTATCACATCCATTTTTTCTTAAAATTCTCCCTTTTTTTATCCTTCGCCATCAACAAACTTAATCAAATGGTAAATTGGCTTTAATATTTTAACCATAGTCACATGGTTCGCAATTCTCTTTGGTATGTGGTACAAATTCGGGTACGCGATTCGCAATTCTTAAAGAATTAGGTACGCGGGGGATATATAGAGTCGGTATGCAATTTGGCTTCGTGGTACGTTCAAATATAATAACTGGTATGATATTATTAAAAAATGTTATACTTAATGACATAAAAAGATGATTTAAAAATATTATTGCCATTAATAAAATTTAACTGTTTCAAAAATTAAAAACTGAACTTGAACACTTACATTAAAATTAAATTAAAAAACTTAAATTATAATTAACTAACAATAACAACTCAAATCTTAATCTTTTTTCCTTTCTTCACAGTAGAAGTCCTCCTCCTTGCATATTCATTATCTTCAACTCCTTCATTGATTTTATTATGTAACTTTAAACTTGTATCGTATAGCCTCATAAAAGATTCTCCCAAATAACTGTCTTTACAATCGACATCCAAATTTTTAAAAGGGCCATTTTTGTGGCTCTCCGAAAATCGTGATTGTAAGCGAATATTTGTATGAATATACACCAATTTATCAGCTCTTCCATAGTTGAGTCGATTCCTCTTTACACTATGAATATATGAATAAGTATTTCAAGATTTTTCAGCCGAAGAGCTACATATTGTTTGATAAAGCACTTGTTTGGCCACTTCTGCTAGGTCAGGAGTTTTAGATCCATAGGTTGACCACCAATCAATATCATCCATTGTTACCGCATCTAACTGAACGGCAGCCATAGCTACATTCCTTTTTTTTGCATGAAATATTCAAAACTAGTCACATAAAAGCTTTTGCTCATCTGAATTTGTAGATATTTTTGCGAAAGCCTCCATCAATGCAGTGACTACTTCTTTATCTAGATATAGAGCTTTTTTAGCTACTCCTCTTGGAGCATGTGTTGCAAGATAATGTGTATCATAAAATCATGGGGTTAGTGCAAATCCAAGACAATGTATAGTGTAATTCATTTTTCTCCATCTTGCAGTAATTGTTCTTTCGATTTCATAGTATCAACTTCCATATTTATTTCTTTTCATAATATCATGTACTTCTCCAAGTATCACATCCATTTTTTCTTAAAATTCTCCCTTTTTTTATCCTTCGCCATCAACAAACTTAATCAAATGGTAAATTGGCTTTAATATTTTAACCATAGTCACATGGTTCGCTATTCTCTTTGGTACGTGGTACAAATTCGGGTACGCGGTTCGCAATTCTTAAAGAATTAGGTACGCGGGGGATATATAGAGTCGGTATGCAATTTGGGTTCGTGGTACGTTCAAATATAATAACTGGTACGATATTATTAAAAAATGGTTTACTTAATGACATAAAAAGATGATTTAAAAATATTATAGCCATTAGTAAAATTTAACTTTTTCAAAAATTAAAAACTGAACTTGAACACTTACATTAAAATTAAATTAAAAAATCTAAATTATAATTAACTAACAATACCAACCCAAATCTTAATCTTTTTACCTCTCTTGACAGTAGAAGTCCTCCTCCTTGCATATTCATTATCATCAACTCCTTCATTAATTTTATTATGTAACTTTAAACTTGTATCGTATAGCCTCATAAAAGATTCTCCCAAATAACTGTCTTTACAATCGACATCCCAATTTTTAAAAGGGCCATTTTTGTGGCTCTCCGAAAATCGTGTTTGTAAGCGAATATTTGTATGAATATACACCAATTTATCAGCTCTTCCATAGTTGAGTCGATTCCTCTTTATACTATGAATATATGAATAAGTACTTCAAGATCTTTCAACCGAAGAGCTACTTATTGGTTGAGAAATCACTTGTTTTTCCACTTCTACAAGCTTAGGAGTTTTAGATCCATAGGTTGACCACCAATCAATAACATCCATTGTTATCGCATCTAATTGAGCGACACCCATAGCTACATTCCTTTTTTTTTTGCATGAAATCTGACAAACTGACGTAAAAGCTTTTGGTTATAAGAATTTTCAGATATTTTTTCAAATGCCTCCATCAATGCAGTGACTACTTATTTATCTAGATATAGAGCTTTTATATCTACACCTCTTGGAGCATGTGTTGCAAGATAATGTGTATCATAAAATCTTGGGGTTAGAGCAAATCCAAGACAATGTTTAGTGTAATTCAATTTTGTCCATCTTGCAGTAACTATTTTTTCCATTTCATAGTTGCAACTTCCATATTTATTTCTTTTCATAATGTCATGTACTTCTCTAAGCATCACATCAATTTTTTCTTAAAATTCTCCCTTTTTTTATCCTTCGCCATCTGCAAACTTAATGAAATGGTAAATTGGCTTTAATATTTGAACCATTGTCACATGGTTCGCAATTCGCTATGGTACGTGGTACGAATTCGGGTACGCGGTTCGTAACTCTCAAAGAATTAGGTACGCGGGGGATATACAGAGTCGCTATGCAATTTGGGTTCGTGATACGTTCAAATATAATAACTGGTACAAAATTATTAAAAAATGGTTTACTTAATGACATAAAAAGAAGATTTAAAAATATTATTTCCATTAATAAAATTTTACTTTTTCAAAAGTTAAAATCTGAACTTGCACACTTACATTAAAATTAAATTAAAAAACATAAATTATAATAAACTAATAATAAAATCTCAATTCTTAATCTATTTTCCTCTCTTCACATTAGAAGTCCTCCTCGCATATTCAAGATTATCAACTCCTACAATGATTTCATTATGTAACTTTAAATTTGTATCGTATAGCCTCATAAAAGATTCTCCTAAATAAGTGTCTTCACAATCGACATCCCAATTTTTCAAAGGGTCATTATTGTAGCTCTCAGAAAATCGTGATTGTAAGCGAATATTTGAATGAATATATACCAATTTACCAGTTCTTCCACAGTTGAGTCGATTCCTCTTTACACTATGAATATATGAATAAGTATTTCAAGATTTTTCAGCCGAAGAGCTACATATTGTTTGATAAAGCACTTGTTTGGCCACTTCTGCTAGGTCAGGAGTTTTAGATCCATAGGTTGACCACCAATCAATATCATCCATTGTTACCGCATCTAACTGAACGGCAGCCATAGCTACATTCCTTTTTTTTGCATGAAATATTCAAAACTAGTCACATAAAAGCTTTTGCTCATCTGAATTTGTAGATATTTTTGCGAAAGCCTCCATCAATGCAGTGACTACTTCTTTATCTAGATATAGAGCTTTTTTAGCTACTCCTCTTGAAGCATGTGTTGCAAGATAATGTGTATCATAAAATCATGGGGTTAGTGCAAATCCAAGACAATGTATAGTGTAATTCATTTTTCTCCATCTTGCAGTAATTGTTCTTTCGATTTCATAGTATCAACTTCCATATTTATTTCTTTTCATAATATCATGTACTTCTCCAAGTATCACATCCATTTTTTCTTAAAATTCTCCCTTTTTTTATCCTTCGCCATCAACAAACTTAATCAAATGGTAAATTGGCTTTAATATTTTAACCATAGTCACATGGTTCGCAATTCTCTTTGGTACGTGGTACAAATTCGGGTACGCGATTCGCAATTCTTAAAGAATTAGGTACGCGGGGGATATATAGAGTCGGTATGTAATTTGGCTTCGTGGTACGTTCAAATATAATAACTGGTATGATATTATTAAAAAATGTTATACTTAATGACATAAAAAGATGATTTAAAAATATTATTGCCATTAATAAAATTTAACTGTTTCAAAAATTAAAAACTGAACTTGAACACTTACATTAAAATTAAATTAAAAAACTTAAATTATAATTAACTAACAATAACAACTCAAATCTTAATCTTTTTTCCTTTCTTCACAGTAGAAGTCCTCCTCCTTGCATATTCATTATCTTCAACTCCTTCATTGATTTTATTATGTAACTTTAAACTTGTATCGTATAGCCTCATAAAAGATTCTCCCAAATAACTGTCTTTACAATCGACATCCAAATTTTTAAAAGGGCCATTTTTGTGGCTCTCCGAAAATCGTGATTGTAAGCGAATATTTGTATGAATATACACCAATTTATCAGCTCTTCCATAGTTGAGTCGATTCCTCTTTACACTATGAATATATGAATAAGTACTTCAAGATCTTTTAGTCGAAGAGCCACTTATTGATTGAGAAAGCACTTGTTTTGCCACTTCTGCAAGCTCAGGAGTTTGAGATCCATAAGTTGACCACAAATCAATAGCATCCATTGTTACCGCATCTAATGGAGTGGCAGCCATAGCTATATTCCTTTTTGGCATGAAATCTGACAAGCTGATCACGTAAAAGCTTTTGCTCATCCGAATTTTCAGATATTTTTTCAAAAGCCTCCATCAATGCAGTGACTACTTCTTTATCTAGATATAGAGCTTTTCTAGCTACACCTCTTGGAGCATGTGTTGCAAAATAATGTGTATCATAAAATCTTAGGGTTTGTGCAAATCCAAGACAATGTATAGTGTAATTCAATTTTTTCCATCTTGTAGTAACTATTCTTTCCATTTCATAGTAGCGACTTCCATATTTATTTCTTTTCATAATGTCATTTACTTCTCTAAGCATCACATCAATTTTTTCTTAAAATTCTCCCTTTTTTTATCCTTCGCCATCTGCAAACTTAATGAAATGGTAAATTGGCTTTAATATTTGAACCATTGTCACATGGTTCGCAATTCGCTATGGTACGTGGTACGAATTCGGGTACGCGGTTCGTAACTCTCAAAGAATTAGGCACGAGGGGGATATACAGAGTCGCTATGCAATTTGGGTTCGTGGTACGTTCGAATATAATAACTCGTATGATATTATTAAAAAATGGTTTACTTAATGACATAAAAAGATGATTTAAAAATATTATTGTCATTAATAAAATTTAACTTTTTCAAAAATTAAAATCTGAACTTCAACACATACATTAAAATTAAATTAAAAAACATAAATTATAATTAACTAACAATAAAAACTGAATTCTTAATCTTTTTTCCTCTCTTCACAGTAGAAGCCCTCCTCCTTGCATATTCATTATCATCAACTCCTTCATTGATTTCATTATGTAACTTTAAACTTGTATCGTACAACCTCATAAAAGATTCTCCTAATTAAGTGTCTTCACAATCGACATCCTAATTTTTACAAGGGCCATTTTTGTAGCTCTCAGAAAATCGTGATTGTAAGCGAATATTTGAATGAATATACACCAATTTATCAGCTCTTCCACAGTTGAGTCGATTCCTCTTTATACTATGAATATATGAATAAGTACTTCAAGATCTTTCAGCCGAAGAGCTACTTATTGGTTGAGAAATCACTTGTTTTTCAACTTCTACAAGCTTAGGAGTTTTAGATCCATAGGTTGACCACCAATCAATAGCATCCATTGTTATCGCATCTAATTGAGCGACACCCATAGCTACCTTCCTTTGTTTTTGCATGAAATATGACAAACTGACGTAAAAGCTTTTAGTTATACGAATTTTCAGATATTTTTTCAAAAGCCTCCATCAATGCAGTGACTACTTATTTATCTAGATATAGAGCTTTTCTATCTACACCTCTTGGAGCATGTGTTGCAAGATAATGTGTATCATAAAATCTTGGGGTTAGAGCAAATCCAAGACAATGTATAGTGTAATTCAATTTTGTCAATCTTACAATAACTATTTTTTCCATTTCATAGTTGCAACTTCCCTATTTATTTCTTTTCATAATGTCGTGTACTTCTCTAAGCATCACATCAATTTTTTCTTAAAATTCTCCCTTTTTTTATCCTTCGCCATCTGCAAACTTAATGAAATGGTAAATTGGCTTTAATATTTGAACCATTGTCACATGGTTCGCAATTCGCTATGGTACGTGGTACGAATTCGGGTACGCGGTTCGTAACTCTCAAAGAATTAGGTACGCGGGGGATATACAGAGTCGCTATGCAATTTGGGTTCGTGATACGTTCAAATATAATAACTGGTACAAAATTATTAAAAAATGGTTTACTTAATGACATAAAAAGAAGATTTAAAAATATTATTTCCATTAATAAAATTTTACTTTTTCAAAAGTTAAAATCTGAACTTGCACACTTACATTAAAATTAAATTAAAAAACATAAATTATAATAAACTAATAATAAAATCTCAATTCTTAATCTATTTTCCTCTCTTCACATTAGAAGTCCTCCTCGCATATTCAAGATTATCAACTCCTACAATGATTTCATTATGTAACTTTAAATTTGTATCGTATAGCCTCATAAAAGATTCTCCTAAATAAGTGTCTTCACAATCGACATCCCAATTTTTCAAAGGGTCATTATTGTAGCTCTCAGAAAATCGTGATTGTAAGCGAATATTTGAATGAATATATACCAATTTACCAGTTCTTCCACAGTTGAGTCGATTCCTCATTACACTATGAATATATGAATAAGTATTTCAAGATTTTTCAGCCGAAGAGCTACTTATTGTTTGATAAAGCACTTGTTTGGCCACATCTGCTAGGTCAGGAGTTTTAGATCCATAGGTTGACCACCAATCAATATCATCCATTGTTACCGCATCTAACTGAACGGCAGCCATAGCTACATTCCTTTTTTTTGCATGAAATATTCAAAACTAGTCACATAAAAGCTTTTGCTCATCTGAATTTGTAGATATTTTTGCGAAAGCCTCCATCAATGCAGTGACTACTTCTTTATCTAGATATAGAGCTTTTTTAGCTACTCCTCTTGGAGCATGTGTTGCAAGATAATGTGTATCATAAAATCATGGGGTTAGTGCAAATCCAAGACAATGTATAGTGTAATTCATTTTTCTCCATCTTGCAGTAATTGTTCTTTCGATTTCATAGTATCAACTTCCATATTTATTTCTTTTCATAATATCATGTACTTCTCCAAGTATCACATCCATTTTTTCTTAAAATTCTCCCTTTTTTTATCCTTCGCCATCAACAAACTTAATCAAATGGTAAATTGGCTTTAATATTTTAACCATAGTCACATGGTTCGCAATTCTCTTTGGTACGTGGTACAAATTCGGGTACGCGATTCGCAATTCTTAAAGAATTAGGTACGCGGGGGATATATAGAGTCGGTATGCAATTTGGCTTCGTGGTACGTTCAAATATAATAACTGGTATGATATTATTAAAAAATGTTTTACTTAATGACATAAAAAGATGATTTAAAAATATTATTGCCATTAATAAAATTTAACTGTTTCAAAAATTAAAAACTGAACTTGAACACTTACATTAAAATTAAATTAAAAAACTTAAATTATAATTAACTAACAATAACAACTCAAATCTTAATCTTTTTTCCTTTCTTCACAGTAGAAGTCCTCCTCCTTGCATATTCATTATCTTCAACTCCTTCATTGATTTTATTATGTAACTTTAAACTTGTATCGTATAGCCTCATAAAAGATTCTCCCAAATAACTGTCTTTACAATCGACATCCAAATTTTTAAAAGGGCCATTTTTGTGGCTCTCCGAAAATCGTGATTGTAAGCGAATATTTGTATGAATATACACCAATTTATCAGCTCTTCCATAGTTGAGTCGATTCCTCTTTACACTATGAATATATGAATAAGTACTTCAAGATCTTTTAGTCGAAGAGCCACTTATTGATTGAGAAAGCACTTGTTTTGCCACTTCTGCAAGCTCAGGAGTTTGAGATCCATAAGTTGACCACAAATCAATAGCATCCATTGTTACCGCATCTAATGGAGTGGCAGCCATAGCTATATTCCTTTTTGGCATGAAATCTGACAAGCTGATCACGTAAAAGCTTTTGCTCATCCGAATTTTCAGATATTTTTTCAAAAGCCTCCATCAATGCAGTGACTACTTCTTTATCTAGATATAGAGCTTTTCTAGCTACACCTCTTGGAGCATGTGTTGCAAAATAATGTGTATCATAAAATCTTAGGGTTTGTGCAAATCCAAGACAATGTATAGTGTAATTCAATTTTTTCCATCTTGTAGTAACTATTCTTTCCATTTCATAGTAGCGACTTCCATATTTATTTCTTTTCATAATGTCATTTACTTCTCTAAGCATCACATCAATTTTTTCTTAAAATTCTCCCTTTTTTTATCCTTCGCCATCTGCAAACTTAATGAAATGGTAAATTGGCTTTAATATTTGAACCATTGTCACATGGTTCGCAATTCGCTATGGTACGTGGTACGAATTCGGGTACGCGGTTCGTAACTCTCAAAGAATTAGGCACGAGGGGGATATACAGAGTCGCTATGCAATTTGGGTTCGTGGTACGTTCGAATATAATAACTCGTATGATATTATTAAAAAATGGTTTACTTAATGACATAAAAAGATGATTTAAAAATATTATTGTCATTAATAAAATTTAACTTTTTCAAAAATTAAAATCTGAACTTCAACACATACATTAAAATTAAATTAAAAAACATAAATTATAATTAACTAACAATAAAAACTGAATTCTTAATCTTTTTTCCTCTCTTCACAGTAGAAGCCCTCCTCCTTGCATATTCATTATCATCAACTCCTTCATTGATTTCATTATGTAACTTTAAACTTGTATCGTACAACCTCATAAAAGATTCTCCTAATTAAGTGTCTTCACAATCGACATCCTAATTTTTACAAGGGCCATTTTTGTAGCTCTCAGAAAATCGTGATTGTAAGCGAATATTTGAATGAATATACACCAATTTATCAGCTCTTCCACAGTTGAGTCGATTCCTCTTTATACTATGAATATATGAATAAGTACTTCAAGATCTTTCAGCCGAAGAGCTACTTATTGGTTGAGAAATCACTTGTTTTTCAACTTCTACAAGCTTAGGAGTTTTAGATCCATAGGTTGACCACCAATCAATAGCATCCATTGTTATCGCATCTAATTGAGCGACACCCATAGCTACCTTCCTTTGTTTTTGCATGAAATATGACAAACTGACGTAAAAGCTTTTAGTTATACGAATTTTCAGATATTTTTTCAAAAGCCTCCATCAATGCAGTGACTACTTATTTATCTAGATATAGAGCTTTTCTATCTACACCTCTTGGAGCATGTGTTGCAAGATAATGTGTATCATAAAATCTTGGGGTTAGAGCAAATCCAAGACAATGTATAGTGTAATTCAATTTTGTCCATCTTACAGTAACTATTTTTTCCATTTCATAGTTGCAACTTCCCTATTTATTTCTTTTCATAATGTCGTGTACTTCTCTAAGCATCACATCAATTTTTTCTTAAAATTCTCCCTTTTTTTATCCTTCGCCATCTGCAAACTTAATGAAATGGTAAATTGGCTTTAATATTTGAACCATTGTCACATGGTTCGCAATTCGCTATGGTACGTGGTACGAATTCGGGTACGCGGTTCGTAACTCTCAAAGAATTAGGTACGCGGGGGATATACAGAGTCGCTATGCAATTTGGGTTCGTGATACGTTCAAATATAATAACTGGTACAAAATTATTAAAAAATGGTTTACTTAATGACATAAAAAGAAGATTTAAAAATATTATTTCCATTAATAAAATTTTACTTTTTCAAAAGTTAAAATCTGAACTTGCACACTTACATTAAAATTAAATTAAAAAACATAAATTATAATAAACTAATAATAAAATCTCAATTCTTAATCTATTTTCCTCTCTTCACATTAGAAGTCCTCCTCGCATATTCAAGATTATCAACTCCTACAATGATTTCATTATGTAACTTTAAATTTGTATCGTATAGCCTCATAAAAGATTCTCCTAAATAAGTGTCTTCACAATCGACATCCCAATTTTTCAAAGGGTCATTATTGTAGCTCTCAGAAAATCGTGATTGTAAGCGAATATTTGAATGAATATATACCAATTTACCAGTTCTTCCACAGTTGAGTCGATTCCTCATTACACTATGAATATATGAATAAGTATTTCAAGATTTTTCAGCCGAAGAGCTACTTATTGTTTGATAAAGCACTTGTTTGGCCACTTCTGCTAGGTCAGGAGTTTTAGATCCATAGGTTGACCACCAATCAATATCATCCATTGTTACCGCATCTAACTGAACGGCAGCCATAGCTACATTCCTTTTTTTTGCATGAAATATTCAAAACTAGTCACATAAAAGCTTTTGCTCATCTGAATTTGTAGATATTTTTGCGAAAGCCTCCATCAATGCAGTGACTACTTCTTTATCTAGATATAGAGCTTTTTTAGCTACTCCTCTTGGAGCATGTGTTGCAAGATAATGTGTATCATAAAATCATGGGGTTAGTGCAAATCCAAGACAATGTATAGTGTAATTCATTTTTCTCCATCTTGCAGTAATTGTTCTTTCGATTTCATAGTATCAACTTCCATATTTATTTCTTTTCATAATATCATGTACTTCTCCAAGTATCACATCCATTTTTTCTTAAAATTCTCCCTTTTTTTATCCTTCGCCATCAACAAACTTAACCAAATGGTAAATTGGCTTTAATATTTTAACCATAGTCACATGGTTCGCAATTCTCTTTGGTACGTGGTACAAATTCGGGTACACGGTTCGCAATTCTTAAAGAATTAGGTACGCGGGGGATATATAGAGTCGGTATGCAATTTGGGTTCGTGGTACGTTCAAATATAATAACTGGTATGATATTATTAAAAAATGTTTTACTTAATGACATAAAAAGATGATTTAAAAATATTATTGCCATTAATAAAATTTAACTGTTTCAAAAATTAAAAACTGAACTTGAACACTTACATTAAAATTAAATTAAAAAACTTAAATTATAATTAACTAACAATAACAACTCAAATCTTAATCTTTTTTCCTTTCTTCACAGTAGAAGTCCTCCTCCTTGCATATTCATTATCTTCAACTCCTTCATTGATTTTATTATGTAACTTTAAACTTGTATCGTATAGCCTCATAAAAGATTCTCCCAAATAACTGTCTTTACAATTGACATCCAAATTTTTAAAAGGGCCATTTTTGTGGCTCTCCGAAAATCGTGATTGTAAGCGAATATTTGTATGAATATACACCAATTTATCAGCTCTTCCATAGTTGAGTCGATTCCTCTTTACACTATGAATATATGAATAAGTACTTCAAGATCTTTTAGTCGAAGAGCCACTTATTGATTGAGAAAGCACTTGTTTTGCCACTTCTGCAAGCTCAGGAGTTTGAGATCCATAAGTTGACCACAAATCAATAGCATCCATTGTTACCGCATCTAATGGAGTGGCAGCCATAGCTATATTCCTTTTTGGCATGAAATCTGACAAGCTGATCACGTAAAAGCTTTTGCTCATCCGAATTTTTAGATATTTTTTCAAAAGCCTCCATCAATGCAGTGACTACTTCTTTATCTAGATATAGAGCTTTTCTAGCTACACCTCTTGGAGCATGTGTTGCAAAATAATGTGTATCATAAAATCTTAGGGTTTGTGCAAATCCAAGACAATGTATAGTGTAATTCAATTTTTTCCATCTTGTAGTAACTATTCTTTCCATTTCATAGTAGCGACTTCCATATTTATTTCTTTTCATAATGTCATGTACTTCTCTAAGCATCACATCAATTTTTTCTTAAAATTCTCCCTTTTTTTATCCTTCGCCATCTGCAAACTTAATGAAATGGTAAATTGGCTTTAATATTTGAACCATTGTCACATGGTTCGCAATTCGCTATGGTACGTGGTACGAATTCGGGTACGCGGTTCGTAACTCTCAAAGAATTAGGTACGCGGGGGATATACAGATTCGCTATGCAATTTGGGTTCGTGATACGTTCAAATATAATAACTGGTACAAAATTATTAAAAAATGGTTTACTTAATGACATAAAAAGAAGATTTAAAAATATTATTTCCATTAATAAAATTTTACTTTTTCAAAAGTTAAAATCTGAACTTGCACACTTACATTAAAATTAAATTAAAAAACATAAATTATAATAAACTAATAATAAAATCTCAATTCTTAATCTATTTTCCTCTCTTCACATTAGAAGTCCTCCTCGCATATTCAAGATTATCAACTCCTACAATGATTTCATTATGTAACTTTAAATTTGTATCGTATAGCCTCATAAAAGATTCTCCTAAATAAGTGTCTTCACAATCGACATCCCAATTTTTCAAAGGGTCATTATTGTAGCTCTCAGAAAATCGTGATTGTAAGCGAATATTTGAATGAATATATACCAATTTACCAGTTCTTCCACAGTTGAGTCGATTCCTCTTTACACTATGAATATATGAATAAGTATTTCAAGATTTTTCAGCCGAAGAGCTACTTATTGTTTGATAAAGCACTTGTTTGGCCACTTCTGCTAGGTCAGGAGTTTTAGATCCATAGGTTGACCACCAATCAATATCATCCATTGTTACCGCATCTAACTGAACGGCAGCCATAGCTACATTCCTTTTTTTTGCATGAAATATTCAAAACTAGTCACATAAAAGCTTTTGCTCATCTGAATTTGTAGATATTTTTGCCAAAGCCTCCATCAATGCAGTGACTACTTCTTTATCTAGATATAGAGCTTTTTTAGCTACTCCTCTTGGAGCATGTGTTGCAAGATAATGTGTATCATAAAATCATGGGGTTAGTGCAAATCCAAGACAATGTATAGTGTAATTCATTTTTCTCCATCTTGCAGTAATTGTTCTTTCGATTTCATAGTATCAACTTCCATATTTATTTCTTTTCATAATATCATGTACTTCTCCAAGTATCACATCCATTTTTTCTTAAAATTCTCCCTTTTTTTATCCTTCGCCATCAACAAACTTAACCAAATGGTAAATTGGCTTTAATATTTTAACCATAGTCACATGGTTCGCAATTCTCTTTGGTACGTGGTACAAATTCGGGTACACGGTTCGCAATTCTTAATGAATTAGGTACGCGGGGGATATATAGAGTCGGTATGCAATTTGGGTTCTTGGTACGTTCAAATATAATAACTGGTATGATATTATTAAAAGATGTTTTACTTAATGACATAAAAAGATGATTTAAAAATATTATTGCCATTAATAAAATTTAACTGTTTCAAAAATTAAAAACTGAACTTGAACACTTACATTAAAATTAAATTAAAAAACTTAAATTATAATTAACTAACAATAACAACTCAAATCTTAATCTTTTTTCCTTTCTTCACAGTAGAAGTCCTCCTCCTTGCATATTCATTATCTTCAACTCCTTCATTGATTTTATTATGTAACTTTAAACTTGTATCGTATAGCCTCATAAAAGATTCTCCCAAATAACTGTCTTTACAATCGACATCCAAATTTTTAAAAGGGCCATTTTTGTGGCTCTCCGAAAATCGTGATTGTAAGCGAATATTTGTATGAATATACACCAATTTATCAGCTCTTCCATAGTTGAGTCGATTCCTCTTTACACTATGAATATATGAATAAGTACTTCAAGATCTTTTAGTCGAAGAGCCACTTATTGATTGAGAAAGCACTTGTTTTGCCACTTCTGCAAGCTCAGGAGTTTGAGATCCATAAGTTGACCACAAATCAATAGCATCCATTGTTACCGCATCTAATGGAGTGGCAGCCATAGCTATATTCCTTTTTGGCATGAAATCTGACAAGCTGATCACGTAAAAGCTTTTGCTCATCCGAATTTTTAGATATTTTTTCAAAAGCCTCCATCAATGCAGTGACTACTTCTTTATCTAGATATAGAGCTTTTCTAGCTACACCTCTTGGAGCATGTGTTGCAAAATAATGTGTATCATAAAATCGTAGGGTTTGTGCAAATCCAAGACAATGTATAGTGTAATTCAATTTTTTCCATCTTGTAGTAACTATTCTTTCCATTTCATAGTAGCGACTTCCATATTTATTTCTTTTCATAATGTCATGTACTTCTCTAAGCATCACATCAATTTTTTCTTAAAATTCTCCCTTTTTTTATCCTTCGCCATCTGCAAACTTAATGAAATGGTAAATTGACTTTAATATTTGAACCATTGTCACATGGTTCGCAATTCGCTATGGTACGTGGTACGAATTCGGGTACGCGGTTCGTAACTCTCAAAGAATTAGGCACGAGGGGGATATACAGAGTCGCTATGCAATTTGGGTTCGTGGTACGTTCGAATATAATAACTCGTATGATATTATTAGAAAATGGTTTACTTAATGACATAAAAAGATGATTTAAAAATATTATTGTCATTAATAAAATTTAACTTTTTAAAAAATTAAAATCTGAACTTCAACACATACATTAAAATTAAATTAAAAAACATAAATTATAATTAACTAACAATAAAAACTGAATTCTTAATCTTTTTTCCTCTCTTCACAGTAGAAGCCCTCCTCCTTGCATATTCATTATCATCAACTCCTTCATTGATTTCATTATGTAACTTTAAACTTGTATCGTACAACCTCATAAAAGATTCTCCTAATTAAGTGTCTTCACAATCGACATCCTAATTTTTACAAGGGCCATTTTTGTAGCTCTCAGAAAATCGTGATTGTAAGCGAATATTTGAATGAATATACACCAATTTATCAGCTCTTCCACAGTTGAGTCGATTCCTCTTTATACTATGAATATATGAATAAGTACTTCAAGATCTTTCAGCCGAAGAGCTACTTATTGGTTGAGAAATCACTTGTTTTTCAACTTCTACAAGCTTAGGAGTTTTAGATCCATAGGTTGACCACCAATCAATAGCATCCATTGTTATCGCATCTAATTGAGCGACACCCATAGCTACCTTCCTTTGTTTTTGCATGAAATATGACAAACTGACGTAAAAGCTTTTGGTTATACGAATTTTCAGATATTTTTTCAAAAGCCTCCATCAATGCAGTGACTACTTATTTATCTAGATATAGAGCTTTTCTATCTACACCTCTTGGAGCATGTGTTGCAAGATAATGTGTATCATAAAATCTTGGGGTTAGAGCAAATCCAAGACAATGTATAGTGTAATTTAATTTTGTCCATCTTGCAGTAACTATTTTTTCCATTTCATAGTTGCAACTTCCCTATTTATTTCTTTTCATAATGTCGTGTACTTCTCTAAGCATCACATCAATTTTTTCTTAAAATTTTCCCTTTTTTTATCCTTCGCCATCTGCAAACTTAATGAAATGGTAAATTGGCTTTAATATTTGAACCATTGTCACATGGTTCGCAATTCGCTATGGTACGTGGTACGAATTCGGGTACACGGTTCGTAACTCTCAAAGAATTAGGTACGCGGGGGATATACAGAGTCGCTATGCAATTTGGGTTCGTGATACGTTCAAATATAATAACTGGTACAAAATTATTAAAAAATGGTTTACTTAATGACATAAAAAGAAGATTTAAAAATATTATTTCCATTAATAAAATTTTACTTTTTCAAAAGTTAAAATCTGAACTTGCACACTTACATTAAAATTAAATTAAAAAACATAAATTATAATAAACTAATAATAAAATCTCAATTCTTAATCTATTTTCCTCTCTTCACATTAGAAGTCCTCCTCGCATATTCAAGATTATCAACTCCTACAATGATTTCATTATGTAACTTTAAATTTGTATCGTATAGCCTCATAAAAGATTCTCCTAAATAAGTGTCTTCACAATCGACATCCCAATTTTTCAAAGGGTCATTATTGTAGCTCTCAGAAAATCGTGATTGTAAGCGAATATTTGAATGAATATATACCAATTTACCAGTTCTTCCACAGTTGAGTCGATTCCTCTTTACACTATGAATATATGAATAAGTATTTCAAGATTTTTCAGCCGAAGAGCTACTTATTGTTTGATAAAGCACTTGTTTGGCCACTTCTGCTAGGTCAGGAGTTTTAGATCCATAGGTTGACCACCAATCAATATCATCCATTGTTACCGCATCTAACTGAACGGCAGCCATAGCTACATTCCTTTTTTTTGCATGAAATATTCAAAACTAGTCACATAAAAGCTTTTGCTCATCTGAATTTGTAGATATTTTTGCGAAAGCCTCCATCAATGCAGTGACTACTTCTTTATCTAGATATAGAGCTTTTTTAGCTACTCCTCTTGGAGCATGTGTTGCAAGATAATGTGTATCATAAAATCATGGGGTTAGTGCAAATCCAAGACAATGTATGGTGTAATTCATTTTTCTCCATCTTGCAGTAATTGTTCTTTCGATTTCATAGTATCAACTTCCATATTTATTTCTTTTCATAATATCATGTACTTCTCCAAGTATCACATCCATTTTTTCTTAAAATTCTCCCTTTTTTTATCCTTCGCCATCAACAAACTTAACCAAATGGTAAATTGGTTTTAATATTTTAACCATAGTCACATGGTTCGCAATTCTCTTTGGTACGTGGTACAAATTCGGGTACACGGTTCGCAATTCTTAAAGAATTAGGTACGCGGGGGATATATAGAGTCGGTATGCAATTTGGGTTCGTGGTACGTTCAAATATAATAACTGGTATGATATTATTAAAAAATGTTTTACTTAATGACATAAAAAGATGATTTAAAAATATTATTGCCATTAATAAAATTTAACTGTTTCAAAAATTAAAAACTGAACTTGAACACTTACATTAAAATTAAATTAAAAAACTTAAATTATAATTAACTAACAATAACAACTCAAATCTTAATCTTTTTTCCTTTCTTCACAGTAGAAGTCCTCCTCCTTGCATATTCATTATCTTCAACTCCTTCATTGATTTTATTATGTAACTTTAAACTTGTATCGTATAGCCTCATAAAAGATTCTCCCAAATAACTGTCTTTACAATCGACATCCAAATTTTTAAAAGGGCCATTTTTGTGGCTCTCCGAAAATCGTGATTGTAAGCGAATATTTGTATGAATATACACCAATTTATCAGCTCTTCCATAGTTGAGTCGATTCCTCTTTACACTATGAATATATGAATAAGTACTTCAAGATCTTTTAGTCGAAGAGCCACTTATTGATTGAGAAAGCACTTGTTTTGCCACTTCTGCAAGCTCAGGAGTTTGAGATCCATAAGTTGACCACAAATCAATAGCATCCATTGTTACCGCATCTAATGGAGTGGCAGCCATAGCTATATTCCTTTTTGGCATGAAATCTGACAAGCTGATCACGTAAAAGCTTTTGCTCATCCGAATTTTTAGATATTTTTTCAAAAGCCTCCATCAATGCAGTGACTACTTCTTTATCTAGATATAGAGCTTTTCTAGCTACACCTCTTGGAGCATGTGTTGCAAAATAATGTGTATCATAAAATCTTAGGGTTTGTGCAAATCCAAGACAATGTATAGTGTAATTCAATTTTTTCCATCTTGTAGTAACTATTCTTTCCATTTCATAGTAGCGACTTCCATATTTATTTCTTTTCATAATGTCATGTACTTCTCTAAGCATCACATCAATTTTTTCTTAAAATTCTCCCTTTTTTTATCCTTCGCCATCTGCAAACTTAATGAAATGGTAAATTGGCTTTAATATTTGAACCATTGTCACATGGTTCGCAATTCGCTATGGTACGTGGTACGAATTCGGGTACGCGGTTCGTAACTCTCAAAGAATTAGGCACGAGGGGGATATACAGAGTCGCTATGCAATTTGGGTTCGTGGTACGTTCGAATATAATAACTCGTATGATATTATTAAAAAATGGTTTACTTAATGACATAAAAAGATGATTTAAAAATATTATTGTCATTAATAAAATTTAACTTTTTCAAAAATTAAAATCTGAACTTCAACACATACATTAAAATTAAATTAAAAAACATAAATTATAATTAACTAACAATAAAAACTGAATTCTTAATCTTTTTTCCTCTCTTCACAGTAGAAGCCCTCCTCCTTGCATATTCATTATCATCAACTCCTTCATTGATTTCATTATGTAACTTTAAACTTGTATCGTACAACCTCATAAAAGATTCTCCTAATTAAGTGTCTTCACAATCGACATCCTAATTTTTACAAGGGCCATTTTTGTAGCTCTCAGAAAATCGTGATTGTAAGCGAATATTTGAATGAATATACACCAATTTATCAGCTCTTCCACAGTTGAGTCGATTCCTCTTTATACTATGAATATATGAATAAGTACTTCAAGATCTTTCAGCCGAAGAGCTACTTATTGGTTGAGAAATCACTTGTTTTTCAACTTCTACAAGCTTAGGAGTTTTAGATCCATAGGTTGACCACCAATCAATAGCATCCATTGTTATCGCATCTAATTGAGCGACACCCATAGCTACCTTCCTTTGTTTTTGCGTGAAATATGACAAACTGACGTAAAAGCTTTTAGTTATACGAATTTTCAGATATTTTTTCAAAAGCCTCCATCAATGCAGTGACTACTTATTTATCTAGATATAGAGCTTTTCTATCTACACCTCTTGGAGCATGTGTTGCAAGATAATGTGTATCATAAAATCTTGGGGTTAGAGCAAATCCAAGACAATGTATAGTGTAATTCAATTTTGTCCATCTTGCAGTAACTATTTTTTCCATTTCATAGTTGCAACTTCCCTATTTATTTCTTTTCATAATGTCGTGTACTTCTCTAAGCATCACATCAATTTTTTCTTAAAATTCTCCCTTTTTTTATCCTTCGCCATCTGCAAACTTAATGAAATGGTAAATTGGCTTTAATATTTGAACCATTGTCACATGGTTCGCAATTCGCTATGGTACGTGGTACGAATTCGGGTACGCGGTTCGTAACTCTCAAAGAATTGGGTTCGCGGGGGATATACAGGGTCGCTATGCAATTTGGGTTCGTGATACGTTCAAATATAATAACTGGTACAAAATTATTAAAAAATGGTTTACTTAATGACATAAAAAGAAGATTTAAAAATATTATTTCAATTAATAAAATTTCACTTTTTCAAAAGTTAAAATCTGAACTTGAACACTTACATTAAAATTAAATTAAAAAACATAAATTATAATAAACTAATAATAAAAACTCAATTCTTAATCTATTTTCCTCTCTTCACATTAGAAGTCCTCCTAGCATATTCAAGATCATCAACTCCTACAATGATTTCATTATGTAACTTTAAATTTGTATCGTATAGCCTCATAAAAGATTCTCCTAAATAAGTGTCTTCACAATCGACATCCCAATTTTTCAAAGGGTCATTTTTGTAGCTCTCAGAAAATAGTGATTGTAAGCGAATATTTGAATGAATATATACCAATTTACCAGCTCTTCCACAACTGAGTCGATTCCTCTTTACACTATGAATATATGAATAAGTATTTCAAGATCTTTCAGCCGAAGAGCTACTTATTGTTTGATAAAGCACTTGTTTGGCCACTTCTGCAAGCTCAGGAGTTTTAGATCCATAGATTGACCACCAATCAATATCATCCATTGTTACCGCATCTAATTGAGCGGCAGCCATAGCTACATTCCTTTGTTTTGCAGGAAATATTCAAAACTAGTCACATAAAAGCTTTTGCTCATCCGAATTTGTGGATATTTTTTCGAAAGCCTCCATCAATGCAGTGACTACTTCTTTATCTAGATATAGAGCCTTTTTAGCTACTCCTCTTGGAGCATATGTTGCAAGATAATGTGTATCATAAAATCATGGGGTTAGTGCAAATCCAAGACAATGTATAGTGTAATTCATTTTTCTCCATCTTGCAGTAACTGTTCTTTCGATTTCATAGTAGCAACTTCCATATTTATTTCTTTTCATAATATCATGTACTTCTCCAAGTATCACATCCATTTTTTCTTAAAATTCTCCCTTTTTTCATCCTTCGCCATCAACAAACTTAATCAAATGGTAAATTGGCTTTAATATTTTAACCATAGTCACATGATTCGCAATTCTCTTTGGTAAGTGGTACAAATTCGGGTACGCGGTTC
Organism: Lathyrus tuberosus; assembly: GCA_022829125.1. NCBI lineage: Eukaryota > Viridiplantae > Streptophyta > Magnoliopsida > Fabales > Fabaceae > Lathyrus > Lathyrus tuberosus. Next base: position 6,745,592 of record JALAZF010000326.1, on the reverse strand, counting down.
GCAATTCTTAAAGAATTAGGTACGCGGGGGATATATAGAGTCGGTATGCAATTTGGGTTCGTGGTACGTTCAAATATAATAACTGGTACGATATTATTAAAAAATGGTTTACTTAATGACATAAAAAGATGATTTAAAAATATTATTGCCATTAATAAAATTTAACTTTTTCAAAAATTAAAAACTGAACTTGAACACTTACATTAAAATTAAATTAAAAAACATAAATTATAATTAACTAACAATAACAACTCAAATCTTAATCTTTTTTCCTTTCTTCACAGTAGAAGTCCTCCTCCTTGCATATTCATTATCATCAACTCCTTCATTGATTTTATTATGTAACTTTAAACTTGTATCGTATAGCCTCATAAAAGATTCTCCCAAATAACTGTCTTTACAATCGACATCCCAATTTTTAAAAGGGCTATTTTTGTGGCTCTCCGAAAATCGTGATTGTAAGCGAATATTTGTATAATATACACCAATTTATCAGCTCTTCCATAGTTGAGTCGATTCCTCTTTACACTATGAATATATGAATAAGTACTTCAAGATCTTTTAGTCGAAGAGCCACTTATTGATTGAGAAAGCACTTGTTTTGCCACTTCTGCAAGCTCAGGAGTTTGAGATCCATAAGTTGACCACAAATCAATAGCATCCATTGTTACCCGCATCTAATGGAGTGGCAGCCATAGCTATATTCCTTTTTGGCGTGAAATCTGACAAGCTGATCACGTAAAAGCTTTTGCTCATCCAAATTTTCCGATATTTTTTCAAAAGCCTCCATCAATGCAGTGACTACTTCTTTATCTAGATATACATGTGTTGCAAAATAATGTGTATCATAAAATCTTAAGTTTTGTGCAAATCCAAGACAATGTATAGTGTAATTCAATTTTTTCCATCTTGTAGTAACTATTCTTTCCATTTCATAGTTGCAACTTCCATATTTATTTCTTTTCATAATGTCATGTACTTCTCTAAGCATCACATCAATTTTATCTTAAAATTCTCCCTTTTTTTATCCTTCGCCATCAGCAAACTTAATCAAATGGTAAATTGGCTTTAATATTTTAACCATAGTCACATGGTTCGCAATTCTCTTTGGTACGTGGTACAAATTCGGGTACGCGGTTCGCAATTCTTAAAGAATTAGGTACGCGGGGGATATATTTAGTCGGTATGCAATTTGGGTTCGTGGTACGTTCAAATATAATAACTGGTACGAGATTATTAAAAAATGGTTTACTTAATGACATAAAAAGATGATTTAAAAATATTATTGCCATTAATAAAATTTAACTTTTTCAAAAATTAAAAACGGAACTTGAACACTTACATTAAAATTAAATTAAAAAACATAAATTATAATTAACTAACAATAACAACGCAAATCTTAATCTTTTTTCCTCTCTTCACAGTAGAAGTCCTCCTCCTTGCATATTCATTATCATCAACTCCTTCATTGATTTTATTATGTAACTTTAAACTTCTATCGTATAGCCTCATAAAAGATTCTCCCAAATAACTGTCTTTACAATCGACATCCCAATTTTTAAAAGGGCCGTTTTTGTGGCTCCCCGAAAATCGTGATTGTAAGCGAATATTTGTATGAATATACACCAATTTATCAGCTCTTCCATAGTTGAGTCGATTCCTCTTTACACTATGAATATATGAATAAGTACTTCAAGATCTTTTAGTCGAAGAGCCACTTATTGATTGAGAAAGCACTTGTTTTGCCACTTCTGCAAGCTCAGGAGTTTGAGATCCATAAGTTGACCACAAATCAATAGCATCCATTGTTACCGCATCTAATGGAGTGGCAGCCATAGCTATATTCCTTTTTGGCATGAAATCTGACAAGCTGATCACGTCAAAGCTTTTGCTCATCCGAATTTTCCGATATTTTTTCAAAAGCCTCCATCAATGCAGTGACTACTTCTTTATCTAGATATAGAGCTTTTCTAGCTACACCTCTTGGAGCATGTGTTGCAAAATAATGTGTATCATAAAATCTTAGGGTTTGTGCAAATCCAAGACAATGTATAGTGTAATTTAATTTTTTCCATCTTGTAGTAACTATTCTTTCCATTTCATAGTAGCAACTTCCATATTTATTTCTTTTCATAATGTCATGTACTTCTCTAAGCATCACATCAATTTTTTCTTAAAATTCTCCCTTTTTTTATCCTTCGCCATCTGCAAACTTAATGAAATGGTAAATTGGCTTTAATATTTGAACCATTATCACATGGTTCGCAATTCGCTATGGTACGTGGTACGAATTCGGGTACGCGGTTCGTAACTCTCAAAGAATTAGGTACGCGGGGGATAAACAGAGTCGCTATGCAATTTGGGTTCGTGATACGTTCAAATATAATAACTGGTACAAAATTATTAAAAAATGGTTTACTTAATGACATAAAAAGAAGATTTAAAAATATTATTTCCATTAATAAAATTTTACTTTTTCAAAAGTTAAAATCTGAACTTGAACACTTACATTAAAATTAAATTAAAAAACATAAATTATAATAAACTAATAATAAAAACTCAATTCTTAATCTTTTTTCCTCTCTTCACTGTAGAAGCCCTCCTCCTTGCATATTCATTATCATCAACTCCTTCATTGATTTCATTATGTAACTTTAAACTTGTATCGTACAACCTCATAAAAGATTCTCCTAATTAAGTTTCTTCACAATCGACATCCTAATTTTTACAAGGACCATTTTTGTAGCTCTCAGAAAATCGTGATTGTAAGCGAATATTTGAATGAATATACACCAATTTATCAGCTCTTCCACAGTTGAGTCGATTCCTCTTTATACTATGAATATATGAATAAGTACTTCAAGATCTTTCCGCCGAAGAGCTACTTATTGGTTGAGAAAGCACTTGTTTGGCCACTTCTGCAAGCTCAGGAGTTTTACATCCTTAGGTTGACCACCAATCAATAGCATCCATTGTTACCCGCATCTAATTGAGCGGTAGCCATAGCTACATTTCTTTTTTTGCATGAAATCTGACAAACTGATCACTTCAAAGCTTTTGTTCATCTGAATTTTCAGATATTTTTTCAAAAGCCACCATCAATGCACTGACTACTTCTTTATCTAGATATAGAGCTTTTCTAGCTACACCTCTTGGAGCATGTGTTGCAAGATAATGTGTATCATAAAATCTTGGGGTTAGTGCAAATCCAAGACAACGTATAGTGTAATTCAATTTTTTCCATCTCGCAGTAATTATTCTTTCCATTTCATAGTAGTAATTTCCATATTTATTTCTTTTCATAATCTCATGTACTTTTCCAAGCATCACATCCATTTTTTCTTAAAATTCTCCCCTTTTTTTTTTATCCTTTGCCATCTGCAAACTTAATCAAAAGGTAAATTGGCTTTGTTATTTTAACCATGGTCACACGGTTCGCAATTCGCTTTTTTACGTGGTACGAATTAGGGTACGCGGTTTGTAACTCTCAAAGAATTAGGTACGCAGGGGATATACAAGTCAGTATGCAATTTGAGTTCATGGTACGTTCAAATATAATAAATGGTACGGTATTATTAAAAAATGGTTTACTTAATGACATAAAAAGATGATTTAAAAATATTATTGCCATTAATCAAATTTAACTATTTCAAAAATTAAAATATGAACTTGAACACTTACATTAAAATTAAATTAAAAAACATAAATTATAATGAACCAACAATAAAAACTCCATTCTTAATCTTTTTTCCTCTGTAATGCCCGGTATAATATACATCTAGAATAATACAATACACACATTTTATTTGGTACAGACACATCAAAATTACCTAATGGCATACTTTACATACTTGTCCATTAACTAAGACATAAATACAACAAATGGCGCAAGTCATGGAAACTAGCCAGAAATGAAAATCTAAGAACATTATACAATATTCCTCATTGTATAAGAACAATAGAATCCACAGCGGAATAAGCTTAACTAAGCTCCTCTTGAAACATCTCTGCATCGTTCCACTTGTAACCAAACCTGCACCTGAAATAAAGCAACTATAGTGGGGTGAGATACATCAAATCTCAGTGAGTTCCCTATCCTATAGATTCTCTCGGCTTTACAGGGTTCTATCCATCCTAACTCAAGTCAAGGGGAAGGGAAAGACTTTGAGTACACAATTTACAATCTCACACTATATGGAAACATGTCATGAGTTCATCAACTCAAAATATCACTAATCGATAACCGTACCAAGGCATCCCCTTTTCCCGTCCTCTTCTACGTCTAGAAGTCTGCCCGAGTCATGGATCCTTGTAATTACTTGACATACGAATTGGATTCGGGATCATCGGCCCGTACACTGTGATTCGTCACTTCACACGGCCCGTACACTGTCACAAGTCTCTTTACCCGTAGGCTCCAATCGTACTATACGCGGGAATCAAACCTGCCAAGTAATTGTGCATACATTTCAGTGGAGGTGCTCGAGTCTCATGAAAATACACTGCAAGATAAGCTGGTTACGTTTACGTGATCAAAACACAACGTGATTGTATTCGACAATCACTAGGCCACATTCGCCTTAAGGCCACTTTTGCCTTTTCTCAAAATAAAACATAACAATTACACATGTTCCATACTAGTGTTTCCCTCATTCGATACCACTCGGTAATGGACACACGCCTCGGCCTCTTCTGCACGAGCGTTGTCATTACGTTATCTACTCTAGGCCAGAACCAGTCAATGAATGCACGAGCGTCGCCATCCAGAGTTTCTATCAAAATTCTAATTATAACCTAGAATTACCATTTGTTTTGGGGTAAAGTTTCCTCACTCTTCCTAATTCATTTTAAGCATGCATATATCTTTCATTTACAAATCACAATTAGATAGACATGGTATAATCACAAATATTACAAGTAACATATATAATAACACAACACATAAAACACCCCTTTCGGGTTCCCTCCAATTCATTTAATCGGGTACCAAAATCAATACTTCTCACTCTTATCTAGTAGGATATTCCACAGCTTTACATCGGCTATTACTATGCCGAAATTGGACTTATGATCCAAAAGATATCAATTCCAACATTTCACAAAACATTACTTTCCTTCATTTTCCACTAAATGAAATATCCCACATCATACCCAAGAACGTTCCGATCCGAGTTACGGATCAAAAGTTATGAAGGAAACAAAACTACACAAATTGTCATGTTCGTTAGGCGAACCTCCCGGCGAGCATTCGCTTTTCCTTCGCTAGGCGAAGCCCCTGGCGAATGAACAAACAGAACAAAACAGACATAAAGTTCGCTTCGCGAACTCCCTGGCGAACATTCGCCTCGCCCTTCGCTTCGCGAACAACTCAGCGAAGCAAGGCAGAACCAAACAGCACTGAAAAGGCACAAAGTTCGCTAGGCGAACGTCATCAGCGAACCTTCGCTGCCGGGTTCGCTAGGTGAACCTTCGAAAATCTGTTCGCTACGACTCGCCCCAGGTTCGCTAGGCGAATCGCGCGAAACCTAGAAATCTCATAAACGTATCAGCAGGTCCTTAGTCCCCAAAAACTCATCCCCAACACTTCCAATTCATACCAAAACATAATAACAAGTAAACCCAATCATTTAACTCGATTTATTTCACGTTTTATCCGTTAGATTTCATTTTCTCTCAAATCTAACCTAAGTCCAAAACTTATATTTCTAGACTTAGAGTGTCTAACTAGAACCCACCTGATAAACGAAGAGGAGTTTGAAGAAGATGATGATGATCCATGAGTTCCTCTCCTTCATCTTTCTCCACTTTCTCTTCTCTTCCTCTTTCTTTCCATTTCCTTCTTCTTCTTCTTTCTATTCTTTTTCTTTCTAACAAAATATATATATTAACTTATAATAATATATAATCCAACAGGGAAAAATATCTCCAATTGATATTTTGTCATCTCAACCCAACCGATCAATTATTAGAGTTGCCTTAAAATTCTCTTTTAAACTATTAAAATCAATCCGTCTCTTTAATAAAATAATTGATCTCTTCTGATATCCAATTGAGCAATTAAATAATATGGGGTATTACATCCTCTCTTCACAGTAGAAGTCCTCCTCCTTACCTATTCATTATCAACAACTCCTTCATTGATTTCAATATGTAACTATAAACTTGTATCGTATAGCCTCATAAAAGAGTCTCCTAAATAAGTGTCTTCATAATCGACATCCCAATTTTTAAAAGGGTCATTTTTTTAGTTCTCAGAAAATCGTGATTGTAAGCGAATATTTGAATGAATATATACCAATTTACCAGCTCTTCCATAGTTGAGTCGATTCCTCTTTACACTATGAATATATGAATAAGTATTTCAAGATCTTTTAGTCGAAGAGCTACTTATTGTTTGATAAAGCACTTGTTTGGCCACTTCTGCAAGCTCAGGAGTTTTAGATCCATAGGTTGACCACCAATCAATATCATCCATTGTTACCGCATCTAATTGAGCGGCAACCATAGCTACATTCCTTTTTTTTGCATGAAATATTCAAAACTAGTCACATAAAAGCTTTTGCTCATCCGAATTTGTAAATATTTTTTCGAAAGCCTCCATCAATGCATTGACTACTTCTTTATCTAGATATAGAGCTTTTTTAGCTACTCCTCTTGGAGCATGTGTTGCAAGATAACGTGTATCATAAAATCATGGGGTTAGTACAAATCCAAGACAATGTATAGTGTAATTCATTTTTCTCCATCTTGCAGTAATTGTTCGTTCCATTTCGTAGTAGCAACTTGCATATTTATTTCTTTTCACAATATCATGTACTTCTCCAAGCATCACATCCATTTTTTCTTAAAATTCTCCTTTTTTTTTATGTTGCGCCATCTACAAACTTAATCAAACGGTAAATTGGCTTTAATATTTTAACCATAGTCACATGGTTCGCAATTCTCTTTGGTACGTGGTATAAATTCGGGTATGTCGTTCGTAATTCTTAAAGAATTAGGTACGCGGGGGATATACAGAGTCGGTATGCAATTTGGGTTCGTGGTACGTTCAAATATAATAACAGGTACAATATTATTAAAAAATGGTTTACGTAATGACATAAAAAGATGATTTAAAAATATTATTGCCATTAATAAAATTTAACTTTTTCAAAAATTAAAATCTGAATTTGAAAACTTACACTAAAATTAAATTTAAAAACATAAATTATAATTAACCGACAATAACAACTCAATTCTTAATCTTTTTTCCTCTCTTCACAGTAGAAGTCCTCCTCCTTGCATATTCATTATCATCAACTCCTTCACTGATTTCATTATGTAACGTTAAACTTGTATCATATAGCCTCATAAAAGATTCTCCCAAATAAGTGTCTTTACAATCGACATCCCGATTTTTAAAAGGGCCATTTTTGTGGCTCTCAGAAAATCGTGATTGTAAGCGAATATTTGAATGAATATACACCAATATATCAGCTCTTCCATAGTTGAGTCGATTCGTCTTTACACTATGAATATATGAATAAGTACTTCAAGATCTTTCAGTTGAAGAGCCACTTATTGGTTGAGAAAGGACTTGTTTTGCCACTTCTGCAAGCTCAGGAGTTTGAGATCCATAAGTTGACCACAAATCAATAGCATCCATTGTTACCGCATCTAATTGAGTGGCAGCCATAGCTACATTCCTTTTTGGCATGAAATCTGACAAGCTGATCACGTAAAAGCTTTTGCTCATCCGAATTTTTAGATATTTTTTCAAAAGTCTCCATCAATGCAGTGACTACTTCTTTATCTAGATATAGAGCTTTTCTAGCTACACCTCTTGCCGCATGTGTTGCAAGATAATGTGTATCATAAAATCTTAGGGTTGGTGCAAATCCAAGACAATGTATAGTGAATTCAATTTTGTTCATCTTGCAGTAACTATTCTTTCCGTTTCATAGATGTAACTTCCATATTTATTTCTTTTCATAATGTCATGTACTTCTCCAAGCATCACATCCATTTTTTCTTAAAATTCTCCCTTTTTTTATCCTTTGCCATCTGCAAACTTAATAAAAAGGTAAATTGGCTTTGTTATATTAACCATAGTCACACGGTTCGCAATTCACTTGATACGTAGTATGAATTCGGGTACGCGGTTCGCAACTCTCAAAGAATTAGGTACGAGGGGGATATACAGAGTCAGTACGCAGTTTGAGTTCGTGGTACGTTCAAATATAATAACTCGTATGATATTATTAAAAAATGGTTTCCTTAATGACATAAAAAGATGATTTAAAAATATTATTGCCATTAATAAAATTTAACTTTTTCAAAAATTAAAATTTGAACGTCAACACTTGCATTAAAATTAAATTAAAAAACATAAATTATAATTAACTAACGATTAAAACTCAATTCTAAATCTTTTTTCCTCTCTGCACAGTAGAAGCCCTCTTCCTTGCATATTCATTATCATCAACTCCTTCATTGATTTCATTATCTAACTTTAAACTTATATCGTACAACCTCATAAAAGATTCTCCTAATTAAGTGTCTTCACAATCGACATCCTAATTTTTACAAGGGCCATTTTCGTAGCTCTCAGAAAATCGTGATTGTAAGCGATTATTTGAATGAATATACACCAATTTATCAGCTCTTCCACAGTTGAGTTGATTCCTCTTTATACTATGAATATATGAATAAGTACTTCAAGATCTTTCAGCCGAAGAGCTACTTATTGGTTGAGAAATCACTTGTTTTTCCACTTCTACAAGCTTAGGAGTTTTAGATCCATAGGTTGACCACCAATTAATAGCATCCATTGTTACCCGCGTCTAATTGAGTGGTAGCCATAGCTACATTCCTTTTTTTGCATGAAATCTGACAAACTGATCACGTCAAAGCTTTTGTTCATCCGAGTTTTCAGATATTTTTTTAAAAGCCTCCATCAATGCACAAACTACTTCTTTATCTAGATATAAAGCTTTTCTAATTACACCTCTTGGAGCATGTGTTGCAAGATAATGTGTATCATAAAATCTTGGGGTTAGTGCAAATCCAAGACAACGTATAGTGTAATTTAATTTTGTCCATCTCGCAGTAATTATTCTTTCCATTTCATAGTAGCAACTTCCATATTTATTTCTTTTCATAATCTCATGTACTTCTCCAAGCATCACATCCATTTTTTCTTAAAATTCTCCCCTTTTTTTATCCTTTGCCATCTGCAAACTTAATCAAACGGTAAATTGGTTTTGTTATTTTAACCATGGTCACACGGTTCGCAATTTGCTTTTGTACGTGGTACGAATTCGGGTACGCGGTTCGTAACTCTCAAAGAATTAGGTACGCGGGGGATATTCAGAGTCAGTACGCAATTTGAGTTCATGGTACGTTCAAATATAATAACTGGTACGATATTATTAAAAAATGGTTTACTAAATGACATAAAAAGATGATTTAAAAATATTATTGCCATTAATAAAATTTAACTATTTCAAAAGTTAAAATTTGAACTTGAACCCTTACATTTAAATTAAATTAAAAAACATAAATTATAATTAACCAACAATAAAAACTCCATTCTTAATCTTTTTTCCTCTCTTCACAGTAGAAGTCCTCCTCCTTGTCTATTCATTATCATCAACTCCTTCATTGATTTCAATATGTAACTTTAAACTTGTATCGTATAGCCTCATAAAAGAGTCTCCTAAATAAGTGTCTTCATAATCGACATCCCAATTTTTAAAAGGGTCATTTTTTTAGCTCTCTGAAAATCATGATCGTAAGCGAATATTTGAATGAATATACACCAATTTATCAGCTCTTCCACAGTTGAGTCGAGTCCGCTTTACACTATGAATATATTAATAAGTACTTCAAGCTCTTTCAGTCGAAGAGCCACTTATTGGATTAAGAAAGCACTTGTTTTGCCACTTCTGCAAGCTCAGGAGGTTTAGATTCATAGGTTGACCACCAATCAATAGCGGCCATTGTTACTACATCTAATTAAGCAGAAGCCATAGCTACATTCCTTTATTTTTTGCATGAAATCTGACAAACTAATCGCGTAAAGGCTTTTGCTCATCAGAATTTTCAGATATTTTTTCAAATGCCTCCATCACTGTAGTGACTACTTCTTTATCTAGATTTAGAGCTTTGCTAGCTACACCTCCTGGAGCATGTGTTGCAAGATAATGTGTATCATAAAATCTGGGGGTTAGTGCGAATTTAAGACAATATATAGTGTAATTCATTTTTGTCCGTCTTGCATTAATTATTCTTTCCATTTCATAGTAGCAACTTCCATATTTATTTCTTATCATAATCTCATGTACTTCTCTAAGCAACACATCCAATTTTTCTTAAAATTCTCCCCTTTTTATCCTTCTTCGTCTACAAACTTAATCAATTCGCTTTGGTACGTGGTACGCATTCGGGTATGCGGTTCGCAACTCTCAAAGAATTAGGTACACGAGGGATATACATAATCGTTACGCATTTTGGCTTCGTGGCACTTTCAAATATAATAGCTAGTACAATATTATTAAAAAATGGTTTACTTAATGACATAAAAAGATGATTTAAAAATATTATTACCGTTAATAAAATTTTACTTTTTCAAAAATTAAAATCTGAAATTGAACACTAACATTAAAATTAAATTAAAAAACTTAAATTATAATTAAGTAACAATAAAAACTCAATTCTTAATCTTTTTTCCTCTCTTCACAGTTGCAGCCCTCCTCCTTGCATATTTATTATCATCAACTCCTTCATTGATTTCATTATGTAACTTTAAACTTGTATCGTACAACCTCATAAAAGATTCTCCTAAATAAGTGTCATCACAATCCACATCGCAATTTTTAAAAGAGCCATTTTCGTAGCTCTCAGAAAATCGTGATTGTAAGCGAATATTTGAATGAATATACACCAATTTATCAGCTCTTCCACAGTTGAGTCGATTCCTCTTTATACTATGAATATATGAATAAGTACTTCAAGATCTTTCAGCCGAAGAGCTACTTATTGGTTGAGAAATCACTTGTTTTTCCACTTCTACAAGCTTAGGAGTATTAGATCCATAGGTTGACCACCAATTAATAGCATCCATTGTTACCGCATCTAATTGAGCGGTAGCCATAGCTACATTCCTTTTTTTGCATGAAATCTGACAAACTGATCACGTCAAAGCTTTTGTTCATCCGAGTTTTCAGATATTTTTTCAAAAGCCTCCATCAATGCACTGACTACTTCTTTATCTAGATATAGAGCTTTTCTAATTACACCTCTTGGAGCATGTGTTGCAAGATAATGTGTATCATAAAATCTTGGGGTTAGTGCAAATCCAAGACAACGTATAGTGTAATTTAATTTTGTCCATCTCGCAGTAATTATTCTTTCCATTTCATAGTAGCAACTTCCATATTTATTTCTTTTCATAATCTCATGTACTTCTCCAAGCATCACATCCATTTTTTCTTAAAATTCTCCCCTTTTTTTATCCTTTGCCATCTGCAAACTTAATCAAAAGGTAAATTGGTTTTGTTATTTTAACCATGGTCACACGGTTCGCAATTTGCTTTTGTACGTGGTACGAATTCGGGTACGCGGTTCGTAACTCTCAAAGAATTAGGTACGCGGGGGATATTCAGAGTCAGTACGCAATTTGAGTTCATGGTACGTTCAAATATAATAACTGGTACGATATTATTAAAAAATGGTTTACTAAATGACATAAAAAGATGATTTAAAAATATTATTGCCATTAATAAAATTTAACTATTTCAAAAGTTAAAATTTGAACTTGAACCCTTACATTTAAATTAAATTAAAAAACATAAATTATAATTAACCAACAATAAAAACTCCATTCTTAATCTTTTTTCCTCTCTTCACAGTAGAAGTCCTCCTCCTTGTCTATTCATTATCATCAACTCCTTCATTGATTTCAATATGTAACTTTAAACTTGTATCGTATAGATCATAAAAGAGTCTCCTAAATAAGTGTCTTCATAATCGACATCCCAATTTTTAAAAGGGTCATTTTTTTAGCTCTCTGAAAATCATGATCGTAAGCGAATATTTGAATGAATATACACCAATTTATCAGCTCTTCCACAGTTGAGTCGAGTCCGCTTTACACTATGAATATATTAATAAGTACTTCAAGCTCTTTCAGTCGAAGAGCCACTTATTGGTTAAGAAAGCACTTGTTTTGCCACTTCTGCAAGCTCAGGAGGTTTAGATTCATAGGTTGACCACCAATCAACAGCGCCCATTGTTACTGCATCTAATTAAGCAGAAGCCATAGCTACATTCCTTTATTTTTTGCATGAAATCTGACAAACTAATCGCGTAAAAGCTTTTGCGCATCAGAATTTTCAGATATTTTTTCAAAAGCCTCCATCACTGTAGTGACTACTTCTTTATCTAAATTTAGAGCTTTGCTAGCTACACCTCCTGGAGCATGTGTTGCAAGATAATGTGTATCATAAAATCTTGGGGTTAGTGCGAATTTAAGACAATATATAGTGTAATTCATTTTTGTCCGTCTTGCATTAATTATTCTTTCCATTTCATAGTAGCAACTTCCATATTTATTTCTTATCATAATCTCATGTACTTCTCTAAGCAACACATCCAATTTTTCTTAAAATTCTCCCCTTTTTATCCTTCTTCGTCTGCAAACTTAATCAATTCGCTTTGGTACGTGGTACGCATTCGGGTATGCGGTTCGCAACTCTCAAAGAATTAGGTACACGAGGGATATACATAATCGTTACGCATTTTGGCTTCGTGGCACTTTCAAATATAATAGCTAGTACAATATTATTAAAAAATGGTTTACTTAATGACATAAAAAGATGATTTAAAAATATTATTACCGTTAATAAAATTTTACTTTTTCAAAAATTAAAATCTGAAATTGAACACTAACATTAAAATTAAATTTAAAAACTTAAATTATAATTAAGTAACAATAAAAACTCAATTCTTAATCTTTTTTCCTCTTTTCACAGTTGCAGCCCTCCTCCTTGCATATTTATTATCATCAACTCCTTCATTGATTTCATTATGTAACTTTAAACTTGTATCGTACAACCTCATAAAAGATTCTCCTAAATAAGTGTCATCACAATCCACATCGCAATTTTTAAAAGAGCCATTTTTGTAGCTCTCGGAAAAACGTGATTGTAAGCGATTATTTGAATGAATATACACCTAATTATTAGTTCTTCCACAGTTGTGTCGATTCCACTTTACACTATGAATATATGAATAAGTACTTCAAGATCTTTCAGCCGAAGAGCTACTTATTGGTTGAGAAAGCACTTTTTTTGCCACTTCTGCTAGCTCAGGAGTATTAGATCCATAGGTTGACCACTAATCAATAGCATTCATTGTTAGCGCATCTAATTGAGTGCCAGGCATAGCTACACTCTTTTTTTTGCATGAAATGTGACAACTGATCACGTAAAAGATTTTGGTCACCTGAATTTTCAGATATTTTTTCATAAGCCTCCATCACTACAGTGACTACTTCTTTATCTAGATCTGGAGCTTTTCTAGCTATACCTCCTAGACTAGGTGTTGCAAGATAACGTGTGTAAAGACCATATAATAATACATGCATCAAATCATATATTATACATGAGTTTCACTTTTGGTACTGAAACATAATAAGTTCCTAGTTAACACATTATATATATAAATGCCTCTAATACAAAAGAACTAAAAGTCTAAGGCATTACATATACAAGATGTTCCAAAATGATAAAAACTAAGAACTAGATCAATACAATGATCTCAAAACATAACGCCATAGCGGAAGCCATGCCATCACAAAACCACGATCCGTAAGGAAAGTCAAATAACCTTGTCCTTACCCTTCGCCGAACCTGCAGAACCTGTGATGTAAATAACAACAGTGGGGTGAGATACATCAAATCTCAGTGAGTTCCCTATCTTAAAGTCCTCTCGGCTTTACAAGGTTCTAACAAAGTCCTAACTCATGTCCAAGGGGAAAGGGAAAGACCATGAGTACACACACACAAGTAACCGGCACGGTGAGCCTGTAAACTCACACTAGTACCGAAGTACCTCTTGAGCCTGCAACTCAAGGATTCACAAAGTACCGAAGTACGTTCTGAGTCCGTACACTCAAGAACTCACATATCAATAACCAATACCAAGGTATCCCCTTTTCCCGTACCCTTCTACGTCTAGAAGGCGATCCGAGTCATGGATCCTTGTAGCTACTTGGCATACGATTGGATTCGGGATCACCGGTCCGTACACCGTGATCCGTCACTTCTCACGGCCCGTACACCGTCACAAGTCTCTTTACCCGTAGGCTCCAACCGTACTTAACACGGGACTCAAACCTGCCAAGTAGTTGTGTATAACGTTCAGAGGAGGTGCTACAGTCTCATGAACTACACCGCACAACTGTGGTTATTGATAAATAGAAATGCATACGCCTCGGCCTTTCATGCACGAGCGTTGCCACACATGGAACAATTCACACTTCTGACACAGTTTTGGTAATAATCCTCACCCTGCCTAGTCCATATTTTAACATGCATACATTGCCTATAATAGTTACACACAATTAACAGATAAAAGTCGATAAAATGACACAATTTCAGAAATCCCGACTTAATTAAATCGGCCGACGATCTTAAAACCATTGTAATAAGAAAGTACATTTTATTATCTTTCCAACGATATCAAAATTGTTCCAATCCGAGTTACGTACAAAAATTTACGGCATTGTAAACAATCGATCGGAAAAATAAATCACAACAGCAGAATTCTGCAACTCTCCTGGCCGTACGCGTATTGGCACTCCCCGTACGCGTATTGCCCAAATGCTCGCCCAGCCATACGCGTATTGCCCCAAGCGATACGCGTATTGCTCAAAATGCCCGGCCATCCATACGCGTATTGCCCTTGCCGTACGCGTATTGACAAGCCCCATACGCGTATCACCTCGACCAATACGCGTATGAGCAGAGGAAAATTCTGCAGAATTTTCTGCAGAATTTTTCTGCTACGGGATCAACCCATTTCAACCCAAAAATCCATTTTCCTCAACCCAAATGCACTGAAACAGGTTACAGATACAACAAGCAGTATAACATACAATCACACATTGCATTTAGCAGTTAGATTCATGAATTTTGTGCAAAAAGATTCAATTTTCACAATTTCAACCTAACTCTAAACTCAACAAAACTCTACTCTAAAGAGTCTAACTAGAACCCACCTGGATTACTAGACGAGGAGGTTGATACTGAGACGATTGAACGAAAAACAGATGAATTGATGATGATTCTTGAGCTTCTTGAGAATTTCTCTCCTTCCTCTTTCTCTTCCTTTCCTTCCTTCCCTTTTTCCTTTTCTTTCTTTCTCTTTTAGCTTTTGTTTGTTTTTCCAAGGGAAATGAAAAGAAAATAGATAGTATAGAAACTATCATTTTTAGTAACACTACTAAATGTCCAAAATTAGCTCAAATACATCAAATTATAAAAACTCAACGTTAAATACTATTAATTTAATCGACTCTGAGTTCGTCAGTTTACTCTAATTATTTTATCAAATAATTACTCAGAGTACCCCGGAACCCCAGTTGATCATAATAATATTAACCAGAGCGTTTATAAATTTACGGGGTATTACAACGTGTATGATAAAATCTTGGGGTTAGTGCAAATCCCAGACAATGTATAGTGTAATTCATTTTTGTCCAGCATGCAGTAATTATTCTTTCCATTTCAGAGTAGCAACTTCCATATTTATTTATTTTCATAATGTCATTTACTTCTCCAAGAATCACATCCATTTTTTCATAAAATTCACCCTTTTTTTATCCTTCGCCATCTGCAAACTAAATCAAATGGTAAATTGGCTTTGTATTTTAACTACATTTTCAAATTCCTCCAAAAAACATTCACTTGAAATATTTTCAGCAACTAAAGCCCCCATTTTTCTTGTGTTTTCATCTCCTTGCAAAACTCATTCTCCAACTATTCAACACACCACTGGTTACAAGAGCTTCAGGACATGGAAGAAGGTGTAGAATGCTCTACAGATTTGAGCAATTTTTTGGCCACTTTTATCAATTCCAAAATTGAATTTTGAAGGCTCTACAGATTTGAGCAATTTTTTGGTAAAACAAGGCGTTGAATACAATGTTTCAACATGAAGAAGACATGATGTCCTAACGAATGTCCTGACATCTTAAACTGATATATCAGGCTGTTTCTAAGTCTGGTCCAAGAATTAAGGAAACAATCAAAATGTGGATCAAGGAATCAGCAAACAGAAGATTGAAGACCAAGACCTAGGACTGAACAATTGAACTTATTGTAACATTATTGTAAAGTAGAAAATAGGGTTTAGGGTTTTAAGAGTCATATGCATTCTTGTAAGTCTCCCTCTATATCGATTTGATACAGTGTGGTAGACATAGGTATTTGTACAGATTCAGAAACCCGTAGGTAATGAATTGTGTATTGTTCTTGGATGAAGCTTTGAAGCAAATCCAAGTTAACTTGTTAGTCAAGGATGCTTGACTGAACTTTGTATTGGAAGAGGTGTCTTTCAATAGGAATGGTACAGTTATGGGGTATTAACTATTAGATAATCACAAATTGTTATTTAGGGAGTGAGATGGGTTTCTCTTATCAATTAGATCTGACTTCTAATGATAAAGTCTTCATTGGGTTATGATAGGTAAGTGTGGGTGTTTACTGTAAGCCTGAGGTTGTTTACATAAAACTATACTACTGATAGTGGAGTCTTCTTCCTGGATTGGTATTTCCCAGATGTAGTGAGTTGCACCGAACTGGGTCATCATATTCTATGTTGTTTATCATTCTGCAATTTACAGTTCAGTATTAATTAACATGTTGGAACAGATGTCGAAACATCTGTGGTTCTGCAGATACTGATATTCAAGGTATCAGTCTGCAGTTCTATTCTTGTTTAAATTATTATGCAGAACAATGTCTTGACACGTGTTAGGACATTTGTTGTCTGTTATGCCAAAGTTTCTATTGGTATCAGAGCAGGCATCCTGTCTGTTTCTGGATGAGATCTTAGGGAGATACTTTCTGGCTTTTAAACAAGGAGGAGTTTTGAAGATCAGATCAATCAACGCAGACATACTCAAGCGTATTAATGGATGGGATGGATGTTCTGGATCGAAGGTAACAACCCGGTGGTTGTTCATGTTGCTGAGGAGGTTCTACAACAACTGCAGGAGAAATGGCTACTTCGCTTGTTGGGGTGTTTTATAAGATGTTATGACATCTTATTAGGGTAAGCTGAATTTGTTCCTTGGTGGTTCCGCTGCATATGTTTCTGATGGAAGAGCTCTGGAATTTATGGGATTCTGGAGTTGTTGCTGAAGACATATGGTGGAAGATCTCAATCGTTGGCCTCTATATTTGAAGATATCTGCATCTTTTTATTCCAAAGTCGGGAGCGATGGAATGGAGAGAGTTGTTGGAAGATGTATGTTATGGTGACTTGGTACTTGGAAGCTTGGCTCCATAGTGCAGTTTGAAGTTAGTTAAAGAGGAGGGGAGTTAAGTTTAGGTTTATCAAGTTCATGCTCTAGGAGTTTCATAAATCATTGATCGGCTAAGTCGTCAAAGATACTTGAGAATTCTCTCAAGTTCACTCATAAAGGCATCTCAGTCATGCATCTGGAGTCTTCTAGGTATTCTTCTGACTAGAGGGTGTTTCTGTGAAACACAAACCTTAAGAAAGTATAAGTGATTTATTTTCACTATCCAAAATAGCAAGGAAGGATTCATCTCTCTTAATCTTAAGGGTGGATCCAATCTGAATGGATTTTTCTGAACTGTTGAGGTAAATAGGGTTCGTTCAGAGAGAATCTTAATTACTTGAGTCAAGGGTGGCAGCCTTGTTATCTCAACAATTTGTTTGTCAAAGAAGATACTTGCAAAAGATTGAATACTTGATAAGTATTCATGAAGTGATCTGGTGGAGTGTGGCTTCAACAGTGAAACAGGATTATTGAACAAGGATTTAAGATTAATTGCTATTTGTGTTACTCACAAGTATTTGATTGATTATTCTTGTATGTGGAGTTCAAGATTGCTGATGTTCAACACGATGTTGGAACATCTCTTCATCTAGTTTGTGCAGAATCATGGGAGGGGCACTGCATAAGCTTTTAGATCTTTTTTGGGTGTTTACCTAAGAATCTGCTTCAATGTGGTGTACCAGAAGCATCTGATCTCTGGAGAGTTTCCTGGCAAGAAACTGGTATAGACAATGGTGACGTGGAAGATGAAGAAGAAGACATCATAATCTTGATGGATAGTTCTTGGATCAGTTTATTTCTGATCTAGGAGTATTTAAGTGCAGCAGGTGTGTTCAAGTTGTTACTAAAAGCATCTGGTATTTATCTGGAATGTGTCCTGGCAAGAGACTTGTCCAGAATGGAGTGCTGGTGATGGCATAACTTGGATCAGTTTATTTCTGATCTAGGTACTTAGGAGCATGGGATCTTGCTCATCTTGGAGGTCAAGGTTAAGTGACAGTTATCTCTAGCTTTCTACAGACTGCTCTACTAAGGAAAATGGCATTCTTTGGTATAACTACAGTGTAGTCTAGGACTACTTTCTCTTCTGAAGAATCGGCCGTGGCAGGTGTGAGTTCTTTGGAGTTTCAAAGCAGTTATTCATTAAGGTGTGAGCTTGAATGTAATACATGTGATAAGATTAAGCAGGATGGAGGTTGTCTACTCAAACTTGGTTGTTGAATCAAGTCTATGAGAGCATGGAACTCTTGTTCTGCTAAAGGGAGGAGGTTCTTCTAAGTGACAGAAGGAGGAGCTGAATTCATCAGTTGGATGTCATATCAGAATGTTCTGACATCAAGTTTAACATCAGGATCTCAGCTGGTGATGTGGCACATCAGCTTAAGATAAGTTGATCTACATGAGAATGGAAGTTATGGATACTTCAAAAAGGTCTATCTCAGATGTTACATGTCTAAGGCTTGGTGGATCCAAGATGTCTTACTATGGAGCAAGTAGTTTATGTAACTTGAAGATCAGATTTCATTGGTGGACCAGTGTATCTTGTGGGAGTTCTGAAAAAGGGTGAGATCAGTAAAAAAAGTGTCATTTGATTGATCTTTAGTGAGTATTCAAGCAGGGTGCTTGGAACTAATTACTCTTGGGCAGAAGGGTAGTTGGTTGAAGACGTGAGGAGGTTCTGGTTCAGGTCTATCTTGGAACTTGTGGTAGAAGTTCTAAGTTGATGATGGAGGATTACCTTCTTTTGGTGGATGAGAGTTTATTTCTCTCTTTGGTTACTGGAGTTCTTATTGATCAAGCTGGTGGCGCAGTGTTGTTTGAAGATCTTCAGTTGGATTACTATGCAGATAGTAAGTCCAGTGGTGGAGCATATCAAGAACCATGGTGTGTGGTGTCTGTGATGTGTGAAGGATGTCCTAACTGATGTTAGAACATCTTCTGGGATAGTTATCCTTGGAGTAGGATGCTAAGTTCTGAGTGTGGAACTTGACACTCACATCTTGTCTAAGAGGTATTTATCTTTTCATATGGGAGACTGATGGGTAAAGGATTGTCTTGGAAGTCCGGTGTGAATGGGATATGCTAGAAGTGGATCAGTTTGGTGCTTGTGGAGCAAATGGGCTGAGGATTTCTGGAGCATGTGTTTGATGTCCTTCAAGTGTGAAGAACATCTGAGCAAGCTAGCAAACTAAGGGGTCCTGTGTGTCTCTTTGAGGAATGTGAAGCATTCAGATTCAATTAGGTTGTATCTCAGGGAACTAGGAGATCTATACATGAGAATTCAGGAGGAATTTGTGTGGTGTATAGATGGTTTCTGGACGAAAGGGATCAATGGAGCTTTGGTCTCAATCCAAGAGTTTGTTAGTTATGGTACAAGGATGCATTCCTGGTACTCTCACTATATGATCAGGAAGTTGTCATGGGATATCATGTGGTGATTTTGGGTGGTTCTTGCTGAAGAAGCATCTGTTGAGAAAGATAAGGGGTGAACTTCTGTTTGATTAATGTACTGGTGTGGTACATGGTTTGCTTAAGCGTTAAGTAGTAGGTGAATCCGTTCAGCAGGTGTGTTGAACAGAGGGTGCGCTCTTGAAGACATGAAGATGCGTCTTATGTTTTCCATTCATTTAGGGTTTTCTTCTGGCAACGGAGCACTGATTATATATGACAGGGGGAGTTAGACTTCTGTTCTGGATATATGACTGCAGTGGTGTAGATTATTTATCAAGATTGTTTGTCGTTTTAAGCGGTATGCGATATATTGCCTTAGGTGAGGATGATATGTCAGACGAGATGTCGTGACATTGTCCTATTGGTATAAGTTCTGGGTGAACTTATCAGGTTGTTCTGATTCTGACGTTGGGTGTCAATGGATTGAATCAGGAGAAGTATAAGTATCTTGATAGTGGTTGATGCTAGCTGAAAGATGTTTGAAGAAATGTCTTAACATCTTGGTGAGTTATTCTTGGTCTTCTGTTTGAAAGGATTATCCTGTAGACAAAACAGAGGAACTATAACTTTGCTAAACAAAGCCTGACAAAGGGTCAGGACAGTATGGGTACGACTTTATTGGCTGTTTTGGACGGTGGAGAGTGTGTCTTAGAGAAGGCATGTTTAACATGTGTCTTGATGTAAGTGTTTTTTTTGGACGGTTACTCTTAAAAGTTGAAACAGTCTTATCCTAGTTGGGCGATGCACAGTTATTAATGTTGAATTTACCTACCTAAATTTATTTCTCCATTGAATTGTTCAGCGGTCACTTATTTGGACCGTGAATCTCTAGAGAAACTGTTTGGGTATTTAAAGTTTATGGTATCCTAGGTTGTGGGTTGATTCATCATGTCTTTCATTCGTGTTTGGGTAAGTAACATATGGATATGGAACTGTATTGGCTACTTTTGTCAATTTTTGGCTAAAATGGGGGAGAA
Source organism: Lathyrus tuberosus (assembly GCA_022829125.1). NCBI lineage: Eukaryota > Viridiplantae > Streptophyta > Magnoliopsida > Fabales > Fabaceae > Lathyrus > Lathyrus tuberosus. Next base: position 6,724,592 of record JALAZF010000326.1, on the reverse strand, counting down.
TGGTTGTGTGGGGATGGGTCTTTCAACACACATTAGTGTATCTTTGTAGTTGTTTTGCAAGGATGTTGGAGAGGATGTTCTAACATTCTATCTAAATCTTTCCCTTTGTGCCTTGTGATCTGAGTTACGAAGCAGGTTGTGTCTTGTGACCTGAGTTACATTCTCTATGGACTTTGTGTTATGTATGATACAACTGTTTCCTCTTAAGCTTTTTCTAGACCTTCTTATGGTTTCTATTATGCCCCTTAAGAGGAAGATTTATCCCTCCGTGGAAAGTACTAGTTTGACGGGGAGTAGGTTATGTACTCTTCCTCATGTACACCAACATACAGCTAGGAATTTCAGGGGTAAGAAAGAGTTTTAGAAGTGTTCCAATCATATATACCAAACGCCGAACTTTCTTTTTCTACCGAAGGAGTTTTAACCAAAAATTAGTCAAAAGGGGGAGATTGAAGGCTCTGCAGATTTGAGCAAATTTTTGGTAAAACAAGGCGTTGAATGCAGTGTTCCAACATGAAGAAGACATGATGTCCTAACAAATGTCCTGACATCTTAAACTGATATAGCAGGTTGTTTCTAAGTCTGGTCCAAGAATTAAGGAAACAATCAGAACGTGGATCAAGGAATCAGAAAACGGAAGATTAAAGACCAAGACCTAGGACTGAACAACTGAACTTATTGTAACACTTTTGTAAAGTAGAAAATAGGGTTTAGGGTTTTGAGAGTCATAGGCTTTCTTGTAAGTCTCCCTCTGTATCGATTTGATACAGTGTGGTAGACATAGGTACTTGTATAGATTCAGAAACCCGTAGGTAATGAATCGTGTATTGTTCTTGGATGAAGCTTTGAAGCAAATCCAAGTTAACTTGTTAGTCAAGGATTCTTGACTGAACTTTGTATTGGAAGAGGTGTCTTTCATTAGGAATGATACAGTTATGGGGTATTAACTGTTAGATAATCACAGGTTAAGATTTAGGGAGTGAGATGGGTTTCTCTTATCAATTAGATGTGACTTCTAATGATAAAGTCTTCATTGGGTAATGATAGGTAAGTGTGGGTGTTTGCTGTAAACCTGAGGTAGTTTACATAAAACTATACTATTAATAGTGGAGTCTTCTTCCTGGATTCGTATTTCCCAGATGTAGGTGAGTTGCACCGAACTGGGTCATCATATTCTGTGTTGTTTATCATTCTACAATTTACAGTTCAATATTGATTAACATGTTGGAACAGTTGTCGAAACATTTGTGGTTCTGCGGCTACTAATATTCAAGGTATCAGTCTGCAGTTCTGTTCTTGTTTAAATAATTATGCAGAACAATGTCTTGACATGTGTTAGGACATCTGCTGTCTGTTATGCCATAATTTCAAATTTGCTCTGAATATAGCCAAAATTTGACTATGATTAAGTATATACTTAACAATAGCCTTACCTTATTTATAAGTATTTATTATCCACTCAAATGCTTCAACAAAGTCTTTAAAAATCAAATTCAAAGTATGTACAACACAAGGAGACCAAAATATGTGATTGTATACCTTTTGAATTTCTTTTCCAACGGCTTTACAATTTGCTGCATTATCTATCACCACTTGTAGAACATTTGAGGATCCTATTTCTTCAATAGCTTTGATTAAAAAATCTGCAATTGCAACTCCAATTTTTCAACACCAGAAAAGTCTTCCAGAAAAGTCACAGCAAGAACATTTATGAGCGGCATATGTCATGCATTACTCCATCTGTCAGATACAATAGATACCCCATGATGAAACCATGTGTCTTTGATAGGAGCTAAATCTTTGTCAACGTTTCTCTTACACTTATCTAAGAGATCTGTTCTTGCCATTTCGGAAGATGGAGGGTTGTAGCCTTTAGGTCCATTATTAATAGCAGTTACCATTTCCACAAATTGTGGATTTCTTAAAACATTAAAAGGAATTCCGTTTGCACAAATTACTCTCATCACCTTCATATCAACAACATCTTTTCCCATAAGTTGGAAAGAATCTTCAAGAGGCTTGGAACGCATACTTGTTTCTTTTTTTGCTGATGGTAGAAATCTTCAATGAAGGAACACCACATTTCTCTGCTTCTTGAACTCTTTTTCTAACTTTTTCATATGTTTCTCTGTCATTAACTAAAGCTTGACATCGTTGAATACCACTTCTTTTTCCTGGAGGAGGACCAAAGAAGTGATAATGTATCCTAATGTATGTGCTTTTGTAGGAATTTTTGCAATGTTTGCATGTCCAATTTTTTGTCCCTCCTGGATTTTTCCCTTTCACACCAGTGTAAATAACTTCTTGAGCTAAAGAAGGCTTTGTTGTTTCATTGTGATTAGTAGCTGTTTTGAATCTTGTTGTAAATTACGACAAAATTCAATATCAATTTGTGAGGCAAAGAACAATAGCAACCAAAATAAATGGTTTTCAACAATAATAATTCATATACAGATAATATAACAGAATAAGGCAAGAAAAAATTTAAGGTTTGTTTACCCAGTTTGATGAAACGATCTACTCTATGGGAGAGAGCAGTTCTCCAATTCACTATACTCAGAAAGTTGTTACAAGAGATTACAGATGAGTTACAAGAAAATAGCCTTCTCCTTCAGGTTCCCAAGAACAACCCTATTTTCTACCCAAGTGTTTCCCAACCTCCCCAACTCTCAATATATGAATCACTCAAACCCAAGGTGTAACAGTGTTTCACAATAACCTTAAACAACTCCAAAGGTTTCCCTAAACCTTTGCATTTCTAAAGTTTTCCTTCTGAATAGTTGAAACCCTATGCTATACCTTTAAACCCTTACTCTCCCTTGTTGGTGTAAACTCTAAGATTGTCACACACCAAGCATATAAGAGATACATATTTATAATACCAAATACCCAACAAACAAAGCCCAAAATCATATGGATCCATGGACCAAATCGAAAAAGCCCGAAAACTCAAAAACACTATTCATCATACGGACAACACTATTCACCGTACAGACGTCATTATTCATCCGTACGGATAACACTATTCACCGTACGTGTGTCACTATTCACCAGCCATTTTTTCCCGACTTTTCGTCAGATTTTCGTGGTAGATGTAATCTCCAAAATATGTTTTCTTTCTCTTCATCAACAAAGGTTTTAAGGCACATTTACAACAATCTCCACCTTGACTTTAAACCGTATTGATACCAATTTAACAACCAACAACATTGCTGCTCTCTACCAAGTTGAAACTTTAATCAATAACTTTGATCAAATTCAAGCAACCCTTGAATCTTGATCTCGCAACTTACATCCACTTGTTCCCAATTACCCTTTTCTGCCTAGGTAATTTAACAGGCCTACAAGTATGATTTTTCAACCACCCTTGACTCCACCTGTTTTCAAATGCCTCCCTGAAGGGGTTTTTTTTTTTTGCAGTCCTTCACAGCCACATTAAAAACATAATATCCAAGGCTAGCATAACCGTCCCTTTGAGATGCTACAATAACCCTCTTTACCTTATAATGAGTCAAATGATAATCAGAGATCTCTGTAACCGTTCCCTCACTACTGCTAGCATCCATAGTAGGAAACTCCACCTCAAACTGAGTTTTCTCCGTTATAGTTTCTCCCGTGGTTTTCACTATTCTTCTTCTGAAGAAATTCTCTACCAACCAAGTAAGCTATTTTAACCTCAGCTCTTCCCCAAAAACTCAATAACAACTCATCGGTAACATGCATTTTTATCCCTTGATTTCTGCAAAATTCATTGTACTCCTCTGAAACTTTCTCATGGCATTCATAATTCATTAAACTCAAATCCCATAGCTCTTCCTTGTCATGAAAGCCTCCACTAGTTAGCTATGAATGAATAATAACATTTGAACCTTCTTAAATATATAGACCATATATTTTAGACCCTTTAGCAATAATCAATTCATCACGCGAAATCTTCAACACTCCACGTTCAACTCTAGTACAATAGCCTAGATCATCAAACATACTTATAGATAACAAATTTTGCTTGAGTTCTGGAACATACCTCACATTGTGAGTGAGAAGTTCACAATCATTAAACATTTTAAATCTCATCGTACCAATACCATGAACCTTGCATGCCTTATTATTACCAAGGCGAACTACTCCACCTTGCACAATCTTCAAAGTTTCAAAGTATTCTATTCTTGGACACATGTGATAATAGTAACCTGAGTCAATGGCCCAACTATCTTCAGTTTCCAAACTCGATAATACTAGTGCTTCGGCATCCTCATAACTTTCCTCACCCAATGCAACTACAACTTGAACAGAATCTTCATTGACCTTTCTTTCAGGGCAATCCCTTTTAAAGTGACCAATTTTATGACAATTAAAACATTTTACCTTTGACTTGTCAGACCTCTTTGATTTGGACATTCCTTTATGCTCACCTCCTCCTCTTGACACAATTAAGCCTTCACCACTATCTTCAATCTTCAAATCTTTCGACTTTGAAAATTCTTTGGATTTCACCGCCGTCTGGACATCATCCAAAGTAATAGTACCTTCCTTACCATAAAGAAGGGCATCCTTAAAGTGCTCAAAGGATCTGGGTAATGAACTCAACAGGAGCAAAGCCTTGTCCTCATCATCAATCTTCACTTCAATATTCTCAAGATCATCGATAATCTTGTGAAATTCTGTGAGCTGCTCAACTATGGATTTCTTCTCCACCATTCGGAATGAATAGAGTTGTTGTTTCAGATATAACCTGTGACCAAAGACTTTGTCATATACAATGATTCAAGTTTTGCCAACATAGCAACTGCAGTTTCGCTCTCTGGAGACTTTTCTTAGAACTTTATCCCCGAGGCATAAGATAATGGCACTCCTAGACTTATCCACCTTCTCGGTCTTCTGTACCTGTGTAAGCCCTGCAGGCATCAATGTTTCACTCTTCAAAGCATTGATACACTTCTCTTGAATTAAAATTGCTTGCATCTTAATATTCTACAATCTGAAGTCGTTGTTACCAGAAAATTTCTCGATCTGCCATCTCCTAACCATGGTGCTCACTTGTCAACAATATCTCTTTGCTCCACGCTCACCGCACCACTTGTTGTGAATCTTGTTGTGAATTACGACAAAATTCAATATCAATTTGTGAGGCAAAGAACAATAACAACCAAAACAAATGGTTTTCAACAATAATAATCCGTACACATATAATATAATAGAATAAGGCAAGAAAATATCGAAGGTTTGTTTACCCAGTTCGATCAAACGATCTACTCTGGGGGAGAGAGCAGCTCTCCAATTCACTATACTCAGAAAGTTGTTACAATAGATTACAGATGAGTTACAAGAAAATAGCCTTCGCCTTCAGGTTCCCAAGAACAACCCTATTTTCTACCCATGTGTTTTCCTACCTCTTCAACTCTCAATATATGAATCACTCAAACCCAAGGTGTAACAGTGTTTCACAATAACCTTAAACAACTCCAAAGGTTTCCCTAAACCTTTGCTTTTCTAAGGTTTTCCTTGTGAATAGCTGAAACCCTATGCTATACCTTTAAACCCTTGCTCTCCCTTGATGGTGTAAACTCTAAGATTGTCACACACCAAACATATAAGATATACATATTTATAATAACAAATGCCCAACAAACAAAACCCAAAATCACATAGATCCATGGACCGAATCGAAAAAGCCCGAAAACTCGAAAACACTATTTACAGTACGGACAACACTATTCACTATACGGACATCACTATTCACCGGACGAAAGGCACTATTCCCCGCCCGTTTTTTTCCCGACTTTTCATCTAACTTTCTAAAAGTTCTGATTTTCGCGGTAAATGCAATATCTAAAATATGTTTTCTTTCTCTTTATCAACAAATGTTTTAAGACACATTTACAACATTAGTGATATTTGTAAGTGAACAAGATGAACGTTGAGCGAGCAATGAACTTTCAAACATTTCTTCGTCATTTGGATGTTCACTCTCACGGGATTCATCTGAAAGTGGTGGTTCAAAGGATTTTCTTTTGCCAAACACCATAGTAACTAGGAGTTAACAGGGAAATGTTCAAAAGAAGTGTGATGTGCATACAAAGAACCAGTGAATTAATTTAAACAATAAAGGTCATAAAGTGATTTTATTACCCAATGTCACTTTGCTTGGTAATTAAGTAAAATAAATTAATTTAATAATTAAACCATTGGACAAAGACATGAATTAGTTTTGCAGAATGGAAAAGTCATTCACGTGTAGCATAATCGAAAGTTCTAAAATGATTTCATTTCCATTTTAATTATAATAATTTAATCCAACCAAAAAAAGTCATAAAAGATGAAACGATTTAGTTCAAAAATGAAACAATAGTAAATATATTTTTTAATTCTAATTTATTGATTAATTTATTGAATAGTTTAATTTTAATTTATTAAATAATGATTTGCTGGTGTTTTTTTTTGTGAACGAATTCTGTGTGAATATGGACGAATCAATTCGCAAAAGTACTGCGAACTGATACGCACAAACCAATTTGCGATTCGCACTGGGTACCTGCGAATTATGTGACCAGAGCACTTAGAGGGCGATGCAATTGACGCTTTTGAGCATGAACAAATACTAGCATCACGCAGGGTGCAACAGCAAGGCGAGAAAATTTTGCAGTGGCTAATACAGTGGCAGGGGAAGCTAGCTGACAAGGCAACATGGAATGACGCAATCACTATAAGAGCCAATTTCCAAAAGTCAGCCTTCAGGATAAGGCAAATGTTTCAGAAGGAGGCATTGTGAGCACTGACCAGATTGGGCCTTTGGTTCACGTTGGACCACATAGGCCCATAGTATAGAGAGTTTACTCTAGGAAGGGGAAAAGAGGTAAACACGGGTGAAGTTTTGTAAAAGAGTGACACGGAGTGTTTTTATTAGTATTTTTTTACAACAAGTGTTATTAATAGTATATAGAGTTATTTATTATGTATATGTCCCATTAGATTAAATAATATTATTTGCATAAGATTTTGAAGTAATTTTCATGTATAAACTTTTTTCAAAGGATATGGGTAACTTGAAATAAATCACACTTATTTGTAAATTGAATTATAATGAAAATTTTCATTTTAATTCAAGGTTTTGTTTTTATGAATAGAATCATGCCGGTATCATAATCTATTCAAGGTGGTTTCCATTTATCTATATTTTCTTGATTCAAATCTTGAAACAATTCAAGTTGTTTTAAGGACTATATGTTTACTTGAGTGTTGGATTTGAACTCCCGTGAAGAAATGTTAAAATATGATTAGCCTATATGTTTCACTTATTTAAATGGAGAAGATTAATTTAAAGTTAAGAGATAGAGAGAAAATAAGGATTTAAAAGAGAAAAAAGAGGAGAGAAACTCATTCCTGTTTTTCTACAACCGGTCTCACTAAATCGACGATCCCCGATTTGTTAACCGTAAGATCGAGATCAAATTCGGAGGGCAGGTTTGTAACACATGTATCTAACTTTTGACCATTCAGAATTTCAAAACATCGTTTGAGGTGAGAGTTATATTGTTCACATTGAAGTTGCAGTTTTGGGAAAATTTTCAGTTTTTTGATTCTTATTTATAAGCTAGTTTGTTTTGTGATTTGCGGTTGTTGCACTAGTTTGTGAGTCACTTTAAGACTCTCTTGTACCCTTAATTGATTATAGTGGAGCTATTTCTTTAGTCTGAACGACTCATGGTTTTTACTCTCATATTGAGGGGTTTTCAACGTTAAAATATCAGTGTTCTTTTGTGCCTTTATTTTTTTGATTTGGCGTCTTATATTTGCTGTTGATCCTCAAGGTTCCTACAAGTGTGAAGAATTTTATATATGTTGCATATTGGTCTGTTATTGTGTCTTAATTTTTCATCAGAGTGGCATCAGAGCTCTTGGTTAAGGGCTATTTTACTTGTTTGAATGATGGAGTCAAATACAAAGATGAAGATGGTATTGTTGAATGGTTCTAATTACCATTTATGGAAGGGCAAGATGAAAGACTTACTATTTGTGGAAAAAAATTATTTACCATTTTTTAGTTCCACAAAGTCGGATTTTGTGTCTAGTGAAGAATTAGAGTTTGAACATTAACATGTATGTGGTTTTATTCGATAATATGTATAAGATAATGTTTATAATCATATTGCAAATGAGACACATGCAAAAACTTTGCGAGAAAATATATAGTCCTTGTATGCCTCTAAATCAGAGAATAACAAATTATTCTTATTGAATAGCTTCATAAGTTTGAAATATAAGGAGGGGCTTCTATTTCAGATCACTTTAGTGAATTTCAAGGGCTCCTTAATTAGATGTCAGGAATGAGGATCAAGTTTGATGATGAACTTTTGGGGCTATTTATATTGCTATCTTTACCAGAGTCTTGGGAGACATTTCAGATTTCTATCATAAGTTCTGCTCGTAGAGGTGTTGTTTCTTTGGAAATGGCTAAGGGTGGTATTCTTAATAGGGAGATGAGAAGGAAGTCACATGGTTCTTTATATCAACCCGAGGTACTTGTCACTGAAAAATAGGGAGAGAAGTCATAAAAAGGAACTGATGGATGGAAGAGAGAATAACATAAGCAAGTCCAAGTTGCGATACAAGAATCTGGAGTGTCATTATTGTCACAAAATAAGACACGTACATAAGTATTGCTATCAGTGGAAAAGACACTACGCAAAAATTGGACAGAGACAGCGCAAAAAAGACAGCGCTTTTTGGACAAAGCGCTGCTATAATTCTTTAAAAAATTTCGCTTAAAAAAAGCGCTGTAAAAGACAGCCTTTAGAAAGCGCCTTTTAAAAGCGCTGTTAAATGCCCAAAATGGAAGCCACCTTAGAAAGTGCTTTTTGAAAAGCGCTGCTATAGGTATTACTTTAGACAGCGCTTTTATAAAAGCGTTGTCTAAAGGTTAACCTTAGAAAGCGCTTTCAGAAAGCGCTGCTATAGGTTTTGAATTCTCCCCACCTTAGAAAGCGCTTTCTGAGGAAAGCGCTCTTATAGGTAGCACTTAAGAAATCATTTTTAAGGTCATTTATGAATTAAAATATAAAACAATTTCTAATCATTTTCAGACACTTCTTTTCATTTTCTTGTCTCGGTTGTTCTTCTCTACTGAAACCTTTGCTATCGTTCTTCTCAGCTGAAAACCATTGCCATTAGCGTCGTTCATTCGCCATTGCCGTCATTCATTCGCCATTACCGTCGTTCATTCATCATTGTCGTCGTTCACTTTTTTCCGTTCATTCGCCATTGCTTTCGTGAAGAAGAAGACGAAACGAAGAAGAGGTACGATTTTCATTCTTGTTTTCATTCTGTTTTCATTCTTGTTTTCATGTTTTCATTTAAGAAGAGGTGCGATTTTTGTTCTGTTTTCATTCTTGTCACTAGCTAGCATTTTGCCGTCGTATTTGTAATGCCCTGTATAATATATATCTAGAATAATACTATACAAGCATTTTATTTGGTACTGACACATCAAAAGTGCCTAACGGCATCGTTCACATACTTGTCCATTTCTAAAACATAAATACAACACATGGCACAAGTCATGGAAACTAGCCAAAATAATAAAACTAAGAATGATATACAATATCCTCAATTGTATACTATAAAAGAATACACAGCGGAATAAGCTTAACTAAGCTTCTCTTGAAACATCCGATCATCGCTCCACTGGTAACCAAACCTGCACCTGAAATATAGAAACTATAGTGGGGTGAGATACATCAAATCTTAGTGAGTTCCCTATCCTATAGGTTATCTCGGCTTTACAAGGTTCTATCAATCCTAACTCAAGTCAAGGGGAAGGGAAAAACTTTGAGTACACAAATCACAATCTCACACTATATGGAAATATGTCATGAGTTCATCAACTCAAAATATCACTAATCGATAACCGTACCAAGGCATCCCCTTTTCCCGTCCTCTTCTACGTCTAGAAGTCGGCCCGAGTCATGGATCCTTGTGATTACTTGACATACGATTTGGATTCGGGATCATCGGCTCGTACACCGTGATCCGTCACTTCACACGGCCCGTACACCATCACAAGTCTCTTTACCCGTAGGCTCCAATCGTACTATACGCGGGAATCAAACATGCTAAGTAATTGTGCATACGTTTCAGTGGAGGTTCTCGAGTCTCATGAAACTACACCGCAAGATAAGCTGGTTACGATTACATGATCAAAACACAACGGGATTGTATTCAACAATCACAAGGCCATATTCTCCTTAAGGCCTCTTTTGCCTTTTCTCAAAATAAACATAACAATTACACATGTTCCATACTAGTGTTTCACTCAATTCTATACCATTCGGTAATGGACACACGCCTCGGTCTCTTCTGCACGAGCGTTGTCATTACTCTCTCTACTCTAGGCCAGAACTCGTCAATGAATGCACGAGCATCACCGTCCAGAGTTCCTATCACAATTCTAATCACAACCTAGAAATATACCATTTTGTTTTGGGGTAAGGTTTATTCACTCTTCCTTATTCATATTTTAAACATGCATATTTATTTCAATCAAGTTAACATTAATAACAAGCAAAACATATTACAATTTCACATTCGAATCACATATCATAATTCAATAATAAATTACACAAAAGCATACTACATTTGTATAATGGAATCACACATAATGATTCAATCACATAAACCATTGCTTTCGGTTTCCCTCTGATTCATTTAACCGGGTAACGAAACCAATATTTCTCACTCTTATCCCGTAGGATATTTCCACAGCTTTACATCGGCTATTACTATGCCGAAATTGGACTTATGATCCAAAAGATATCAATTCCAACATTTCACAAAAGTTATGAACCGAGTTACAGATCAAAAGTTATGAAAGAAACAAGTTGGGTGATCTGTCATGTTCGCAATGTGAAGAGGTCAGCGAGTGCTCGCTACTCATTCGCAGTGCGAAGCTGCCAGCGAACGCCTAGCCAACACTTGTTCGCTGCACCATTCGCAGTGCGAATGTCTGGCGAACAGAGGCAGAACCAAAACAAGCTAAGGTTCACAGTGCGAACCACTGGCGAACGTCTGGCGAACATTCTCCTCCTTATTCGTCGTGCGAACGTCCAGGGAGTGCACGATTTCCCCTTCGCTGGGGGATTCGTAGTGCAAATCTGGGAAAACTGGGTTTTTTAGCAGCGTGGAAACAGAGCTAGGTTACCAATTTCTCATTCCAAAACTTCACCAACATGCAAAACATACATTTACAGATGATCATACATGGCTAATGATTATACTACACAGTTTATAACTCATTTTATCCGTTAACTTTCATCGATTACCAATTTAAGCAATTTATCACAAAACCTAACTTAAGCTAAAATCGTCTCTAATTCTAGAACTTAAGTTTCTATCTAGAACCCACCTGATAATCGAAGAGGAGTTTGAAGAAGATGCTGAAGATCCATGGGTTTCTCTTCTTCATCTTTCTCCATTTCCTCTCTTTCTCTTCTTTCCTTTTCCTTTTCTTCTTCTTCTTTACTAACTTTCTCCTTTCTCTTAACAAATATATATATATATATAATGCTTATTATATAATATAATTCCAACAGGGAAAAATACCTCCAATAGATATTTTGTCGTTTCAACCAATTGATCAATTATTAGAGTTTTCATAAAAGTCTCTCTTGAACTAATAATAAATTGATCTCTTCAGAGTTCCTTAGTTGCTCTATTGATCCCAAGTGTCAATACTTAAAGTACTTAAAGGATTCCATTAATCCAATTTACCAAAGATAGAGCGCATAGATACTCATCTGATCTCATTTGATATCCAATTGAGCGTTTAGATAATACGGGGTATTACAGTATTATTCTTATAGTATTCTATATTTGTACATCTGCTAACAATAGTTAGTACAGGTGTTGTTTGAGGTGGTTCGGAGTTCCTGCGTCATACTTCCTTTTTGTGTATTATCCAATCGCGACATATCAATTCTTCGGAAATGTCAGCTTATGTCTGTAACATATGAATCGCGACATAAGTTTGTTTGAGTTTGGTGTGAAACTATTAATAAAATGCATCATGGTTTGTATATTTTATAGAAATACAAATACTATGTATTGGGATATTGAGCAACAAAGCCAGTATATGCCCTTAAAAATTTGTGAGTAGTGTTGATATGGGTAATGACCATAGTTATAAAGTTTTGAACATGTTTACATACTTCTGACTTATTTTTGAGAAGAATGATCCATACATAGAATGACTTATTTCTGACGTATTTTTGAACATGTTTAGAATGACTAATATTGAACATGTTGTTTCTATTTTCATAAGTTGCTGTTTCTATATTTCAGATTAAAGAAAGTGTGATAGTTATTGTAATATTGATAGTGTCGCTCCCCGGATTTTCATCCTAGTACAAACGCGAAAATGGCACGGAAACAGAGTCGCCAGCAATGTGTATTTATCCCAAGAGAGGGAAAGGAAACACCGCATAAACCTGAAGAGAAAGGAAAGAGCATGGTCTTGCGCCCAAGAGAACTGGGTTCGGGAGTCGGTTACGTGAAGGGAAGGTATTAGCACCCCCACGCGTCCATCATACCCGATGGGATCCACGCTTGCTTGTCTCGATCAAAGGGTGATAGAAAAAATACTGAAAAAAAGGAACCGCTAAAGGAAAAGAGAGAGAAAGAGAAACAAATGTAGGGAAAATAAAAGAAGTGCTCGAATGGGCCCTACCCCACTGCATACGTATCTCATTGGGAACATGAGAATTAGAGCGACGTAGTTCCCCTCACTAGGGAAAGTTGTTTGTGTTTTTTAGGGAACGACTAACATTCTAGGTCAGGTGTTGCAGGCTCGCTGGCCCGAGTGCGTTACCATCTTGCAAGAGAACGAGAAGAAGCACGTTCGTACGTTGAGAATGAATGAGGTGAGAAAATAATTCCCGAAGGAAAGACGTTATTGTTTGTTCTTGTCTTTTAAGAGAGAAGTGTTTTGATTGTTTTTTGGGTTTGGTAACATGTATTGTATTTAAGTCCCTCATATAGGATCGAATGTCTCGCATATCGACCCAAGATGGGACGTACACTAAACATTCCAAAGAAATGAGAGAAGACCCCTCACCTCCTTGTTCCCACATGAAAGGCCTAAATACAATAGGTGTTATGCCTTTATTAAGTATTTTTTACTTTTGTTTGAAGATGAGAAGAAGAGACTCAAAAGAGAAGCAAGGGTGAAAACTAAAGGGAACTAAGACTCACCCTAATGTTATCATGCTTGGACGTCCTAAGGTTAATGTGGTTTAAGAAACCCTAACTCTAAAGGAAAGAGAAGGCAGTCTACCTAATGTTGTCATGCATGGATTGCTATCCTAATGTCTCTCCTACCTCCGACTTAATCGAAAATTAAGTGGAGCTAGGAATCCTGCGGGATCATGTCATCAGACAAGTAAACACAGGATGAATCAATCACGAAATTAAATAATAGCAACTAAAGAGTAAACAGTGTCAGTTAACAATAATATCACACAATCACAATAAGAAAAAGGGTGCTTTAGCCAAGGGGTCATATCAACTGAGGCAAACAAGCTAGCTATGAGGAATAGGGGTGCTCGCCCAATGGCATCAAGAACCATGGAGAGCAGAGTAAGAAAGGGAAAGATGTGAATCATATCACATAAGCATCAACATTGGTCAATGCGAGCTATAAACAAGGCGTGGGGGTTTGATTACTAAACCCTCATTCCACTGACGGACTCGATAACACGAGCAAGATATGTTCAAAGCTTCAATCATGTAATGAGAGCTAAGAATGACTCAACTAGAATAACGGGGGTCGATTGCGAACCCTAACTTCCTTCAATTGCCTTCTTGGAGGTCTTACCAGGGGAAATGGGAATGGGATGCCTCATAGAGGTCTTCAGGCACAATATTAAACAAACACAAACAGAGCCTCCTTTGAGGACTTCCATCATTGCCGACCAAGTGGCACGGACTCCTAATCCTACTTCTCATGGCATAAAAAGGAAAAATGCGGAATTAGTAAAAAAGAAGAGAAGTGATACCGAACGGATATCAATCCGTAGCAACGCAAGCAAAGTATAAGCAAACCGACCAACTTCTAGTGATCTAGCATAAATGAGCAAAAGTGTTAGAAAGTGAAGCGGGTCCGTGAAAGGTATGGAACCAAATGCTCTTAAGACAATAAAACAAGGTCATAAGCCATAAACAGCAGCAACAACAGCGCTCCAGAACCTGCATAGCTGTAAAAACTAGCAACAAGTAAAAACAATCTATAACAGCTACTATTTCCAGAACAGAATGGGTGTATATGCAGCCGCCAGGATATCAACATTTTACAGCACCCTTTGTGCACAGCAGCTGTGTATACTACAACAACTTCTATGTTTAATGTGAAACACTACAAAATAAACTCAAAGATTAGTCAAAGTTTAAATGGAAATAACCAAAGTGAGCAACTAATATCAAAAGGAAATGTCAATAAGAAGTAATTGAAATCAATGCTAAATTGTAAACAATACTTAGTCAACCACCTATGCAAAAAAATATTAAAGACTATTAACAAAGTTAACAAATGAACTATTAAAATGATTAATCGATGTTAGAACTAACTCAATGTCAATTAGTTCAAAGTTCTAATTCTAAAACTAGTTAGTGGGCCATCAAGGCAAAAACAATTAATGAACCAATTAGGCTAAAAACAATTAGTGTGCGATTAAACTACAAGCAATTATGCTAAAAACAATTATCAAGCAATCAAGCTAAAAATGATTAGTGAACCATTAAGCTAAACAATTAGCGCACTTAAGCAAAAATAAATTAATGCGATTAAATCAACAATTCAATTAGTGCGATTAAGCAAAAAAATTCAATTAGTGAACAATTAGGCTAAAAAACAATTAATGGGTAATTAAGATAAACAAGCAATTAAGCAAAAACAATTACCGAATGATTAAGAAAAAAATCAATTAGCAAAATCTAAGTCTACTTAGTCAAATTAATTAATTAACCTAAGTCAGAGATATATTCTTAACCACATCTAAACTTTACATCAAAACTCAATTTACAAAATGAAATTCTAAGAAATGACAAATGAAATGTAAGGATACAATACCGATTTGGGGAGGTACGAACTGAACAGGGTGTGTGGAAACGAATATGGGCTTTAGAAGCCGGTTTGATATCAGAACACAAAGGGTTAACGAGAACCCTAAAGCCTTCAGTGCACATCATCTTCTCTACTTCTTCTTGAACGCATTTCTTCTTCTCACCGCTTCTCTCCGTTCCTTCTTCTCCGTTCACACCTTTACGTTTTTCTTCGTTCTCATCAAACCACCCTATGCCTCAAACACCAACTTATTCTCTCCGTCTACACCGCGCTGGTATCTCCTACGACGGCGGAGGTCTTACCATTACCGATTCTCCATTTTCAACCTGAATATGTGGCTGACATCGTCTAATTCTCAACTATCTCTCAGAATCATCGCCACAGAGCTCATGAACCCTAGCTCTTATAACCGAAATTAAACGATGAACACTCACAAATCATGTCACAACTATTAGGGCTATGGCTTCTCAACGCGAACCCTATGAACAGGTGACAAAATCGGAGGAGAAATAATGGAGACGCACGAGTAGCATACCTTCGGAGTGTGGTCGTGATTGCAGTGAGGAAGATTAAGTCTAATCCATAATTTTAGAGACGCTTATGAGGTAAACGGTCTTGAACTGTTTATTTCTACTATCGTGATTCTCCTCGTCTATTGCTTTGTCTTCTTAAATCAGCTTCTGCTTTGCGTGGGCATTGTGAATCGTTCCTGTTGTGGACTGCTCATGGTTGAATTTGTTGCTTTCTTTGAACGATTTCAGGTTCTTCGAAGTACTGGTGATGTTGTTAGTTTGAATTGCGGATTATGGAGGATGATGGTTGAAGCAGCAAATACCGATTCTCAATTGTTAAGAATTTCTTCTGGTTTCTGATTCTTGCTTTGAAATTTGTTTATGAAGGATTGAAAGATGCAATCTCAGATCGGTGTCTGCGTCAACTTCATAGGTAATGCTTCGATCTCACTTTTTCCTCAATTACTTTCTTCTATCATCTCCGCTCTTTCTTCTTCTGTACGGTTATTGTGCGGTTTCTTGAAGATTCGTTAATGTCGAATTCTCAGTTTGCAAATTGCCTTGAAATTTGGTTGCAGGTTCAACGGATTGATGATTGATGATGAAGGAAATTGAAGATGATAGATAATGGAGCTTGAAGGTGAATGGAGCTTGAAGTGTTGATGGTGAAGGTTTGAAGATAGAGGATTCAGAGAGAATGAAGGTGGAGAATGGAAGAAGATGAATTGAAGAGATGGTGAAAGTTTCTGTTAGAGGTTGTTAGGAAAATTGGTTAGTTAGAAATTCGGTTCCAAATTTGTTAGAGATTGAAGAAGATGAATTGAAGAGTTCCTGTTAGTTTTTTTGTTATACAGGGTTTGTGATGAATTTTATTTGAAAACTGTTATCTTTTTTCATCTGCTATGAAATGAGCTGCTATCTATTTTTCTCTTTCTTCTTCTTCAGTTCCACTGATTCCATTTTCAAACGATACAATATCCTGTGAGTGAGAACTAGTCAACGAGCTACCACTTTGTAAAAAGGCTTCTAACACACTTAATACCTCTTAACACAAAGTGCTTTCTGCCAATTGGGAGACAATCGGAGTATGAACTATCCATTATTATTTTAATTTGGAAGAATTGTTTTGACACTTGAATGGCTGACACACTCTAAATTCGTATTCATCACATCCATGATTCCACCGACTTCTTTCAGCCTTATTCCAAATTTCTCAACCTACCCCTTCCTGTCGTGATCATGATGTGAATTTGGTTATACATGGATACTAGGAATTAACGGGGTTAAAATGGTTAACTAATAAAAAGGATTTGTAATTTTGGAAATGAATATAAAAAATGGTTTTAGGTAAAAATGGACCTTTGGACTTGACTAGGACTATAGGCTATTTGGTTTAGAAAAATATGGATTTGAAAATTGAATATGGTTAAAATAAAAATGGATACGGACTTGAAAAGAATGGTTATTTGGGTTATTGAAAAATATGGATTTGAAAATTGAATATGGTTAAAATGTGGATAGTTGGAAGATGGACAAGAACACGGTCTAGCTAATGGATAGCCAAATGAATCCAAAACCGATCCTAAACTTTTTTCACAAGCCTCTGATAAAGTGCGCACAACTACCATTGAACAATCTTGTCACTGAAACAAAACATCTGAATCAAACATCCTCTGAATCTCTGATCAAGTGAATCCTCACACGAATTTGATGAAGTCTACAACTTAACCTTGTAAACAAACCCTAATTTGGACTGCTTTGTTAGGAGATGACGCACTGCCCAATCTTCTTGATGAATTCTCATCTTCCAATGATTTGTGGGATCAAATGGGAGGATATATGATGTAAGAGAGCTTTGAGACTTGTTTGAAGACCCTTGGCTCTTGTTCCCTTGCTTTGGATGATCAACACCTTTGAAAATCACTGATCCCACGCCCTTATGCAAGATACAATGCTAAATGCTTAATGTTTTATTTTTCTATGCTTGAATGCAATGCAATGAAATGAAAGCTCATGCTAAATGACATGAAGAAATGAGAGGGCAAATTTTGGGGTATTATAGCTGCCCCTATTCAATCACTGTAGACCTGAATGGATGATAGCGATTGCTGTCAGACTTTCAAGGTATGGAGGGATTGAATACCAAAAATAACCAGAAAATTTGCACTCTGTGGAGAAGAAGAAAAGGGATATAAACCCAACCAAATGAACTCTGCTTGTATAAAAACTCTGATGATGAAGAATAACACTGAAGAGATGTCTTTTTGAACAACACCAGACGACTACTGGCCTGCCACACTACGGGTGGACTTTAGCAACGTCTTTTGTACAACGCCAGACGACTACTGGTCTGCCACACTACGAGTGGACTTTTGCAATGTCTTTTAGCACAACGCCAGACGACTACTGGCCTGCCACACTACGGGTGGACTTTAACAATGTCTTTTGGTACAACGCCAGACGACTACTGTCCTGCCACACTACGGGTGGACTTTAACAATGTCTTTTGGTACAACGCCAGACGACTACTGGCTTGCCACACTGCGGGTGGACTGTCTTTTTGAACGGAGTCAGAAGACTACTGACTTGCCACACTACGAATGAACTTTTGCCAATCTACGGTTGGACTTTGCAGCTGAATTTCCACACTATGGGTGGACTTTTGCCAATCTACGGTTGGATTTGCTGATGATTTGCCACCCTTGGATGGACTTTTACCAATCTACGGTTGGACTTAGCTACGGTCTTTTAAAGGGAGTCCGACGACTACTGACTTGCCACACTACGGGTGGACTTTTGCCAATCTACGGTTGGACTTTTCCCAATCTATGGCTGGACTTTGAGAATTTGCCACCCTTGGATGGAACTTTTGCCAATCTACGGTTGAACTTTAAGCATTTCCAATATTGGATTACTCTCTGCATCTGTGTCAGACATCTTTGCTGACTCTGCTGAGGAACAATAATCAATGATTTGATCTTAGAGACTCCTGAAAGGATAATATCTCTGCTGGAGAATGAACGAACAATCCGTCTGTTTCGAATTGTCAAGTTCGCCAAAAATAAATTGGACTTTGGAATATAGGGAGTGATACATTTTCCAGGAATTACTTCATCTGCTTGGGGATGAATTCTGGTCACAATAACTCCGCTGGGGACGAGAATCCTTTTGAATGACGTCCTGCTAGGGAAGAAAAGTCATTAAAACTCTGCTTGAGGATCTATCACACCCGAGATCCTTTGCGGGGAAAATCAACCCTCTAACCCGGCTGGGGAAAAAATATACTATCACTCTGCTGAGGAATAAATTTTATTGATCAATAAGCCTCTGTGGGGACGAAACAACAACAAATCAGCTGGGGAGTATTGTTGACAAGATTCAATGCTGAACTCTGTGGGGATACCACTACCAGAGATACGATCTTGCTGGGGACCAGAACTACTCTGTTAAGGATACAAAAATCCTGGTTAGAAGACCTTCCGTTGCAACATGCTGAGAAAAAGGTCCCTAGAGATCTGCTGGGAAAGCACAAAGCAAATGCACTACGATCTGTTGAGGAGCAAAGCTGTCAAGCTTAGGATAAATACCACAATGTCCCATGCTAGGAAAACCTTCCGCTTTGACTCCACTGGGGATAATGAGTTTACAATAACTCTGCTGGGGAAAACCGCTTCAAAGCGTCTCTCGCTGGGGAATGTCCCTTAAGAGGATTTTACAGAAGACCACACATCTTCAAACTCTTAGACAAATGCCGAGACTTGAGAGTTGCTATACTAGAGATAACAGATCTGGAACACATCTCGCTGGGGAATTTCATGATGCCCCATGCTTGGGAGGTTCAACAACTTGTCTTTTCCCCGGATCACGCGGTGTATCTGATGAAAACGTCCCAAGAGGATTTTACAGAAGACCAAGCGTCCTCAAACTCTTGTAGAGATTCATCGGATCTTGACGTAACTGCCTCAGATCAACTGGTCTACAGAGAAATTCGCCTTGAAAAGATTCATGAACAATCTCATATACTCGTGAGATATTCTGTCCCAATACTCTGAACCCTGGATAGGCTGATTAGCCGTCTAGATGGACTAACTTCCCGTGCTCTTGGGATGGCCTACCCCAGTATGAACCTTGAAGTGGTTTTGCCCCTGACTACTGATCTTCGAAGGAAGACCCAGAATACCTGCCTTTGTGAATCTCGAAGTGATTGCCCCAGTTTGACTGAACTTTGAAGAGATTTCTTGACGTGATTGGCTCAGACTGGCTACACCTTAAAGAGATGAATCGACGTGATTGCCCCAAATCGGCTACGTCTTAATACAACTTGTTGGGAAAGCTCCCGCTCAACAAAGTTTCCTGAGGAATTACCACTGGATGTGGCTGTCCATCGGGAGTTTCAGGATTCTCAACTCGGCAAGATTAAGCTTCTGGACTGCATTTCCATGTACAGACTTATTTGGTTGTTAAACAAATGTATGCAAGCAGAAAATGTTTTATTCTGAGAATGAAAATTCTAATGCGACACACATGTTAATCTTGAAGTCTTTACTGAAAAGAGGTCGCAAACCCTTTGTGAGCGGATCATGGGTTAGGATACGACATTAATTTTTGAATGAAAGAATGCAATGCACATGCAACACCAACATCGATCTTTTAGCACAACTCATAGGAGTCAGGAATGCTATCTCTTGGTTGTATGCTTTTGAAATAACCCTGTTTCAATTAGGACTTTTGAGGGTTGTATCGTGGCCTGTTTCACGGTTTTGAGAGAAAAAAGATTTAAGGCTCAAAGTTTATCGGTGCCCACCCACTCTTTGTGATGTTCTCTAGTCCTACGTTCAGCTAATTTGGCACAAGTGCTAATCTCTCAAAAGGATGTTATGACTTTTGAGGAACCCATGCATCTGATGGCTTGACACCTAACGAGGCTTTGGAGTAACAGTCACCCCTTTTGTCCTTTGTTCGTAGTCACACGACTTTGTTCTTGCTCGAGGATTTTCTTTTGTAATCCTTTTCGCATTTCGCTTTCTCATTCTTTTTCTTATCCCTAACTTTTGCCTGGAATGATTCTTTTGAATCTTGAGATTTTGAAGTCCAGCGGGATGCCCTAACTTTTGCCTAAGTTACTTGTTTTCAAGTTTCAACTTAGCGGGCTTTTTCATTTCTTTATTTTTTATTCTCTTTCTTTTTTCTTGAACAAATCGTGTGACACTGGCTTATCTTGACTTTGTTGCAAGGGTTGTGACTGTCCCACTCTTTGATCGTTGATGGATAACCATTGTGGTTTCACATCTTTTGATAACTTGGCGGTGGAATAGAAGGTAATGGATCCTCAGATGCACACTCTTTTTGAGGTTTGAACGCTCGGTCAAATTAACTGACGCCTACCCTGCCCCTGGGTTAAATGTGAGGGTTTTTTCATACGAAAAGAAACTCCTACTTCAAGGCTCAAAGGGGTTAACGAGGGTCTATATCCCTTATATCTCCAGTGTTCGGGGATTTGAAACAATGCATGTACATCCTCAACTGGGTTTTATCCAAGAGCACACAATTAGAGATTTTTGCGTTTTCAACTCATCATCCTCCCTCAAGAGTTTAAGCACGACAGTTGGTATTGAAATGCACATATACAAACTTATGAGTGAATACGAATGGATTACTTTAGGAAAAACATGTGCGCTTTATTAGGATTAACATAAAAAGAAAAACAGATTTCATGCATGCATACAAATATTTTGACAAACATAAAAAGCTACACCTGAGAATGCAGTAAAGAAACTAAATGATTGTCCTTGTTGAGGAGGCTTGACTCCGTCTGGACTTATTAATTCTGAAGATGTCTTTGCAAACTAGGTGCTTAATCTGATGAAGAAAGTTCAATTTATGGGCCACCCGTCTGGTGTGATAACCTCTGAGTCAATCAAGTTCTGCACCTCACGTTTGAACACTCTGCAATTGTCAATTGTATGTCCAAACGTTCCCGAGTGAAACTCGCACCTGGAATTCATGTCATAATCCGGAGGAAAAGGAAACGGCACTGGCGTGACATTGTCCAGCTGAATCAAAGAGCCTTAGAAAAGGCGAGCAAGAAGCCGGCTTTGAGAAATAGGAACTGGAGTAGACCCTCTCAGACCTCCTAAATCCTCGTTGCCTCCGTTGCTGACGGTTTTACTGCCAATGTTGATTATGGTGCCTAGTCTGCCCCTGTACTTTTCTTTCCACATTTTGCCGAGGAACAAACAAAGGTTACTAACGTGATGACTTTGAAACCTGAAGCTGAGGAATACACCCATGACCTGATGTAGACCCCAGAGAAGGGGAAGGAATACTCACTTCCTTTGCAGCTCCTGGCGTAAGATCACCTAATACCTTCAAGCCATGTGGTCCAAACTCGATTGCCTTAGAGTCAATTAAGTCTTGCACTTGGTGTTGGAATACTCTACACCCCTCAATATCATGACCTGGTGCCCCCTAATGGAAATCACAATGAGCATTAGCATCCCATCCTTTTGGAAGCTTTGCAGGAGGAGTCAACTTCCGGAGCTCAATCAATCTTAACTGAAGCAATTGCTGAAGTAATTTGGCATGACACATCGGTAGAGGATCAAAAACCCTTTCTTGCTTCTGTTAATGATGAATGGATGTAACCGGGAGGGTCCCATCTGTGATTTGCTGATGTGGTAGTTTCGAAACCCAAGATTTATGGATTGAGGAAGGTCCCTGAGAGGAGGGAGCAAAATCCATCTCTTTAGCAGCAGTTGGAGGAACATCTCTTCGCTTGACAGTGCTGATGGGCGTGAACTCGATTGTCCTTGAAGCAATAAGCTCTTGAACTTTATACTTGAGCATCTTACAATTTTCAATATCATGACTAGGTACCCCTGAATGGAATTCACACCTGACATGGGCATTGGAACCCATACGAAACATGGTGTGTGGAGGTCCCGCAACAATCAATTCACTTAGCTGAAATTTTAGCAAGTGCTGAAGCAGTTGAGCGTATGGCATCAGAATCAGATCAAACTTCCTTTCAAGCTTTTCTGGATTAGGATCCTCTTGGAGAACAGGAGGTGATTGCCTATAGGAAAATTTTGGTCGCGAAGGGGATTCACGAGGAAATCCATGGTCTAGAGGAAACCCCAAAGAGATAGGAGAAATGAGAACCTCTGCTGCGGAAGCGGACACCTGATTGTTTTCCTTTCTTAACACGGCATTCAGAATTTCCATAACCCGGCCCGTCTGAGTCTTCATCCGGTTGACTTCTTCTCGCAGCAGTTCCTGACTTCGGGACAATGCCTGAATATCCACCATAAAATGCCCCATTTGGGCCTTCATCTCAGTCACCTCCGCTCAGAGTTGTTCCATATCTGAACCTTGATTGTGGTGAATCGAGTAGTTGGAAGAAGTCGCGTTGGCTGTCCGGCAGAGAATACCCAGTCAGAATGATAAATTTGCTCCGGAACACCTGTTATACATATGAGTATGAGAATGCAATGCAGAATGCCATGTTCGAATATTTCCAAGGGATCATTATGCTTTGATTCAAAAAAAATTTTTTTAGAAGAAACGTAAGAAATGGATGGAAATGCTCAATGGCAAGTCTCAAAGTTAACATCCCTTGGGAATACAAGAACATGTATGCGAAAATGTTGATGCAGATGCAACAGACATGGGATCAAGGCTTCCATATAATCTGGATAACTGCTGTGCTGATGGCTGAATAAGCTCATAGGTCTGTTATGAAGAAAATACCGGAATACCAGAATATTCGAATAATCAGAATGTCGGGATATCGGCATAATCAGAATACCAGAAGGCCAGAATATCGGCATAATCAGAGCACCGACCTGATCAGAATACCGGGATGGTCAGAATAATCATGATGCCATAATACCAGGCTGATAAGCCCACACTGATAAGAAAACCAGAATACCAGGTAGGATGAAAGTCAAGGTTACCTGCAAACCTGTAAACAACCCGCCCCTCTCACATGTGGGTGCTAAGATCCTCAGTATCCCGGGCTCTCAGGTCGAGAAATGATGATACGTTCACCATTTCTGGTTTGGCATCATCATCAATCGAGGAGGCCTTAACTGATTCTCCAAAACGAAAGGACCTCAGCTTCTGGCACTGAGGTCGAGAAGCAATAGTACATTTATTCCTCGGGGTACAGTACTATCGCCAATCGAGGAGTGCCTCCACTGATTCTCTTCTAAAAAGGACATCCTATAGCGAGTTCCCAGCATTGGGTCCTTGGATCGAGAATATGCAATGGGTTTGCCACAGAACGTGGTCTACCACTGTTACATCTCGGGAGGAGTGCCGCAACTGATTCCTCAGGAATGGTCACCAGAGTCGACAATTCCTCAAGATAATAACTACTAGCCTGCATAACATGCAGTAGCAGAAAGCTCCCGATAGAACCTCGTCTGATTGTGGGTCTCATGAACAACAATACGTGGTCACCACCACGCAAGCGTCATGACTATCCACTCTAATACCTGTGTGTATGCTCAAGCCTGGGTAGTGGGCTTATCTCTCAGAATACCCTGCCCTCCAAACAGAAAACCAGCACAACACAATCCAGTATAGCATAATATAGCATATGAAAATGCTAAAATGCGGTAAATACAGTAATATACAGTAAAACAGTAACGTAATAAATAGCAATATAGTACAACAGTAAATACAGCAAAAAATTAAACACCCAATGAAAGAAAAACAGACAAGCGCTAGGATTGACTCGCTAAGGAAACCAGAGATTCTGGGTTTGATCCCCAGCAGAGTCGCCAGCTGTCGCTCGCGAGATTTTCATCCTAGTACAAATGCGAAAATGGCACGGAAATAGAGTCGCCAGCAATGTGTATTTATCCCAAGAGAGGGAAAGGAAACACCGTATAAACCTGAAGAGAAAGGAAAGAGCATGATCTTGCGACCAAGAGAACTGGGTTCGGGAGTCGGTTACGTGAAGGGAAGGTATTAGCACCCCCACGCGTCAACCGTACCCGATGAGATCCACGCTTGCTTGTCTCGATCAAAGGGTGATAGAAAAAATACTGAAAAAAGGAACCGCTAAAGGAAAAGAGAGAGAAAGAGAAACAAATGTAGGGAAAATAAAAGAAGTGCTCGAATGGGCCCTACCCCACTGCCTACGTATCTCATTGGGAACATGAGAATCAGAGCGACGTAGTTCCCCTCACTAGGGAAAGTTGTTTGTGTTTTTTAGGGAATGGCTAACGTTCTAGCTCAGGTGTTGCAGGCTCGCTGGTCCGAGTGCGTTACCATCTTGCAAGAGAACGAGAAGAAGCACGTTCGTACGTTGAGAATGAATGAGGTGAGAAAAGAATTCCTGAAGGAAAGACGTTATTGTTTGTTCTTGTCTTTTAAGAGAGAAGTGTTTTGATTGTTTTTTGGGTTTAGTAACATGTATTGTATTTAAGTCCCTCATATAGGATCGAATGTCTCGCATATCGACCCAAGATGGGACGTACACTAAACATTCCAAAGAAATGAGAGAAGACCCCTCACCTCCTTGTTCCCATATGAAAGGCCTAAATACAATAGGTGTTATGCCTTTATTAAGTATTTTTTACTTTTGTTTGAAGATGAGAAGAAGAGACTCAAAAGAGAAGCAAGGGTGAAAACTAAAGGGAACTAAGACTCACCCTAATGTTATCATGCTTGGACGTCCTAAGGTTAATGTGGTTTAAGAAATCCTAACTCTAAAGGAAAGAGAAGGCAGTCTACCTAATGTTGTCATGCATGGATTGCTATCCTAATGTCTCTCCTACCTCCGACTTAATCGAAAATTAAGTGGAGCTAGGAATCCTGCGGGATCATGTCATCAGACAAGTAAACACAAGATGAATCAATCATGAAATGAAATAATAGCAACTAAAGAGTAAACATTATCAGTTAACAATAATATCACACAATCACAATAAGAAAAAGGGAGCTTTAGCCAAAGGGTCATATCAACCGAGGCAAACAAGCTAGCTGTAAGGAATAGGGGTGCTCGCCCAATGGCATCAAGAACCATGGAGAGCAGAGTAAGAAAGGGAAAGATGTGAATCAGATCACATAAGCATCAGCATTGGTCAATGCGAGCTATAAACAAGGCATGGGGGTTTGATTACTAAACCCTCATTCCACTGACGGACTCGATAACACGAGCAAGATATGTTCAAAGCTTCAATCATGTAATGAGAGCTAAGAATGACTCAACTAGAATAACGGGGGTCGATTACGAACCCTAACTTCCGTCAATTGCCTTCTTGGAGGTCTTACCAGGGGAAATGGGAATGGGATGCCTCATAGAGGTCTTCAGGCACAATATTAAACAAACACAAACAGAGCCTCCTTTGAGGACTTCCATCATTGCCGTCCAAGTGGCATGGACTCCTAATCCTACTTCTCATGGCATAAAAAGGAAAAACGCGGAATTAGTAAAAAAGAAGAGAAGTGATACCGAACGGATATCAATCCGTAGCAACGCAAGCAAAGTATAAGCAAACCGACCAACTTCTAGTGATCTAGCATAAATGAGCAAAAGTGTTAGAAAGTGAAGCAGGTCCGTGAAAGGCATGGAACCAAATGCTCTTAAGACAATAAAACAAGGTCATAAGCCATAAACAGCAGCAACAACAGCGCTCCAGCACCTGCATAGCTGTAAAAACTAGCAACAAGTAAAAACAATCTATAACAGCTACTATTTCCAGAATAGAATGGGTGTATATGCAGCCAGCCAGGATATCAACATTTTACAGCACCCTTTGTGCACAGCAGCTGTGTATACTACAACAACTTCTATGTTTAATGTGAAACACTACAAAATAAACTCAAAGATTAGTCAAAGTTTAAATGGAAATAACCAAAGTGAGCAACTAAGATCAAAAGGAAATGTCAATAAGAAGTAATTGAAATCAATGCTAAAATGTAAACAACACTTAGACAACCACCTATGCAAAAAAAATATTAAAGACTATTAACAAAGTTAACAAATGAACTATTAAAATGATTAATCGATGTTAGAACTAACTCAATGTCAATTAGTTCAAAGTTCTAATTCTAAAACTAGTTAGTGGACCATCAAGGCAAAAACAATTAATGAACCAATTAGGCTAAAAACAATTAGTGTGCGATTAAACTACAAGCAATTATGCTAAAAACAATTATCAAGCAATCAAGCTAAAAACGATTAGTGAACCATTAAGCTAAACAATTAGCGCACTTAAGAAAAAATCAATTAATGCGATTAAACCAACAATTCAATTAGTGCGATTAAGCAAAAAAATTCAATTAGTGAACAATTAGGCTAAAAAACAATTAATGGGTAATTAAGATAAACAAGCAATTAAGCAAAAACAATTAGCGAATGATTAAGAAAAAAATCAATTAGCAAAATCTAAGTCTACTTAGTCAAATTAATTAATTAACCTAAGTCAGAGATATATTCTTAACCACATCTAAACTTTACATCAAAACTCAATTTACAAAATGAAATTCTAAGAAAGTACAAATGAAATGTAAGGATACAATACCGATTTGGGGAGGTGCGAACTGAACAGGGCGTGTGGAAACGAATATGGGCTTTAGAAGTCGGTTTGGTATCAGAACACAAAGGGTTAACGAGAACCCTAAAGCCTTCAGTGCACATCATCTTCTCTACTTCTTCTTGAACGCATTTCTTCTTCTCGCCGCTTCTCTCCGTTCCTTCTTCTCCGTTCACACCTTTACGTTTTTCTTCGTTCTCATCAAACCACCCTATGCCTCAAACACCACCTTATTCTCTCCGTCTACACCACGCCGGTATCTCCTATGACGGCGGAGGTCTGCGTCAACTTCATAGGTAATGCTTTGATCTCACTTTTTCCCCAATTACTTTCTTCTATCATCTTCGCTCTTTCTTCTTCTGTACGGTTATTGTGCGGTTTCTTGAAGATTCGTTAATGTCGAATGCTCAGTTTGCAAATTGCCTTGAAATTTGGTTGTAGGTTCAACGGATTGATGATTGATGATGAAGGAAATTGAAGATGATAGATAATGGAGCTTGAAGGTGAATGGAGCTTGAAGTGTTGATGGTGAAGGTTTGAAGATAGAGGATTCAGAGAGAATGAAGGCGGAGAATGGAAGAAGATGAATTGAAGAGATGGTGAAAGTTTCTGTTAGAGGTTGTTAGGAAAATTGGTTAGTTAGAAATTCGGTTCCAAATTTGTTAGAGATTAAAGAAGATGAATTGAAGAGTCCTGTTAGTTTTTTTGTTGTGCAGGGTTTGTGATGAATTTTATTTGAAAACTGTTATCTTTTTTTATCTGCTGTGAAATGAGCTGCTATCTATTTTTCTCTTTTTTCTTCTTCAGTTCCACTGATTCCATTTTCAAACGATACAATATCCTGTGAGTGAGAACTAGTCTACGAGCTACCACTTTGTAAAAAGACTTCTAACACACTTAATACCTCTTAACACAAAGTGCTTTCTGCCAATTGGGAGGCAATCAGAGTATGAAATATCCATTATTATTTTAATTTGGAAGAATTGTTTTGACACTTGAATGGCTGACACACTTTAAATTCGTATTCATCACATCCATGCTTCCACCGACTTCTTCCAGCCTTATTCCAAATTTCTCAACCTACCCCTTCCTGTCGTGATCTTGATGTGAATTTGGTTATACATGGATACTAGAAATTAACGGGGTAAAAATGGTTAACTGATAAAAGGGATTTGTAATTTTGGAAATGAATATAAAAAATGGTTTTAGGTAAAAATGGACCTTTTGACTTGACTAGGACTATGGGCTATTTGGTTTAGAAAAATATGGATTTGAAAATTGAATATGGTTAAAATAAAAATGGATACGGACTTGAAAAGAATGGTTATTTGGGTTATTGAAAAATATGGATTTGAAAATTGAATATGGTTAAAATGTGGATAGTTGGAAGATGGACAAGAACACGGTCTAGCCAATGGATAGCCAAATGAATCCAAAACAGATCCTAAACTTTTTTCACAAGCCTCTGATAAAGTGCGCACAACTACCATTGAACAATCTTGTCACTGAAACAAAACATCTGAATCAAACATCCTCTGAATCTATGATCAAGTGAATCCTCACACGAATTTGATGAAGTCCACAACTTAACCTTGTAAACAAACCCTAATTTGGACTTCTTTGTTAGGAGATGACGCACTGCCTAATCTTCTTGATGAATTCTCTATGAGCAATCTTTTAAGTTTTGTATGATAGCAAATTGTGTGATAAATGCATATATAAATGCCTATGTGTTTGATGTGCATGTTATAAGATTAGTATGCATGTTTAGTTGGTACATATATGTGATTTTATACCTGTACTATGCTTTAAAGACAATACAATTGAGACATATCTTTATTGAAATCATAAAAACAATTTTCCTTATGCATGTATCGATCCATGTCTGTCTTGCATCGACACATACCTCTGTTAAAATCACAAAAACGTGTTTGCTTCAGTAAGGATCGATCCATACGAGTTTTGCATCGATACATGCTTCCTTGTTGTTAAGCCATGTATCGATTCATACGAAGTTTGCATCGATACATGCTTCTTTGATCTTTCTGAAATTTATCAAAGTTACAGTATGCATCGATGCATACATCTGTGTGTCGACTCATGTATGTTATATAACTACCATGTATCGACTCATACGAGTTTCGTATCGATACATAAAGTTGTTTCTTTTTCTAACCGTTTCTATTTCACATATAAGAAGGTTTTGACAGTTCAGTTAAAGACTAGAATTCGTTAGTGTGAAAATTGTGTAATCACAGCAAAAGCAAGTTTGGTGAGCATCAATTTTGTGAGCAGTTTTAGAGATCTGAAAGATACTTTATCTTCATCATCTTCTCAATCACTTTAATTCAAGAACATCAACACATAATCATTCTTGTTCATCGGATTAAAGGATCATCGAGATAACGTTCAGTGGTACGATCAAGGATCTAGCTGAGTTGAAGATTCAAAGGGGGTTTCGAGGAAAAACCATTGGTTTGTCCTTCAAGAACTGGTGTGTTCTTGAGGGTTTGTTAGTCACGTTTGCAGAACATATTCATCCGCAGCGTAGGGTTTGGAAATTTGGTAATTTCGCAATCAGGTCGTGGAACCGGTGAATTGTTTGTAATTCTTGCAAGGGAAATTCTTGGTTAAGCTCAGATCAAGTGAAGGTTCATACAAGAGAAAGATCTTGGGGTTTAGATTTCTGGCTTTGTATTGTAACCTTGTAAACAATGAATTCAACATTATTGATATAACAGGTCTCAATTTCAGTTTGAAATTAAGAGGGAGACGTACCCACACGCGAGGACGAAAGTGGGGAACTTCCTTACCAAATCTCTGCGTATTGTATTCTGTCCTTATCTCTCTTTACGTTTTCAACAATTTTGTGATTCATTTGGTGTATTGTGTCTTAACGTTTTATGATACAATAGTGGTAAGAAAACTTTTATCAAATCACCATTATTGTCAATCATTGAACACTCACACGCCAAGTGTTTGACAAAACTGTCAGCTGAGTTTTTGTTCATTGGAAATAGTATTTGTATGATAAGTGCATTTGATTCGATCCTAATCTGGTGTTAATAAATCTTTGTCATCCTAATATAAATCCAGCATTAATTCGTGTGTCCAGTTTTCTAGTAGCTGGTCCAGAATAGACGGAAGTCGATTCGGGATTGTAATTTTCCGCTAACTTTCAAAAACTCTGATAAGTATTTTTAAAACCTTGAGTTTCAAGGAGGTGATCTATTCACCCCCCTCTCGATCACTAGCCACACCGTCTAACAAGTGGTATCAGAGCACCGGTTCGCTGGTGCTTTGTGGCTGCTTGTAACGATATGGATTCTGAGCCAAACGGGGCGTACAATAGAGCGCCTGTTTTCAACGGTGAAAATTATGGCTACTGGAAAGACTGCATGCGAGTTCATATAAATTCTGTGGATAGGAATGTGTGGGCTGCCATTCAAAATGGTCCTTTTCAAATTACTATGAGAAATGAGGCTGGCGCCATAGTTCCTAAACCAGAAGAGGATTATGATGAGAAAGATGAGAAAAAGTGGTCGTGTGATTGGAGAGCTCGAAATATGCTAATTTCAGCACTTGGTGCTGATGAGTATTATCGGGTATCCCATTGCACGACAGCTAAAGAAATGTGGTATGCTTTAGAAATTGCCCATGAGGGTACTACTGAAGTTAAACAGTCCCGTATTAACACACTTAATCAAGAGTTCGAGCTCTTTCGCATGAAACAAGGAGAATCTATCTCTGACATGCAAAAGAGATTCGTTCATCTCATCAATCGTTTGAATGCCCTTGGAAAATCTGTCTCCAATGAAATAGCCACTAATAAAATTTTGAGATGTCTTAGCAGGGAATGGCAACCTAAAGTAACAGCTATTAAAGAAGCCAACGACCTCACGACGCTTACGATTACAACTTTATTTGGCAAGCTGGAAGAACATCAGCAAGAACTGGAAAGTCTTGAAATATTTGAGAACAAGAGTAAAAAGGAAAAGAATAAAAACAAAGAGAGTGAGAAGAAGCCAATAGCTCTTGTGGCCTCTAGCTCAAAGTCCTCACAAAAAGAGCAAAGTGACAATGATTCAAGTAGTGACGAAGATTCGGATGATGAGGAAATGGGACTTTTTGTTAAGAGATATAATAGATTCATTCGAAAGAATGGAATCAAGCATTCCGACAAAAATCTCATTAAGTTCCGAAGACAATCTACAGAGTCAAAACAGGAAGAGAATAAGAAGCATAGAGTAAAAGGATCTTGCTTTAATTGTGGTAAATCTGGACATTATAAGACAGAATGTCCTATGAGGAAAAAGGATAAAGGAAAAGCTTCACCAAAAAGGTTCAATAAACAAAGAAGAGCTTATATTGCGTGGGAAAGTGATAGTGATTCATCAAGCTCACAAAGTTCAAATGATAGTGATGAGACAACAAATCTGTGTCTTATGCCTCACACCAAAAATCAGTCCCACCACAAGAAGAAGATCAATGATAAGAAAGTAAGACAAGCCTACTATAGTAATTTTTTTTCTATGTCTTTTTCTGAACTGAAAATAGCTTTTGAAAAACTGCATAACGAAGCTTTAGATGCTTTTAAAAGATTATCTTCCGATAAACAAATTTTTTCATTCTTGGAAGGTAAAGTATACAAAGCTGAAAAAGATTTAGAAAGTTTGAAAGCTAGTATTGCAGAAAATTCAAAAGATATCAATATTAACGGATGTAGTAAAATTAGGTATTGTGAAGCTTGTCATATTTGGCAACAAGAGGTTAACACTCTTAAAGTCAAATTGGAAAAAGCCTTACAACCCAAGGTTACTTATGCCGTTGATTCTAGGTTGTTTAAGAAGTCATTAAATCCACCATATGCAAAATACTCTTTTATTCCAAAGGATTTAATGAACAAACATAAACAAATACATCATCATGGCGTATGTCATTATTGTTGTCGTGCTGGTCATACCATTGAAAAATGCAAGTTTAGGAGATTTCTTGTTCCTAAAGGCATTTATCAATGGAAGCCTAAAGGCAACCATGTTACCACTTACCCACATGGACCCAATGAAAATTGGGTACCTATTTCTCTCTTTTGATATTGTAGGATGAGTGTCTTGCATCCGTAGATAGAAGATGGTTTCTAGACAGCGGGTGTTCAAGGCACATGACGGGTGATATATCGCTTTTTATAGACTTCAAAGCAAAGAAGAAGGGATATGTTACTTATGGAGACAATAACAAAGGAGCTATACTTGGCAAAGGTAGTGTAGGTAATCCCTCTACCACTACTATTTCTGATGTCCATCTAGTAGAGGGACTTAAACACAATTTGTTAAGTATTAGTCAATTGTGCGACAAGGGTTACAAGGTTTCTTTCACAAAAACTTGCTGTATAATTGAACATACTGAATAGAATATTGTGTTTAAGGGTGTAAGAGTAAACAATATCTATATGCTTGATCTTTTTGATGTATCTTTCATAAGCACTAAGTGTCTAGTTGCCTTGAATGATGATTCTTGGATTTGGCACAGACGTTTAGCGCATGTTAATTTCGATTTGCTTAATAAGGTTGTATCCAAGGATCTAGTAGTCGGTCTTCCAAAAATAAAATTTTCAAAAGACCACCTATGTGACGCGTGCCAAATGGGAAAACAAACAAGGATCTCTTTTAAGTCCAAAAATGTAATTTCAACTTCACGACCCCTTGAGCTTCTCCATATGGATCTCTTTGGACCTTCTAGGACAAAGAGTCTAGGTGGAAATTATTATGGTTTCGTAATCGTTGATGACTATTCTAGATTTACTTGGACTATATTCCTTCATAGCAAAGATGAAACTTTTTCCGCTTTCAAGAGTTTTGCAAAACTGTCCCAAAATAAAATGAACTCCAAAATAGTTACAATTCGAAACGATCATGGAGGTGAATTTCAAAACCACCTCTTTGATAAGTACTGTGATAAGTATGGTATTGAGCATAACTTTTCAGCTCCTCGAACTCCACAACAGAATGGCGTTGTGGAGCGCAAAAATCACGTTTTAGAGGAGTTGGCAAGAACAATGCTAAATGAGGGTGGGTTACCAAAATATTTTTGGGCTGATGCAATTAGTACAGCCTGTTATGTTTTAAACAGGATTTTAATTTGTCCTATTTTAAATAAAACCCCTTATGAGCTTCTAAAAGGAAGAAAGCCAAACTTGTCACATCTTCACGTATTCGGTTGTAAGTGTTTTGTTTTGAATAATGGTAAAGAAAAACTTGGGAAGTTTGATGCAAAAGCGGATGAAGGTATCTTTCTTGGATACTCACAATCAAGTAAAGCATATAGAGTGTATAATAAGCGTTTACTTTCTGTTGAAGAATTTGTCCATGTTTCTTTTGACGAGTCTTATCCAAAAAATGTCGGAAAAGGTATTTCTTTTGATGACGCAGGTGTATCTACAGAAGACATACTCAAAGAAGCTGTTTCGGAAATTGATCAGTCCAAAACATAAGACAATGAGGAGGAGGAAGATACCAGTCACGTAAAAGATAAGGAAGAAGGGCAAGCTGAAGTGAATGACCTTCCACCAGCTTGGATATCTTCGAAAGACCATCATATTGACAACATTTTGGGAGATATCTCAAAGGGAGTAATGACTCGTTCTAGGATAAGTAATTTCTGTTCTCACTTCGCTTTTGTTTCTCAAGTAGAACCTAAAAATGCCAAAGAGGCCTTGATTGATGAATTTTGGCTAATGGCCATGCAAGAAGAGCTTAATCAATTTCAAAGAAATGACGTTTGGGAACTTGTTCCTTGTCCGCGAGATCATCATATCATAGGCACTAAATGGGTTTTTAGAAATAAGCTTGATGAAAACGGAGTGATAACTAGGAACAAAGCACGTTTAGTGGCACAAGGGTATAACCAAGAGGAGGGCATAGATTATGAGGAAACTTATGCTCCAGTTGCTCGCCTTGAAGCTATACGTCTCTTGCTTGCTTATGTGTGTTCTAAGAATTTTAAGCTTTACCAAATGGACGTAAAGAGTGCGTTTCTAAACGGTGTCCTAAATGAAGAGGTATACGTCTTACAACCTCCTGGTTTTGAGAATGCTGAATATCCAGATTATGTTTACAAATTAAAACGAGCTTTGTACGGTCTTAAGCAAGCCCCTCAGGTTTGGTATGAAAGACTTAGCAAATTTCTACTTGATCATGGATATTCAAGAGGTAAAGTGGATACCACTCTCTTCATTAAACACAAGGGAAAACACATTCTTTGGTTCAACTAACATACACTTGGTCGAAGAGTTTTCAAAGGTTATACAGGGTGAATTTGAAATGAGTCTCATGGGGGAGCTAAATTACTTCCTCGGTCTCCAAATAAAGCAGCTTGATGAGGGTACAGCTGTGTGTCAAACAAAATACTGCAGAGAACTGCTCAAGCGCTTTGGAATGAACGATTCAAAATCAATCGACACCCCTATGCCTACCAAGGGGAATCTAAATAAAGATGAACACGGTAAGAGTGTAGATGTCAAAAGGTATAGAGGTATGATTGGGTCTCTCTTGTATCTTACTGCATCTAGACCTGACATCATGTTTAGTGTTTGTATATGTGCACGATATTAATCAAATCCTAAGGAATCACACTTGAAAGCTGTCAAGCGTATATTTAGATATCTTCATGGAACATCTAAATATGGGCTCTGGTATTCCAAAGGGAGCGATTGTAGCCTAGTAGGTTACTCCGATTCTGATTTTGCTGGCTGCAAATCAGATAGGAAAAGCACTAGTGGTACATGTCACTTATTTTCAAACTCTTTGGTAAGCTGGCATAGCAAAAAGCAGGTGTCTGTCGCATTGTCAACTGCTGAGGCTGAGTACGTTGCAGCCGGTAGTTGTTGCGCTCAGATTTTGTGGCTGAAGCAACAACTACAAGATTTCGATATTCAACTCAAACGTATTCCAATAAAATGTGATAACACAAGTGCTATAAATCTTACTAAGAATCCTGTTTTACATTCACGCACTAAACACATAGAGATTAGGCATCACTTTCTTCGCGATCATGTTGAAAAAGAGGACGTTGTATTTGAGCATGTTGATACTAAAAACCAACTTGCTGACATTTTTACTAAACCATTAGCAACGGAACCGTTCTTCAACATTCGTCGTGAATTAGGGATCTTAGATCTCTCTTCATTGATGTCTTAAGCATGTTGGTCCTTATTTATATATGTCTCACTTTGTTTGTTGAGATTTGTTTTTAGACCTCATTCGTACTTCATAAGGTTACATCAACAGAGGTAATATCATTCCTTTCTATATCTCTTTGGAACTATGTGATTTGTGTATGTTCGAACAAATTCTTTAAAATCGTTTATATGTATACCTTTGCATATGTTGTTTGAACATTAATGTTTGATTTGAGGATTATACTTGAGCATATTTATCATGACATAATTCATATTGCATTGACTTAGGGTTGCTAACAGGTTTCTATACTCAACTGGTATTCAAAAATTAGTTAAAAATTAGTTTAGCATCAGTATGTATCGATGCAACAAGTGCATGTGTCGATACATTCTAGTTTCCGGTCGATGCATTCGTGCTATGGGTCGATTCATATTGTTTTTATTTCACATTTTTCAAACTTGTTTCAGTATGTGTCGATGCATCCGAGTTTTGTGTCGACACATAGGACATTTTAAAAACAATAAATTCGTGAAATGGATCGATTCATAACCCCTTGTATCGATGCATACTAATTGTTTTACAATAAATGCATGCTAATTAAGTTCTGGATCGACACATCAGCCAAATTTATAGGTCTCATTCATTCACTCTAGACTCTCTCCTCCTCTCATACCCAAGCGGCTAACCCTAATCTCTTCAAACATCTTCATCTCCTAAACCCTAATTCACCTCCTATCCCTCATTCATCTTAACTCTTCTTCAATTCATCACCATGCCTCCAAGAACCATTCCTGCTAGACAAAGAGGAAGAGGAAAAGGAAAGGAACCTATTGGTACTTCTCATTAGTCTCCACCACCACCAGAAATCCTTCCTAGTGCGCTGACTCTCCTTCATCCTGCCATTGCTGATGAGTTTGAGACTTTTTTTAAGACAAGGTTAGTTATGAAACCACATATCTTTAATAAAACGGATGCTTCCACTCTGCACCTCAATGATATTGTTGATCTGTTGAATGTGCAAAAGCTTGGTACATTTTTGAGCATAAATGATAATTATCATGAGGACTTTATTCGCATCTTTTATGCTGGTCTACAATCTGGTAGAGGTTATATGTTCAAATGTTCTATTGGAACCAGAACTTATACATTTGAAGCTGCTGATTGGGACAAAGTGTTTCAAATCCCTTTTGGGGTGCCTGGAATGAAGAACTGGCATGACCAGAGCTTTGATACTGACTTTAAAATAAAGGAATATGTTGCATCCATTTTAAAACTGGATAGACCTCTGGGTGAGGATGAACCACTCACATCTGGTATGATTACAAGCATACCTAGAATCCTTCACTGGATTGTCTCGCATATTTTGCGTCCAAGATCCGGTGGTCATTCTAGGTTGGATAGACCAGATATTCACCTTGTGTACCTTCTTCAAAATAAGGTTTCATTGAATTGGCCAAACTACTTTGTGAAACGCATATTTCTTATGCGTAACAGTTCGAAGAATATTACACTTGGATATGCTGCTCAGATTATGAGAATCATAAAATACTGGAATATAGCCATACCTTTAGTACCTCTTATATCTCCCACTTCTGCTCAAGAGTTCAACACTGCCACTTTATCTCATATGGGATACCGGTGGGATAAGGAGCGTAAATGTTTTTACTTTTTGGAAAGGGGATCCAAAACAAGGGTGTATAATTTTGATGTGCCTTCTGAACAAGTTTTCATGACTGAAGACCAAATGGATGAAGAAATGAATGATGTCAATGACGAGAATCAGCCTGAAGCAAATGCTAATGCTGGTTGGGGTGATTGGGTGCCACAAAGGTGGTCTCCAAAAAATTATGAACCAACTCCAACTGTTCCTCCGTTCTCTGGTGCTGCTTCTTCTTCAACAGCTCCTGCGTATTTGACTAAAATGTTTCAGCAAATGGAGCTTGCCAATCAAGCCCGTCATGAACAGGCGCTTGCTTGGCATAATCAACAGAATGAGTGGCATAAAGAGCATCGTGAGTGGCACGATGAGCACACACGAATGTATCACAATCAGCATTCTTGGCACATGGACTTGGTTAAATGGCATCAAGTTTTTTACAATGAAATGCCTGGTTTTATGGACGATTGCCGTGCCAATCCTGGTATCATGGACAGGTTCAGAAGCGTTGAAGTTCAGAACCGGTTCAGGCAATATAGCTTCATGGGCCATAATCCTGATGAGATGCCTCCTCCGCCGCCTCCACCAAGTTTCAGAGATCCTGATAGAGCTGATGAGGAGTCCTGTGGAGGCCATAACCCTTTTTAAGCCATCATCATGTCATTTCATTGCATTTCATTTCATAATCATGTTGCTTAAGTTTCTTTGTTAAATTGTACAAACTTTGTATGTTTTGGTAGTTCTTATGTAATTCTAAGTACTTTGTTATACAGTTCAATGCTTATTTCTTTTATTTCTGTTTACTTGTGTTATTTTTTTTGCCCTTTCTTTGTCATTCTTTGTGAGTGATTGTTTTATGTTAAGCTTCTTTCTTTGTGATTGTTAGCTTCAATATCAATTTTGCTGTTTAGTGCTACATCATTCTAGCCTTGTGACTCTTTACACAGATTGTCTTTTTCTTCTTTTTGCTGTTGACAAAGGGGGAGAAGAAAGAAAACAAGATGTTGACAGCCATGCACAAACTCAGGGGGAGTGTTCTATCACACATCTTGCAAATTTGCCATCATCAAAAAGGGGGAGTTTGTGAGCAATCTTTTAAGTTTTGTATGATAGCAAATTGTGTGATAAATGCATATATAAATGCCTATGTGTTTGATGTGCATGTTATAAGATTAGTATGCATGTTTAGTTGGTACATATATGTGATTTTATACCTGTACTATGCTTTAAAGACAATACAATTGAGACATATCTTTATTGAAATCATAAAAACAGTTTTCCTTATGCATGTATTGATCCATGTCTGTCTTGCATCGACACATGCCTCTGTTAAAATCACAAAAACGTGTTTTCTTCAGTAAGGATCGATCCATACGAGTTTTGCATCGATACATGCTTCCTTGTTGTTAAGCCATGTATCGATTCATACGAAGTTTGCATCGATACATGCTTCTTTGATCTTTCTAAAATTTATCAAAGTTACAGTATGCATCGATGCATACATCTGTGTGTCGACTCATGTATGTTATATAACTACCATGTATCGACTCATACGAGTTTTGTATCGATACATAAAGTTGTTTCTTTTTCTAACCGTTTCTATTTCACATATAAGAAGGTTTTGACAGTTCAGTTAAAGACTAGAATTCGTTAGTGTGAAAATTGTGTAATCACAGCAAAAGCAAGTTTGGTGAGCATCAATTTTGTGAGCAGTTTTAGAGACCTGAAAGATACTTTATCTTCATCATCTTCTCAATCACTTTAATTCAAGAACATCAACACATAATCATTCTTGTTCATCGGATTAAAGGATCATCGAGATAACATTCAGTGGTACGATCAAGGATCTAGCTGAGTTGAAGATTCACAGGGGGTTTCGAGGAAAAACCATTGGTTTGTCCTTCAAGAACTGGTGTGTTCTTGAGGGTTTGTTAGTCACGTTTGCAGAACATATTCAGATCAAGTGAAGGTTCATACAAGAGAAAGATCTTGGGGTTTAGATTTCTGGATTTGTATTGTAACCTTGTAAACAACGAATTCAGCATTATTGATATAACAGGTCTCAATTTCAATTTGAAATTGAGAGGGAGACGTACGCACACGTGAGGACGAAAGTGGGGAACTTCCTTACCAAATCTCTGCGTATTGTATTCTGTCCTTATCTCTCTTTACGTTTTCAACAATTTTGTGATTCATTTGGTGTATTGTGTCTTAACGTTTTATGATACAATAGTGGTAAGAAAAATTTTATCAAATCACCATTATTGTCAATCATTGAACACTCACACGCCAAGTGTTTGACAAAACTGTCAGCTGAGTTTTTGTTCATTGGAAATAGTATTTGTATGATAAGTGCATTTGATTCGATCCTAATCTAGTGTTAATAAATCTTTGTCATCCTAATATAAATCTAGCATTAATTCGTGTGTCCGGTTTTCTAGTAGCTGGTCCAGAATAGACGGAAGTCGATTCGGGATTATAATTTTCCGCTAACTTTCAAAAACTCTGATAAGTATTTTTAAAACCTTGAGTTTCAAGGAGGTGATCTATTCACCCCCCCCTCTCGATCACTAGCCACACCATCTAACATTCTCATCTTCCAATGATTTGTGGGATCAAATGGGAGGATATATGATGTAAGAGACCTTTGAGACTTGATTGAAGACCCTTGGCTCTTGTTCCCTTGCTTTGGATGATCAACACCTTTGAAAATCACTGATCCCACGCCCTTATGCAAGATGGAATGCTAAATGCTTAATGTTTTGTTTTTCTATGCTTGAATGCAATGTAATGAAATGAAAGCTCATGCTAAATGACATGAAGAAATAAGAGGGAAAATTTTGGGGTATTACAGATAGTTATTGTATTGATGGAGTTATGATATATAGAGCCATGAAAGTGGAGTTATGATAGTTGTTGTATTGCATGGTCAAAGAAAGTATGATATTTGTCTTTGCATGAGATGTTTATCTTGCTCAATAATTGCTTTGATGATTATCTTTGTGATATGATGATTACTTGTTTAAGTATGATTTAAACTTGATTCTTGATAGATTTAGGTTATCGTATGAATGTTACTTGTTTAAGTTGATGCATGTTTACTTGTTTAGGTATTGCTTAGATTTGAATCTTGTTAGGTTTAGGATGAATTGCTCTAATGCTTGGTTACTTGTTTAAGTATGCTTGGTTACTTGTTTAAGTACGCTTGCTCTTAAGTATGTTGCTTGTTTGTGATTACATGTTGCCACTTATCAAGTTATGACTTATAATTGGTCAATTAATGATATTTCATTTTATGATACGTGTACAGGGGGATCTTGGTAATTTTAACCTATCTTGACACTGTGTGGGTCTAGAAGTTGTTTACATCCCTACAGGTAAATATTTTTTATTTTTGTTTTTGTTTATTTTAATTAGTATAACTATGGATAAGAAATGGATGTCTTCAAGTCGATTGTCGAAAGAGTACGAGAATGGGGTATCGGAATTCGTTAAGTTTGCTGTTGCGCACGCCAAAGACCCCAGCCGAATGAGATGTCCTTGCTTGGATTGTTGTTTTGGGAGTCGGGTTGACGCAGTTCAGTTGGTATCGCATTTAATGAGGAGTGGAATTGATAGAAGTTATACATGTTGGAATTTGCATGGTGAGAAAATTAACGGGAATGTTGAACCGGGGGATAATACGAACTATGCTTCAAACGACAATGGCACAGATACATACGATTCTGATCGAGTCGAAGAGATTGCAGAAGCACTTGAAGAAGATCTTAAGGATTGTCCCAAAATGTTTGAGTGGTTGGTAAGCGATGCAGAGAAACCGTTATATAATGGTTGCACCAAATTCACAAGATTGTCTGCGGTATTAAAGTTGTACAACTTAAAGGCGGGCAATGGATGGTCGGATAAAAGTTTCACAGAGTTATTGGCCCTTATGAAAGATATGCTTCTAGAGGATAATGTTCTTCCCAATCGAACATATGAGGCCAAAAAGATGTTGTGCTCTATTGGCATGAGCTATGATAAGATACATGTCTGTCCAAATGATTGTGTTTTGTTTTGAAATGAGTATGCATCGTTAAATGAGTGTCCTAAATGCGGTGTCTCTCGATATAAGGAAAAGTTGTCTCCAGCAAAAGTCTTATGGTATTTTCCTATAATTCCGAGATTTAGACGCATGTTTCGTAGTGAGACCGATTCAAGACACTTAACTTGGCATACAGATGAAAGAACTATTGATGGAAAGTTTCGACATCCGGCAGATTCACCACAGTGGATGAAATAATTGATGATGATTATCCTAAATTTGGAAAAGAAGCAAGAAACCTTCGCTTGGAATTATCTACTGATGGAATGAACCCACACGGTCTTCAAAGTATCTCACAAAGCACTTGGCCTGTGATCATAATGATTTATAACCTACCTCCATGGCTATGTATGAAGCGTAAGTACATGATGTTATCTATGTTAATTTTTGGGCCTAGACAACCAGGGAATGACATAGACGTATACTTGGCACCCTTAATCGAAGATTTAAAGTTTTTGTGGGAGAACGGTGTGGAGGTTTATGATGGGTATAGGAAAGAAAGATGTGAGTACTCAGTTTGGAAAGCCTTTTGTACATACACTTGTCAAGAGTGGGTGGAAGAAGAGGTCAATTTTTTTTGAACTGCCATATTGGAAGTTGTTGTATGTAAGACATTTTCTCGATGTTATACATATTGAAAAAAATGTATTTGACAGTGTTATTGGTACGTTACTCAATATACAAGGAAAGTCTAAGGATGGCCTTAAAGCAAGAAAGGACCTGGTAGCGATGGGAATAAGAAATGAATTAGGACCCATGAAAGATATGTTCGCATGTGGGTGTTTGATTATGAGAAGTTTCAGATTCCTATATTTCGTTGCAAGTGGGTTGAAAATAATAATGGCGTACGAATGGATAAGTCAGGATTTTTGCAAGTGGATCTTAATAGGGTGGGGTACAAAGATGAGCCTTTTATTCTAGCCTCTTAAGCTAAACAAGTGTTCTATGTCACTGATCCGACAAGTACAAAATGGTCTATAGTGCTTTTATCTAACAAAGTAATTGATGAAAACATTGGAGATCAAGGTGATATTGATGTTGATATTGAATCATTTACTAGAAATTATCAAGATGAAAATATTATAGCGAATGAATCATATACAAGAAATGAT
This sequence comes from Lathyrus tuberosus, assembly GCA_022829125.1. Lineage (NCBI taxonomy): Eukaryota > Viridiplantae > Streptophyta > Magnoliopsida > Fabales > Fabaceae > Lathyrus > Lathyrus tuberosus. The sequence goes on along the minus strand of JALAZF010000326.1, from coordinate 6,682,392 downwards.
CATAATGAGGGTATTTGGATCAAACTAACCGTCTGTGTTATTAAGAGACGGGTAGAACATATTCTAACCAAGAAAAGAAAGAGACGTTAGTGAAAAAGGTACTAGTTATAAAATTATAGCTTATATCATTCAATAATATTAATTAGTTGTCATGTTATATATAGCTTATATCATTCAATGGATTATGGATTATGGATTTTTATATTTGTCATTTAATTTTTATTTTTTTTCTTTCTTACAGGTGAAATGGCTAGTGACCACGACGACACACACGAGACACATGATGAAAATGAAGCTCAGAAGGTATATTAATTTTCACAACGTTGCTTATTAGTGATGCTACTTGATAACACAAAGCAACTATATATTAATTCTTATTTGTTTGTCTATGTGTAGTGCCCTCGTCAGTGTAATGACATAGACTGCGGGTATTTCGTTTTGAGGTTTATGATAGAAATCCTTCAAATGGATCGATTAGAGATTCCTATTACGGTATGCATGGATTTATAACTTAGGATTTATTTTAATATTTATCGGATATGTCATATAATTTTTTATTTTTAACTAAATCATGCATTTTTTGTTTTGTTATGTAGTACTTTGATGAATACGCGTGTTCTCATTACACGAAGGATAAATTGCAAGAAATTAAGGAGGAATTGTGCGAATACATTATTGGAAAAAAAGTCATATAAGGTATAGGATAATGGGATTATGTGAATGTATAGTTTTGTGAATGGTTTATTTTATGGGATTGTATAGTTTTGTGAATGGTTTATGTTATTTATGTGATTTTGGAATGTAATTGTATAGTTTTGTGAATGGTTAATGTAAATGACTTGAATTATAATGGAAATGGTTTATGTGATTTATGGGATTAGTGGAAATGGTTAATGAACCATACTAGAAATTGTTAATGGAAATGTGAAATATACATGTTTATTGAAATGACTTGAATTATACAGGTTTCTGTATAAAAAAATGGTTAAAATAGGATTTTTAAAAAAAATCATTAAAATTATACGTAGAGAAAAGACAGCGTTTTCTAGAAAAAGCGCTGTCTATAGTTCACAATAGAAAGCGATTTTCCTAAAAAGCGCCCTCTAAAGGTATAGAAAAATTCATAACTAAAATTATAGGCATACATTAGACAGCGCTTTTAAAAGCGCTGTCTAAAGGGGGCCTTTAGAAAGCGCTTTTCCTAAAAAGCGTCCTCTAAAGGTATAGAAAAAATTACATTAGACAGCGCTTTTAGACAACGTTTTTTCTTGAAAAAGCGCCCTCTAAAGGTATAGAAAAATTGATAATTAAAATTATAGGCATACTTTAGACAGCGCTTTAGAAAGAGCTGTCTAAAGGGGGCCTTTAGACAGCGCTTTTTATTGAAAAAATGCCCTCTAATGTATACTTTAGAGAGCGCTTTTTCGTAAATAAAAAGCGTTGTCTTTACCTACGCCAACGCTGCCTTAGGCAGCGCTTTTAAGCGTTGTCTAAGGCCTAAAAAAGCGCTGTCTAATGTCTTGTTTGGCGTATTGAGAGATAACAAAGGCAAGAAGGGTAAGTCTAAACAAAGAGACCATGAAGATCATGATGATAATCGTGTTACTACTGCTACTAGTGATAATCTTGTTATTCTTCGTGATCATGAGACTGTTAATCTTGTATCAGATGGGAGCATGTGGATAGTTGACAGTGGTGCTACATTGCATTTTACATCAATGAAAGATTACTTCACATCTTATACTTTTAGTGATTTTGGAGTGTTGAAGATGGGTAATGATGGTGTATCAAAGGTCATTGGTGTTGGGGATGTTTGCATGAAAACCAACATGGGAATGCAATTGTTGCTTAGAGGTGTCAAACATGCTCCAGATGTCCGCTTTAATTTGATCTTTGTGCATATGCTACATGATTGTGGTTATGATAATTACTTTGGTTCTATAAAGTGGAAACTCAACAAAGGTAACTTGGTTGTGACTAGAGGGAAAAAGCTTTCTAAACTGTATTGGAAAAAAGCTTTGGTTGCTAGGGACAGTATTGGAAAGTTTTGGCCAAAATAGATGTTCTTCCTCGATAAAATAATGTAGATTTGGAGAAGTGTTCTCATTGCATGGCTGGTAAACAGACTACAGTATCTTTCAAGAGATATCCTCCCTCAAGGAAGTCAAAGTTGCTTCAATAGGTACATTATAATGTTTGTGGTCCATTAAAGGTAAAATCCTTTAGTGGTGCACTTTATTTTGTTACCTTTATTGATGATTGCTCTAGGAAACTATGGGTTTATGCCTTGAAGACAAAAAACCAAATGTTGGAAAATTTCAAATAATCCTATGCTTTGGTTGAAAGGCAGACAGGCGAGAAGCTGAAATGTGTTCGTTTAGACAAAGGTGGAGAGTATTGTGGACCATTTGTTTCCCATTGCAAGCAACATGGTATTGCACATGAAAAGACTCCTCCTAAAACTCCTCAATTGAATGGTTTAGCAGAGAAGAAGAATCGAACAATAATTGAGAGAGTAAGGTGTATGCTCTCTTAAGCTAAGTTGCTTAATCATTATTAAGATGAGACATTTTACATGGAAGTGCATGTTCTTAATCTCACTTTAACTGTTCCTTTAAACAGTGAAGTTCCATACAAAATTTGGTTTGGAAAGAATGTAAAGTATGATCATTTGAGAGTCTTTGGTTGTAAGGCTTTTGTGCATATTCCAAAGGATGAAAGATCCAAGTTGGATGAAAAGTCAAAACAATATATCTTCGTTGGCTATGGGCAAGATGAGTTTGGTTACAGGTTGTATGATCCTTTAGGGAAGAAGATTATTCAAAGCCACGAAGTTGTGTTTATGGAAGACCAAACTATACATCCAAGAAAGATATCAATTCATCTAATGTTGATCCAGTTCGGTTACCTAGTCATAATTTGGATGCTATTGGTGGTGATGATCACAATGATGAGCCATATGATTATGTTGATGATTAACAACTTGGAGATGAAGTAAATATTCCAACTAATGATGGTGAAGGGGAGAGCGATATGTTACAGGGTGATAATCTTGGTGAAGCTCTAGAATCGTCTCAAGTTCAACTTAGGAGTACTAACAGGTAGAAAAACCTTCTACAAGGTATAATTCTTATGAGTATGTGATCTTGACTGATGAGGGTGAACCCAAGTGTTTTCAAGAGGCCATGAAAAGTGATGAAAATCAAAAGTGGATGGATGCATTGCATGATAAGATGAAATCATTGCATGATAGCCACACTTATGATATAGTGAAGTTGCCTAAAGGTAAAACGACTTTTGAAAAAAAATGGATTTTTAGAGTTAAACATGAGAGCTATAACACCCTAAACCCCCGCGACATAATATTATTACAATAATAAAATATCAGAGTCAATTTAAAACAACAAGGGTATTCAGGATGCTACTTCAACAAAACTTACTCATGAAATAGACATGTAACACATAAATCATTTTTCAAAAATAAAATTATTTTAATATGCAGTGGAAAAGTAGCTATTTAACATCATAACCAAAACAGTAGTTCAAATCCTTCAATTAAACATCGACCAAATAACAAAACAACTAAGCTCTCCAAAACCCCGGTGTTACACATCAGAGCAGACGCCGACACAACGAAGCAAAGTAGAAGACTTCATCTTCACTCACTCTGACTCCGCACTAATCCTGATCACCTGCACGTTACCCATGTGGAGGCAACATTCAAACAGAAGGGGTGAGATTCTCAATCCATAAAGAAATATATGATATAAGCATAAGAGCATGTAATCAAATATGGAATCTGCCCTATTATCAACACATCCACGAATTCACAACATACACCTCAGCACATAATCAACAACTCATCATACAACGACATAATGCAATGCAATGAGACATACAACCTGACTCAATACATGTGGTACCAATCGATCCCTTTTTCATGATCAGATTCCCGTCGGAATTCCATATACGTCGCTCACACCCCACATGGGCACACGACATTCGTGATCGCTCACACCCCACATAGGCACACGATCACCCGTAATCTCTCACACCCTACATAGGCACATGATTATCTCAACCACAACAACATCATGATTCTACTATAAGAATCTAAATAAGTCGCTTACACCCCACATGGGCACACGACTTATTCTACAACTAATGCAACATGGCATGCATCAACAACAATGATAATCATAATTATCACATACTTAGCAATGTCAATGATAATACGCCATCACAGGCCAGCAACAACACATAACAGCAGCATGCATAACAACATCAGCAACATAAAGTATGACAGCAAACATTATCAACAACGATTCCATACATCACACATAATAAAATGTTCAACATGAAATCGACCACAACACATAACAGTGCAGCTTACCACAACTAATCCACACGAAAACAGTACCTGCTAAACCTGCAGAGATACATCATACAACTGTAACCCAAGAATATGCGACCGTTTACACGTTTCGACACTCAACACAACAAAACTGGATCGAAACAGAATTCTATGTCGAATCATTGGAAATCTAATTTTAAAAATATTTTTAGTAGAAATAACGTGTTTCCAGCTTTCCAACGATCCGAACGGCAACTGAAACAGACACTTGAGTTAAAAGTTACGAATTTTCGAAGTTTGGAAATTTCTGTACATGACAACAGAATTCTGCTACTGTCACGTTCGCCACAGATTCGCTGTGCGAACCTCTCAGTGAATCCCTTCGCTAGGGAGTTCACTTAGAGAACTCGCCATGAAGCCCTGACTCCATACAAAATCTAGAGAGCGTCACTTTTCCACTCTCCCTTCGCCATCGTCCTCGCTGGGCGAACCACCTCGCTGGCAACCTCTCCATGCGAACAATCCGGCGAGCTCCTCCCTTCCACCTCCAAAACTCAACGTACCCACTGTTTCGTTTGCTGCCTAGTTTGCTGTGCGAACCTGACGCGAACGTTCGCTGTGCGAACCTTTCCTTCGCCCAGCGAACCTGCGATTCTACATAATTGTAGTCGCTGTTCCAACTCCTCCATCCCCATTAAAACCTCATTTAGCACCTCCAAACAGTCTATAATGCAACAAAATTCATAGAAACGACTAATACTCATCAAAACATATCATTTACACAAAAGGGCATCGAAACCTAACGGTAAACATAGGCCTTTTCACTCAGGGCTTCGAAGCCAAACTTTCGAATCCCACATCAACAACTTTCAAGAGGTATTATCATAAACAATTACCCACCCAACATGCAATTATCATATAATCCCTTTTAAGATAGAAGAACCCCACCCTTACCTTGAGGTTTTTCTTTCCACAGAATAATATAATTAAATATTATTAATCCACTTGCCCTTTCATCTCACCACCAACACCTCAAGTCCCACAATTCCAAGATCACTACCATTACTAAAGACAACTCAAGCGTCACAAAATACATACAACCACACATAAACAACAACAATTCATAATTTAATTATTAAAAAAAATAATTAAATTAAATTTGGGCGTTACAACTCTCCCCCACTTGGAATATTTTCGTCCTCGAAAATTTACCTTATTCAAACAGCTCTGGATACGGCTCTCGCATCCTGCTTTCCAACTCCCAGGTCATGTTCCCACCAGTAGCGGCTCCCCACGCCCCCTTCACAAGAGTGATCCGTTTCCTCTAAGTTGCTTTACTTCGCGGTCCTCAATCCGTATAGGTAAAGCCTCAACCGTAAGGTTATCCCTTACTTCTACATCATCCATCGGAATCACATGTGACGGATCTGGAACATACTTCTGAAGCTGTGACACATGGAATACATCATGCAAATTTGATAATATGGGCGAAAACGCCACTCTGTAGGCAACAGGTCTAACTCTCGCAGAAATCTGATATGGACCAATAAACCGAGGAGTAAGCTTCCTCGACTTCAATGCCCGTCCAACACCGATCACCGGAGTGACTCTCAAAAACACATGGTTGTTAGATGATGGCTAGGATCTAAAAGGGGGGGGTTGAATAGATCCTTCGAGTTTTACACGCAAATGGCTTTCCAAAAATTTGGTTTTAAAAGTTTGATGGAAGCGGCCACTGAATTACGTCTACAACGAACCTCTACTAGAGGGATCAGATATGGACGACAATATTGGGAATGAATTATGGATGAGAAAAATTCAGATTGATTAACACAGTTTAAACGCAATCAACAATGTTTTATTTGCTTGATAGTTAATCCAACCCAATGAGGTAAATCGACAAACAATTAATTGTGAATACGTACGATTTTGCGTTGAAACAAAATTATTGAACACTTGTTGTGCTTAACACACTAAGTGCAGATTTCAAAGTAATGTAATGTTGAGGTGCTCCTAAATATAATCCAAGGGATTGTATCAAATTTACAAAACAATTTAACAACTCAATATAACACTAGTTCAGAAATTTCGATCAATTTAAACTTCGCAAAATCGAATGATATCAAACGTAAAGAGTTAAGGGAGAGAGAGAACAAACACGATTTGATTAGGCAGTTCCCCAATCGTCCTCGCTTTGGGTACCTCTGCCCCCAATTCCATAATTGGAATTGATATATATATATATATATATATATATATATATATATGTTGCTTTTTGCAAATTGTTTATACAAGAGAAGAACAATGAACATCCGAACTCTCAAACGTCTTTGATTGTTGATGCAGAGTCTTATTTCCCCTTAATTCAAGACGAATCAAGTGCCTCGAATTCGGTTGAACAAGTCACCGTCCCACGCTACTAGACTGCAAGAAACCACCGTTCTTCCGTCACCTTCACTCGACCGACTTCAATTCTCCGTAATTCGATGCCCAAACCTTTCTTCTACGATCCTCCGACTGTAGCTACTAAACCGAAATGATACTCTATTCTTCGGTAACCTTCGTACGGGTGAATCCCTGTAGAACGAAACAGTTTGTGCCAATACCCCCCCAAAATCACCGTTTCACGCTACTAGATTGAAAGAACCCGCAACTCTTCAATCACCTTCAATCGGCCGATTCTTGGAGGACAAAACCTGAGGTTTTATTCAAGAAACACCTACCAATTCTCAACCCAGAAATGAAGATCACACACTTCCTAATTCTGAACGTCATCACTTCAAAACAATGGGCGACACAAACAAAAATGATTATGTGTAATTGTTTGTTTACTCAAGGTTGAAGATGAAGATGAAGAGAAAGATTAGTATAAATTTTCACGTTTCTTGTTATTTTGAAATGTGAGCTGACCCAACTATTTATAATGAGTAATGTAACCTACAAAATGAAGTAACATAAATAACAGAAAAATTTAATGCAGAAAAAATCAGTTCAGACAGCCATGGGTCGACCTCCCTTTTAATGGGGGTCAGCGTGAGCTATCCCCGTAGGAGTATCTACGCAAATTTTGATACCATGCGTCGACCCATCAGGACCTTGCATCGACGCAAGCCTGCAGGTTTTGCAGAAATTCAAATTCCCAGAATAATGCGCCGACCCATGCGACAGAGGGGGGGGGGGGGTCAGCGTGCGCTTTCCCAAACATTTCAAAAAACTTTCTCAAACTAGCACGCGTCGACGCATGCTCACTTTGGGTCGACTCATGACCTGCATATTTTCAAAAATCCATTTTTATACACGTTTTAGTAGACCAAGACTCGAGACACACATACCAAACATCAATATCATGATCATGCACATGCAATTTTAGGTTAGACCTTTTCCTATATGTCTAGATACATGAAAGTCGACGGTTAGATGCAATTTGTTCGACACTGAAGTGATGCCGCTCAAATTACAATCTAATGCCTAGCTTATTTGTTGACATGATTAAAACCAAAATAGATGAAAGACCTTAGCCCTCACATACTCCCCCTTTTTGATGATGGCAACCCTGTATATCTTTCTCTTGATTGTAATTTGAAGATGGAAGAACTCCCCATTTCTTTAACACTTTAATGTCTGCTGCTTTAACATTTTTCTGCTACTAGTATCCTTCTCTCCCTTTGACAACATCAAAAAGAGTAAAAGAAGGTGGTCAAAGAGATATTATCATAATAAGTAGTGATTCATTCACCAATTTGTAAAACAGCGACACTAACCAGCATCCACATATGGTACAGTTAATGCAATAGGATAAACGGATAAATACGGAACGCAAGAAGCAAACACAATTCATTCCATAGTTTAAAACATAGATTCAATAACAAACTGAAACATAGTTCAAAGTAAAATAAACGGAAATAACATGCAATGAAGAAATATTAAGTGCATTGAAATTATGTAGTGAATCTTAGAAACACTAGGTCGGCGCACGCGTTCCCAATAAAAAAATTCAGAATTTGTCAGGTATGCGTCGACCTAAGCATTGGATGCATCGACGCAAGATGACGTGTTTTTGAATTGTTTTTTTAAAAATTTGAGATGCGCTGACCGCAGGTAGGCGCGCGCTATCCTGGTTGTTTTCATTCAAACATTTTCAATTCATGAGTCGACCCATGGCATTCTTAGGTCGACTCATCCAAGTGAAACATGGAAAAGTTTTATATTTTGCAAACAAAAGTCCCAAAATAGGATAAATAAACATGCAAACACATAGATCAAACATCCAAATAAATAATAGATGCTAAAATATGTGATAAACATCAATTGTAAAGCACTCTACATGGTACATATACTTAAAAGGAATTTACAAAGCGAAACGATATTACCTTGACCATGAAGGATGATGAGAGCCCTCACATATTGCTCAATAACTCTTAGCATAGTTAGTAAAAAACAATACACAAGCATATATAGATGTGAAGAGCTACTATACTAAGGAATTTTCAAACACGGTCTGAAATATTGAGAACGCCTAGTTCCCTAAGGATGTGAAAGAAAGGCTCAGTAGCTAGTGGTTTTGTAAAAATGTCAGCAAGTTAATTCTGAGTATCAACATGCTCAAAGACCACATCACCTTTCTCTTCATGATCCCTAAGGAAATGATGACGTATTTTGATAGTTTGGTGCGTGAATGTGACACGGGGTTCTTAGTTAGGTTTATTGCACTAGTGTTATCGTACAAAATGGGAATACGCTCAAGTTTTAAATTGAAATCAAGAAATTGTTGTTTAAGCCATAAGACTTGAGCACAACAACTGCCTGCGGTAACGTATTTCGCCCCAGCTATTGACAAAGCAACGGAAACCTGTTTCTTGCTATGCCAACTCACCAAGGAATTTGCAAAAAAGTGACACGTGCCACTAGTACTTTTCCTATCCAACTTGCACCCGACAAAGTCGGAGTCAGAATAACCAACTAAGGAACAAACTCTACCTTTGGAATACCACAACCCATACTTTGGAGTACCGGAAAGGTATCGAAGTATGTGCTTAACTGCTTTTAGGTGGGATTCCTTGGGATGTGCCTGATACCTCGCACACATGCATACACTAAACATAATATCGGGACGTGATGCGGTAAGATAAAAAAGAGATCCAATCATACCTCGATACTTCTTTACCTCTACATCCTTACCATGTTCATCACGATCAAGATTGGCACATGTAGGCATAGGAGTATCTATTGCCTTGCAGTTTAGCATGTCGAAACGTTTGAGAAGCTCAAAACAATATTTGGTTTGACTCACAAACGTGCCCTCTTCGAGTTGTTTGATTTGCAATCTGAGAAAATAGTTGAGCTCCCCCATCATGCTCATTTCAAACTCCCCCTGCATCAAACTAGAAAACTCCTTGACCAAGGTCATGTTAGTAGACCCAAAAATAATATCGTCAACATAAATTTGTACTAAAATTAAGTGTTTTACTTGACGTTTAATAAAGAGGGTTGTGTCAACCTTGCCTCTGGAATACCCTTGATCAAGTAAAAATTTGCTTAGACATTCATGCCAAGCCCTAGGGGCTTGTTTAAGTCCGTATAAAGCACGTTTAAGTTTGTAGACATGATCGGGATATTCATGGGATTCAAAACCCGGAGGATGGGCAACATAAACCTCTTCATTTATGTATCCATTAAGGAAAGCACTTTTAACATCCATTTGGAATAATTTGAAGTTCTTAGTGCAAGCATAAGCAAGTAAAAGGCGTATAGCCTCGAGTCGGGCAACCGGCGCATAAGTTTCCTCATAGTCGATTCCTTCCTCTTGGTTATAGCCTTGCGCTACAAGACGCGCTTTGTTATCTGTTATAACTCCGTTTTCATCAAGTTTATTTATAAATACCCATCGGGTGCCGATTACTCGATGATCTCGCAGAGGGGGGACAAGGTCCCAAACCTCATTTCTCCTGAATTGATTTAGTTCATCTTGCATTGATAAGAACCAATGCTCATCAAGTAATGCCTCCTTTACGTTTTTAGGTTCAACTTGTGACACAAAAACGGAGTAATAACAAAAGTTACTAAGTTTAGAGCGACTGGTTACTCTCTTAGAGATGTCACTGATGATATTGTCGATTGGATGGTCTTTGGAAGACTTCTATGCTGGAGGAAGGTCATCTTCATTAGTTGGATGATCCTCCTTACTCTTCATTGGACGGTGATCCTTTTCCTCCTCAATACGCACTGCTTCAGGTTGATCAGTTCCCTTATCAGTGTCCTTGAGTATGTCTTCAGAAGATGGACCTGCACCATGAAAAGAACTACTTTCTCCGACATTTCTCGGATAAGACTCATCAAAAGTAACGTGTACCGACTCTTCAACAATTCGTAACCTTTTATTATATATTCTATAAGCTTTACTTGACTGAGAGTATCCAAGAAAAATACCCTCGTCGGCCTTGGCATCAAACTTACCAAGTGTCTTTTTTCCATTGTTTAACACAAAACACTTGCAACCAAAGACATGAAAGTGAGAAATATTTGGCTTACGCCCTTTTAAAAGTTCACACGGTGTCTTATTTAGAATAGGCTGGATGAGCACCCTATTCAAAACGTAACAAGCCGTACCAATGGCGTCGGCCCAAAAGTATTTTGGAAGTCCACTCTCATTGATCATAGTCCTTCCTAATTCTTCCAAAATTCTATTTTTACATTCCACAACCCCGTTTTGTTGAGGGGTACATGGTGCGGAAAAATTATGATCAATTCCGTGGGATTCACAAAATGCTTCAAATAAATGGTTTTCAAACTCACCCCCATGATCACTTCTAATTAACACAATGTTCGTGTTTAACTTGTTTTGAGATAACTTAGCAAATCTCTCAAAGGCCGAAAAGGTATCACTTTTATTTGCTAAGAAAATGGTCTAGCAAAACCTAGAAAAATCATCGACTATTACAAAACCATAATAGTTACCACCTAGGCTTTTAACCCTAGATGGTCCAAAGAGGTCCATATGGAGGAGCTCAAGGGGTCTCATAGTTGAAACGATATTTTTAGATTTGAATGAGATCCTTGTTTGCTTCCCCATTTGGCAAGCATCACAAAGGTGATCCTTAGTGAATTTTATTTTGGGTAAACCGATGACTAGGTCTTTAGAGACTATTTTGTTAAGCAAATCAAAGTTGATATGAGCCAACCGTCTATGCCACTGTAGCGAGCGATTTTGGACGCGGTTCTTAAGCGCGGTCGCTCTCTGCGGTTTGAGCTTACTACAGGTCGATTCATTTTTTATCCTATTAAAGCTGATGAAGGAAGGGAAATAGATGTCTCCAATTAACCCTGCTTGCATACTGAGTTTAAACAATGATTAGGATGTTTCTGCCAGGGAACAAGGATTAGGATGTTAGGACTGATGCTTTTTGATAGATATGTGAGAGTATGGGATTTTGGTTTTTTTGTTGATTGCGCTCCCTAAGATTTTTTCTTTCAATCTTATGCCTATGTATTCTCGTTTACCGAAACAGGGAAATCATAGCGTTCGTAGTTCCTCCTATAGAGAAATGGTTGTTTTGGGGTCTTGTTCAAACTCCAAGACGTGAAGCTAAAGGTGTTTGTATCTTGATTAAAGCCCAAGATATGAAGCTAAAAGGTCTGACTTTAGAGAGAATTTGTCGTCTCTAAAGAGGGGGGTTGTATGTCACAACTGTTTATAAAGGAGAATTACTTTAACCGGGATGTGTGAATCCGGCAATGCCATAATTTCGTTTAAAGGGGATTTTTAATCTGAAGGAGAAGACTTTAACTCAGTGTAGAGCAATGCCATCTTTCCTTAGGAATTTCTCATGCTAAAAGAGGGACAGTGGCATGGATGTAGATGATCTAGAGGCTTGCCGCTTACAGCGATTAGATGAAGAGAAAGGAGTTGTTGATGTTTGTGTACTGTGAACGAGGCACAACTTTGATGCTAAAAGGTTGATTGGATCAACCAATGGTTTTCTTATACAAAGCCTAAGAGGAGGCTAATATGTGTCTCGTACAAAGCCCGAGAGAGAGGCAAAAAGGGGTTTTGACTCAACGAGGGAATCTTTTGGTATCTCGTATAAAGCCCGAGATGGACGTACAAAGCCCGAGAGAGAGGCTAAACGTTGTTTGACTCCACTGGGGAGAATTTTGGTATCTCGTACGAAGCCCGAGATGGAGGCTAAATGTTTGCTTCGCTGGGAAGAATCATTGTATAAAGCCCAAGAGGAGGCTAGGGTAACTGTTTCAGTTAAGTGACAGGTCCAGTATACTGATTTTAAAGAGAAAATCAGTTCTTATATGAACAATACCGTACTCAGGGATTTGATTCAAGGATCAGGGATATTTCCTTTTCTTTGAGGAAACGGGAAATCCAAAGGGTATTGAGACTATCCGAGTCTGCGGGTTTCCGTCCTATTTAACGAAAGGGTCACTTGAGAATGTCTTTGAGACTCAAGGAAGTTAGACTGTTCGTGTCTAGAGTTTCATCTTTTGTACTATGCTTTGAGAAACAGTAGTTGTCTCTTTGAAAGGACTGTTCTATTGAAGATGACTAGGTTCTATTCCTATACCTCTAGGAGGTCGTCCGGACAATTGTACGAAGCCCAAGAGGAGGCTAGAAGCTTTTAAGAAGCCGAAGGGTCCTTGTACGAAGCCCTAGAGGAGGCTATCATTCCCGGAGGAAGATATCATTATACGAAGCCTAAGAGGAGGCTGTGAATACTTCTAAGAAGCCGACGGGTCCTTGTACTAAGCCCAAGAGGAGGCGGGGTTGCTTTTAGGTAGCCTGTGGGTCCTTGTACAATGCCCAAGAGGAGGCTGATGCTTTTATGAAGCCCGTGGGTCCCCAAACACCGAGAAATTCAAGGCAATGCTATTAACCGAGAATAGATCAAAGTCAGGAAAGTCCGAGAATTTGGAAGAAACTCAAAGATGCCATTCTTGGAGAATACATTCATCTCTGGGAGTAGAGTTTCTTGACGATTCCTAAAGAGGACAGCCTGAGAGAAGACTGCATCTGGTGATCCTATTGGGGATCTAGTTGTCTATTTCTACGAATAAACGAAACGGCATCACCTAGTTCTAGACGTAGTTGCCGGGGAAACTCTAAATATCTATACTATTATTACGCAGTTGATATGAGTTTATGAAAGAAGACTTACAGTGAAACAGCCCCACAATACAGTTATATGTATATGAAAGCGGTAAATGAAAGCAATAACCACTTACTCGGTTGTAGAGCTTCCATGCTGTTTGGTTAGTTGTTCAACAAAGAAAGATTGAAAACAATAGTATATTCAAAATCAAAGGAGAAAGTGCTTTGAAAAAGAAAGATTTGGGGCTTACAGCTCAAGGAGAGGCCCAGGGTTTTATCAGTGAGCGCATTGTTGAATTTGTACAGAGGGACTTATACAAGTGACTGAGGCCTAAAAAAGGTTTTCTGTACAAAGGGATGGGTCTTACACTCTCTTAAGAGGCCCAAAAGTTTTAAAGAAAAAGAGTGGGGCTTATAACACGAGGGTAGGCCCAATTGATTTTTCATTAAAAATGGCGATCGCGCCGAGGTTTTCTTTTAACGCAGAGGGACTTATACATTAAGTGAGGCCCAAATTATTTTGGTTAAAAGGAGGTTGGGTCTTACACTCTATTAGAGGCCCAAAAAGTTTTGAATGGGTCTTGTAGCTCAAGGAGAGGCCCAGGAGGTTATTTTTCAAAAGGCGACGATCGTGCCGTTTGTTTGAAAATGTACAGAGGGACTTATACAATGAATGAGGCCAAAAATATTTCTGTACAATTGGGTTGGGTCTTACACTCTAATAGAGGCCCATAAAGTTTTGAAAATGATTTATGAGGGTTGAATTAATCCAAAAACCCTAATTTTTTTTCAAAATGTGTTTTAATTAAATAAAAATTCAATTAAAATGATCAAAATTGTTTAACACATGGAAAACAAATTGTGATCTTGGATTAATGCTTCAAAAATTTAGTATTGACCTACAAAATAATTAGAAAGCATTAAAAGTTGCAAAATCAAGGTGGAAAAAAATATATTTTAAATGTTAAAAACAATTAAAACATTAATTCTTTGCAAAAATATCAATTATACAAAATATATAATATTTTTGGGATTTTTTGGGAAAATAAAATATTTTAACATTTTTGTGAATTATTAAAAACAGAATCAACTCAAAATCATTAAAAATCAGAGAGAAATTAATTTTTGAATCAATTAAATAAAAATCACAAAATTCAAATATTTGAATTTATGAAAAATGGCGCCAAGAACAGTTGAAGAACACGCGCGTGTTTCAGCTTGGCCCAGATTTGCATTTTCTCTCCAATCTCACTAAATACTTGATCATATCATGCAATCCACATACCAATCAACTTGTTTCAACCTCACGATCATGTCTATGGTATTTAATTTCATTTAAATTAAACATACAACAAGAAATCATGAAAAATCCTCAAGAACCCTAATTTCTGCATGAAGGCTAGGATTTTTTATACATGATTCAAACAAAGCAATTAATTGAGGGGAAACATTCCATGAATGATTATGAGCATTTGGCAAAAGTATTGTGCGAGGAAATATGCATAGATTGAGATATGACCAAGTTTAGGCTTACCTTTAGGTCGTGACAGCAAGTTCAAAGTGATTTCTGAGTTAGAGGTGTTACAGATGAGTTGTGATGATCTGAACAGCTTCCCTACACCCTATGGAGTGTGTTTGAATGCTTGGACTTGACTGAAATTGGCTGGATCACTTCATGGCATCTCAACTTCACTTTGGTTAAAACCTTGAGCTTTTGACTGGTGATTCTGAGAAATCAGTGTTCCAGATGTTGTTTAAGTGTTTGATTAACTCATATATGATGTATGTGAGGTGTGTGTGTGATTGGTTTGAGTGGAATTGCTCTCTAGCTCAAAAACTCAAAGTTGCCTTACTAAAGAAGGCATTTTTGCCAAGAGAAAGAGATTTTGAGGAAAGAATCTGTTTGATGGCTTTGGTGTACTCAAACTGATCACAATTGAGCTCTATTTATAGTAGAGAAAGTTTATTTTGGGATCTACAGTGAATGGCAACTGCAGCAGAGGTTTGGCCAATGTTGTCCAATGGAAATCCAAGTCTCCTCTAGCCATTGACTAGAGGTTAGGGCACAGAGCTGTGGTTCCCTTGGTCTTGGATAAGTCTTGACTGAATTCAGTTAAGAATGGCTTAGTCCATGCCACCTTGATGCTTCCATTGAATGCTCTATTCCAAAATTGGAGTCTTGTCCCTATTTTGGCAATTCTAGGTTCAACATGCTATTTCTTGTTCCAAAGACTTTGGAGGCTTGGCTCAGTGATTGTCCCCTTCAGATTCAATCCTCTGAGGTGTCCAAGTGGATAGGAGCATTTGGATTTGGATGATTTTGGCAAATCGACCAAAAGTGCAAAATCTGCCTTGCCTTGGCAGATTTCAGCAAGGCAACTTGCCAATGTCATATCTCATGGCTCAAATTGAATTTGGTAATGTTCTTGGCCATTTTGGAAAGCCCTTACATGATACAACAACTGTTTGAATATGTTTGGTTTTGATCTCTTTTGGATCCAAGTGAAAAATGTCCCTACATTTGGAAAAAAGTAAGGCCAAATCTGACTTAGTGAAATTTTCACTAAGTGTTGGAACAAAGTGACTTTTCTTGATTTTGATCACTCCATAACTCAAAATCCATGAGGAATTTGGACATAGGTCAGTATGAAGCTTTTGTAGAGGGCAATGAGATCTACAAATCAAGCTTTGAATGGGGAACAATGGCCTTGTGGTTTAGGAGTTATGGTCCTCCAAAGTTGGCACATTAGTGGTACTTTTTCCATAACATAGAAATTTTTCTAAGTTTTATGGTTACCCTTTTTACAAGTTATCCCACTTTCTTTGATTTTTCTTGATGAATGATGATTCAAATCATACATTAACATAATTTTAGGGTTAAAAATCCATTTTGGTGAAAAATCTCAAAAAGTCAAAGTTGACTTTTGTGCATAGTTGATTTTTTTATCAGATGAATTCCAAACTGTGCAATTCTTCAAGAAATCATGTCCTTGACCTAAATCAAACTTGATGGACATGTTCCATGGGTGTCATAGGGTATATTGAATCATGTCTTAGGGTTTGGGAGCATGTCCTGGTCAAAAGTCAAAGTTACAGTTGACTTTTCTCGCGAAATCCTAATTGTGGTGCAGATGAAATTGAGACTTGTTGCTCAAGCTTCTTGGATTGATCCATTGTTCCAAATGGATCAATATGGCATATTAAAGACCCTCAAATCATGTCTTGAGGTCTTGGTTCATGATTTGCCCAAAAAGTCAACTTAGGGGTGAATTAGGTCAAGAAACCCTAATTCTTGATTTTTGATGTATGCATCCCCTGAGGTCAAATTGACTTGATGATTGGGTCCATGAGGTTCCATGGAGTATATTAGGTTGTGTTTTGGATCCTTGGCTTGTGCCCAGATGAAATTTTCCATCTGGAGGCCCTAGTCGACCAAAGCCCTAATTTGGTGATACTGGCGATCTTGAGGCTTGATCCACCTAGAAGGGAGCATCCTTGTGCTTAATCCTTGAAGTGGGAGTCCTCTTGATCCATTGTGGATGTTTGAGAGGTTAGACAAGTTTATGATCAAGTCATTCCTTGATTGATCCTTTGTCTAAAGCTCTGAGAGGGCTTAAAACCCATATTTGGATTGTAGTGAATGCTCAACAACCACCCATATTGTGATGATGATTTGTACAATGATGGGAAATCTTAGTGGTCAAAATTTGGGGTATGACAGATGCCCCTATTTAATATTCTTGGACCCGAAGGTGTGAATGACGAAGGTATTCGGGCATTCGGAGTGCAAGAGGATTAAATATCGGAATACCCAAAATTTTGATGGCTATGAATGGCAGCTTGCGCATTTATCTTCTTTTGATAAGCGGTGATGCTCAGAAAAGTTAAACTTCCCCTCGATCCTGGTCTTCAGCCAAGGAACTGGTCTCAGTTTTTTTATTTAAACTTCCCCTCGATCCTGGTTTCCTACCAAGGAACTGGTCTTAGTTTCTGATTTAAACTTCCCCTCGATCCTGGTTTCCTACCAAGGAACTGGTCTCAGTTTCTGTTGTAAACTTCCCCTCGTTCCTGGTTTCCTACCAAGGAACTGGTCTTAGTTTCTAATTTAAACTTCCCCTCGATCCTGGTTTCCTACCAAGGAACTGGTCTTAGTTTCTGATTTAAACTTCCCCTCGTTCCTGGTTTCCTACCAAGGAACTGGTCTTAGTTTCTAATTTAAACTTCCCCTCGTTCCTGGTTTCCTACCAAGGAACTGGTCTAAGTTTCTTTTGTCAATAAACTTAATTGACAAGGGACGCTATGCGTACCGGTTTTCCTCAAACTTCTCGCCGGATTTTTCTCGGGAGATGCCATTTGATGGGATCCAATTTTGAGGTGCCGATGACCTTTTCATTAGCGGTCCTTCGGAGAAAGGCAGCTGTGCTGCCGAATCTCTGCTTAGGAGGCTTTCTCTGGGGATTTTCCATAATCCGGGAAAGCAAGGATATCGTCTTCGATGGCGAAGAGTGACATTTGTTGAAAGTTTTCTCTGGCTTTTCAGAGGTTCAAGTTATCAAAGTGGTCGAGTGCTGACTCTAATCCAGCAATACACTGGAGGCGAGATTGTTCAAACGCAGCATTTCCTGACGAGGCAAGAACTGACAACTCGATTGAGAAGACTGTTATCACTAGGGGACAAGACCGACTAGAGTGATAGTGATGCAATGTGAATGCAAATTGATAATGCATGATGTATGTATGTATATGCTAACAAAACTGACGCGACATATAGAGTAAAAGATGAACATGACTGGATACTCGGCCATCGCGGGGCGAAGAAGTACCGTTGGTTCAAGATAGTAATTCTACCTTGCTTGGGAGAAGTAGTGCTCATGGGGAACTACCGTTGATCGGGCTTAGGAGATAAGAACTCGTCTGAGGGTATCAGACGGGAAAGCCGCATCTCATACAGTCGATCCTTCGTTCAGGCGTACTGGCCTAGAAGGAGTACTTTGATTCTGCACTTGGAAATTCAAACGCCTTTGGAGACGCAATCTACGTCCTTTCGATGTTCAACAGTCAAAAGCAATTGCCATCTTTAGTTTAAAAGCAGAAAAATTTTTAACGAGTAAATTCATTTTTGTTTCATTTCAAGAATTGCTAATCATATTAAAACGTCGTTCTGTAAAGCTAAAACAAATAAAAATTGCAAACAAAAGCACAAGGGCTCAAATTTTATTGATAAGATGGAGATCAGCCAAACGCGTGATTCCAAAGAGTATATACAAAGTTTGAAAATGGTAATTTACAGGGAAAAGGGCTACGTTGAAACATAACGACCACTATCCTTCTACCAACTTTGAAGTCGGGACGTCCTGAGCTTTTGTTGAAGATGACCTTGACTGAAGTTTTCCTGACGGATGATGTAACTGTTGCTGAGGGATCTGCCTCTGTTGAACATAGTTACTTGCCATTATCCCTAATTTTTGCCTGGATTGTATTATGATATTTCCAATCCACTGGGATGATTTTTTTCATGTCTCTAACTTTTTCCTGGACCGCCCTTTCGGGTTTTCAATCCACCGAGATGTTTTTTTTTTTTTTTTTTTAGTTTAGGTGAAGTATTTCTTGACTACATCAACATTCGTGGGGTAGGCAAATTCCTCTCTGTCCATGGTTGCAAGTCTCAAGGCGCCGCCTGAGAAAGCTTTCGTGACCACATAGGGGCCATCATAATTTGGGGTCCATTTGCCCCGAGAGTCAGTGAGAAACGATTGTATCTTCTTGAGCACGAGGTCTCCTTTCCTGAAGACGCGAGGTCGGACCTTTTTGTCGAACGCCCTCTTCATTCTCTGTTGATACAACTGACCGTGGCATAGTGCCGTGATTCGCTTCTCTTCAATCAGGTTTAATTCGTTGTGTCGACTTTGACACCATTCAGCTTCGGTGAGCTTAGCTTCCATTAATACCCGGATTGACGGGATCTCTACTTCTATGGGGAGCACTGCTTCCATGCCATATACTAGAGAGAAAGGGGTTGCCCCTGTTGAAGTGCGGACAGATGTTTGATAACCGTGAAGAGCAAAGGGTAGCATTTCGTGCCAATCTTTGTAGGTTACAACCATCTTCTGAACAATCCTCTTGATGTTCTTGTTAGCTGCTTCCACCGCTCCGTTCATCTTGGGTCGGTAGGGAGATGAGTTATGGTGTTCGATCTTGAACTCAACGCATAACTTTTTCATCATCTTGTTGTTCAAGTTAGATCCATTATCTGTAATGATCTAGCTCGGAACACCATAACGGCAGATGATATTGTTTTTGATAAATCAGACCACCACTTGTCGGGTTAAATTAGCGTACGACGCTGCTTCGACCCACTTGGTTAAGTAATCAATGGCTACCAGGATGAACCGATGTCCATTTGAAGCCTTAGGTTTGATCAAGCCAATCATGTCGATTCCCCATATGGAAAAAGGCCACAGGGAAGAAAGAACTTTGAGATGTGATGGCGGTACATGAATTTTTTCGGAGTATATCTGACACTTGTGACACCTCCTCATGTACTTGTAGCAGTCGGATTCCATGGTCAACCAATAGTACCCTGCTCTCAGAATTTTTCTCTCCATTGTGTGTCCGTTGGCATGAGTGCCAAAGGATCCTTCATGAATTTCTTTCACAAGCATGTCTGCTTCTGGTCTATCTACACATCGGAGCAAGACCATGTCAAAATTTCTCTTATAGGGAGTGTCACTGCTCAGGAATAAGTTTCCAGCCAATCTTCTGAGGGTTTTCCTGTCTTTTCTGAGTGCTCCAGATGGGTACTCTTGTTTCTGGAGGAAGCATTTGATATCGTGATACCAAGGTTTATCGTCTATGACTGCTTCGATCGTGAAGACGTAGGCGGGCCGTTCAAGGCGCATTATGTCGATCTTAGGTAGGTCATTATATTGACCTACACTAATCATAGAAGAGAGAGTGGCTAATGCATCAGCCATGTGATTCTCCTCACGAGGGATATGATGAAACTCGACTCTGTTAAAGAAGGGTAACAACCTTCTCACATAATCTTTGTAAGGAATCAATCCTGATTGGTATGTGTTCCAATCTCCTTTTATCTGATTGATAACCAAAGCTAAGTCGCCATATACATCCATGTTTTTTATCCTTAAATCAATCGCTTCCTCGAGACCCATGATACAAGCTTCGTATTCGGCTTCATTGTTCGTACATTTGAACGTAAGTATGGAAGTGAAAGGAATGTGGGTACCCTGAGGGGTAATAGTTATTGCCCCAATTCCGTTTCCATAATGATTAACTGCTCCGTCAAAGATAAGTCCCCATTGGGAACCTGGTTCTGGCCCTTCACTGGGTAGCGGTTCATCGCAGTCTTTCATTTTTAGATACATGACATCTTCGTCCGGGAAGTCAAACCCGATTGACTTTTGATCGTCAATCAGTGATGAGCCAGATGATCGGCTAGAATACTTCCCTTAACAGCTTTCTGAGCATGGTACTCTATGTCATATTCTGATAACAACATCTGCCAACGGGCAATTCTTCCCGTGAGAGCAGGTTTTTCGAAGACATAATTGATTGGATCCATTTCTGAGATCAACCAAGTAGTATGACGAATAATGTATTGGCGAAGACGTTTGGCTGCCCAAGCCAAAGCACAACAAGTTTTCTCAAGCATCGTGTACCGAGTTTCGCAGTCGGTGAATTTCTTGCTTAGATAGTAGATGGCAGACTCTTTCCGTTTGGTTTCGTCTTGTTGGCCAAGTACACATCCCATTGAGTCCTCTAGGACTGTGAGGTAAATGATCAGTGGTCTTCCTTCCATTGGAGGTGTTAGAATCAGAGGATTCAATAGATATTCCTTAATACTGTCGAATGCGGTTTGGCAATCTTTTGACCAAACGCAATCCTGGTTCTTTTTAAGTAACTTGAAGATCGGCGCGCATGTCGCGGTCATGAGGAATATGAATCTGGAGATGTAGTTCAAACGTCCCAGGAATCCTCTGACTTATTTTTCAGTTTTCGGCGAAGGCATTTCTTGAATGGCCTTGACCTTGTCAGGATCAACCTCAATTCCTTTCTGGCTGACGATGAACCCTAGTAGTTTCCCTGAACGGACACCGAAGGTGCACTTGTTAGGATTCAAGTGGAGCTTGAATTTTCTTAAACGTTCGAACAATTTTGACAGATGTTCAACGTGCTCACTCTCTGTTTTTGATTTTGTAATCATATCATCGACATATACCTCGATTTCTTTATGTATCATGTCATGAAACAGAGTAATCATGGCCCTTTGATAGGTTGCCCCGGCGTTCTTCATACCAAACGGAATCACCTTGTAACAAAAGGTTCCCCATGGGGTAATGAACGAAGTTTTCTCCACGTCTTTCAGCACCATTTTGATCTGCTTATAGCCCAAGAATCCATCCATGAAGGAGAATATTTTGAAATTTGCTGTGCTGTCTACCAGCATGTCAATGTGTGGTAAAGGAAAGTCGTCCTTTGGACTTGCCTTGTTCAGATCCCTGTAATCAACACACATTCTGACTTTTCCGTCCTTTTTGGGAACGGGTACGATGTTGGCTAACCATTGAGGATATTCAGATGTAGCGAGGAAACCCGCGTCAATCTGTTTCTGTACCTCCTCTTTGATTTTGATGGCCATGTTCGGGTGAGTTCGTCTCAACCTTTGCTTTACCGGTGGACATTCCGATCTTAATGGTAAGTGATGTTCCACGATGCTGGTGTCCAACCCTGACATATCCTGATAGGACCAAGCGAATACATCGGGAAATTCTCTGAGAAGCTTTATCAAACCCTCTCTGGCAGTTGGACTGAGCAATGCCCTAATCCTGATTTCTTTTCTCTCTTTTTCCGAACCCACATTGATTGTTTCCAATGGCTCTTTGTGAGGTTCAATGGACTTTTCCTCCTGTCTGAGTAGTCGAGAGATCTCTTCTGGAATTTTGTTGTCAACTTCTTCTTCAACCCCAAATATCGAGAACCCAAAGTCGGGAGAAGGCAGGATCGTATGTTTCAACTGGGTTTAAAACAAGCAATCTGCATGATGTGATGATTCGTGTTTAGAAGAGATAGAGAAAATGCAAGTGTGTGCAGTGTATTTATTTTACTGCTTTTTTTTATTTGAATTATTTTTTAGGATTACCATTTTCTGAAAAAAGCAAAAAGAGAAAACAGCAAATAGTGCGGAAATTACAGAACGCCGTTATTTTATTAATGAACAAGTCGACTCTTGAAACTACAGCCCTATAAAACAAAACTCTGTCGCTTCGGGCAAAGCGAAGAGGGAAAATTTACAGAAAGCGAGCCCTATCAAAACATCTGTTTCACCTGGACAGGGTGAAAGGTTAAAAATGGCAATTACTTTGACTGATGAACGATCTTCAGAACCTCGACGGTAACCCATTGGCGGCGAGCTCCTCGGTGAATCACAAAGTCTAGCACCATCCTTGATTTGTCTTCAGAAATGACGCTGATTTCTGGTGGAGCAGGATCATTGGAATCTGTCTCCCAGGCAGAATTATTGTAGGAGAATTCCTTTGTTGCATTTTGCATAGCATTTGTGCTCTCAGCTGTATCTCCCCATCCAGTTGGCTGGATATCTGCGAGCTTGATACGAGAGCTTTCGGGAGCGGTGTACTTGACCATATAATCAAATTTTCCACTCGATTGTCCCAAGGTGTCCCACACTTCTCTGGAACTGGAGGGGTCATCCCTCTCGATGACGTTGACCTTGGAAAAAGCATAGTTGATGAATTCCAGTCCTGCAAACGTTGCAAATTCATCGTCATGTTAAGTAGTTTCTAAATGACCTGAGTGTTGATCCCATGACATGGTTGGGACACAGGTATTCTGTTCAATGACGGTCAGCTGGTTTTCATTGTTCGGCTGACTCTCTTGCCCCAAGTCTCCTGGATAAGGTTGCCACATTAGCAAACCATCCATTGGGCCATAGTAGGTGTAGTCAAAATTGTCCTTCATCGGAGTGTCTTTCTCTAATGAATTTGGCGGAGCACGATATCCTTCCGGATCACAATCCCCGTATATAATTTCGACGTCTGATCGTGGTATAAATCTCGAACTCTCTGTAGGAAAGCAAAAAGGAGTTTGCGTTTCGTCCTGAGACATATAACCGTCCTTGTTAAGATAGGACTTCCACTCTTCCTCCGTGTCAGAGGGATCTTCCTCATTGATAGCATGGACTGCTTGAGGGACTGGGTGAAGAAAACCTCCACTGTGGAAAAAGTTTTGAATGGGATGAAGACTTCCATCGCTGGTAGCTGTTTGGGTACAGGTTGCAGAAAAACCAAGACCCTTCTTTGTTTTATTGCCAATAGGAATGACAAGCTGTCCCCATCCGGTTGTATCGGTACTCTCGACCACTTTAATAGCATCTTTGTATGAGGAAATTGAGGTTCCTCCTTGGGATTGATTGTCCTTGCTCGCCGACAGTGTCTGGAACTGAGTTCCAATAACCTCCTTAGGTTCCACACAAACAGATGATGACAAGTTGCTTACAAGCAAGGCTTGTTCCCCACAAACTGTGACAAGTTGATCGTTCTGAACGAACTTTAGCTTTTGGTGGAGGGTTGAAGTGATCGCTCCAGCCTGATGTATCCAAGGTCTTCCTAATAAACAACTGTATATTTCCTGGATGTCCATGACCTGGAAAGTGACTTGGAAAGTGTGAGGACCGATAGTTATAGGAAGATCAACTTCGCCGATAACTGTTTTTCTGGATCCGTCGAACGCCTTGACAACGACCTCGCTGATTCTCATCGGAGGACCTTTGAATGATAATTGCATCAAAGTGGACTTCGGAATAACATTCAGGGCTGACCCCGTGTCTACCAGTACGTTGGCTAAAGCATCGTCCTGGCAGTTAACTGTAATGTTGAGCGCCATGTTATGACGGCGACCCTCTTCGGGTAATTCCTCATCACTAAATCCCAAATTATTGCAGGAAGTGATGTTAGAGACAATACTATCGAACTGTCTGATGGTTACATCCTGTTCCACAAAGGCTTGCTCCAAGACTTTCTGTAGAGCCTCCCTGTGCGCTTCTGAACTAAGTAACAGTGATAATACCGAGATCTTTGAAGGAGTCTGTAACAGCTGATAAACAATGTTATATTCACTCCTTTGGATGAGCTTCAGCATCTCATCATTATTTTTCGAAAGGTCGGGATTACTGGATTGACCGACTGATGGATCAGGAGCTTCTGTCTAAAGTTCCTTTTCCTTGTTAGGTTCTCCAACTCCTCAGTTGAAGATTCGACCGCTCCGTGTTACACGACTGATGTCTGCAATATTCATGACGGAGGGTAGTGGAATTTACTTTCCATTTTCAAACATCGTTGCACCGTATTTGTAAGGGATAGCCTTAGTTGATTCATACGGTAGTGGTCCCGGTAGATAGATGACTATGGGAACTTTCTAATTTTTCTGACCATCATAAGTAATCTCGATCCGCTCCCGGTTAGGAACTCTAGATTCGTCAAGTAGAGGGATGATGGCAAAATCATCCCTGGTCTGGTGACGACCAGAGATTGTGATAACATCCTCGACTTGATTGGTAAGGTAGTTCGGCGTCCAGTTGATGGGTCCAGAACCCGGATATGGGCGAATCTCTGCACGATCCACCTGACCCTGCAGAGCTGCTCTCACAAGGTAACACCCTTGGTTACTTTCCGAACAGATGCTACAACGATCATAGTTGTGTGGTGGCACCTGGCCACGCCCACTTTGAATACAATGTAACCTCACTAGGTTAGCTTCCACAGATCGGACATCCTGACTTTGACGCCGAGTGGGATTCCTGTTATTGATACTAATCTGCTGAGTATCTTCATCCATGTAGATTGGCATCCACCAATGATTTAACAAGTGCTGAAGTGCCTCCTGGACAAGGGTACAACCTCGATCATTTTCGCAACCTGCTTTACAGCTTTGATAGTCGTGTGATATTAAGAATCCGAGTCAGACCTGTTCAGCATGTAACTCTACCAAGTTGGTATTCATCACACGAATATCAAAGATCTGAACCATGTTGATCTGATAAGGATTCCTATCATGGTAGTCTTGGATCCATCCAAGATCCATCTGACGCTGGAGGGCCTCTTGTATGAAAGAGCGTCCCTATTTGTTTACCGAACAAGTCAGACAGGAACTGTAATCGTGTCGTCGCAGATTATGATACTGGCTTTGCCTTGAGTGCATTGCCACCAAGTTGACATTCATTGCACGGATGTCGTGGTTCTGAGTGATGTTGAAATTTGTATAGACCATGTTAACTCCACGAACTCGGTGCTCTTGGATCCATCCGAGATCCATCTATTCCTATAGAGCTGATTGCACTACCGAACATCCTTGATTGTTTTTAGAGCAGACATCACACTGATGATAGTTATGAGGTGGCACATGGCCATATCCACTCTGTCTACAATGCATCTTGACCAGATTGGTTTTCAACAAGAGTACATCGTGAATTTGATAGACATTGTTAATCTCTTTCTCAATCAGGTTGACTGCGGCTTTCTCATGTTGAGGCAGCGAGTTCGTGAGAACATTAGGATTTGTATCCTTAAAGGATAAGACCCCGCTCCTAACAAGTTTTTGCACGTCGGATTTAAAATTG
This sequence comes from Lathyrus tuberosus, assembly GCA_022829125.1. NCBI lineage: Eukaryota > Viridiplantae > Streptophyta > Magnoliopsida > Fabales > Fabaceae > Lathyrus > Lathyrus tuberosus. The sequence continues at coordinate 6,656,289 of JALAZF010000326.1, read as the reverse complement.
AGACAATTCTCAATGTTATGCCCTGATCCTCCTTGGTGGTAAGGGCAAGTTTGATCCACCTTAAACCAAAAAGGCAGATTTTTCGGTACTGTAAGAGGAGACTTAGTCTGGATGTGCCCCTTAGCTAGTAGTAACAGAAATAGTTATGCGTACAACATGGGTATAGGATCAAACCCTGATGGTCGTGTTGTACGGTTGTTGTTATATGGAGGACGAGCCTGCTGAAGAGGCTGTTGTGTCCTTTGCTGATTAGGTTGGCTCTGCGTAACCTGAGGTTGATACGTAGGAATAGGCGCATGGTTGATAGCAGGAGTCACAGCTGCTACTGGTTGATAACGTCGCCTTTGCTTTTCGAGAGAGATATTCCTAATATCCTGCTCTTTTTTCTTAGGGAGAGCACTACCGTATTTTTTAGTACCGCTCGTTGATCCAGTGTCTTTTACCAAACGTCCTTCCCGAATGGCTTCCTCAAGACGTACGCCCATGCCGACCATCTCGGTGAAATCACTAGGTGCACTGGCAACCATTCGGTCATAGTAAAATGAGCTTAAGGTTTTTAAGAAGATCTTTGTCATCTCTTTTTCCTCAAGAGGTGGACAAATTTGAGCGGCAATTTCACGTAACCTTTGAGCATACTCCTTAAAGGTTTCCTTTTCCTTTTGTGACATTGATCTGAGTTGATCTCTGCCGGGTGCCATGTCCAAATTGTATTTATATTGTTGGACGAAGGCCGTACCAAGATCTCTGAATGTACTGATCATAGTACGGTTTAAACCCATGTACCATTTTAATGCGGCACCGGTTAAACTATCCTGAAAGTAGTGAATCAGTAGGTCCTGATTCTCCGTTTGAGCTGACATTCGCCGAGCGTACATCACCAGATGGCTCTGAGGGCAAGAGTTACCCTTGTACTTTTCAAAGTCGGGCACTTGGAACTTGTGCGGGACTTTCACATTGGGGACCAGACAAAGGTCTGCGGCGTCATTTCCAAATAGATCCTGACCGCGAATGGCTTGCAGTTCCTTCTGCATTTCCAAGAACTGTGCATGGAATTCATCCATTCGGTCAAACATAGTTTTCTTTTTACCAAAAGGTATCTGTGGAATCTGTCCTTCCGGGACAGTGTGCACCATAGGAGGTGGTACCGTGACTACGGCAGTGAGTCTTGGCATTTCCCGAAGTTTGTAACCTTTAGGAGTCTTCAGTATGCCCCTGGTATCTTCACTTTCCCGAAGTTTGTAACCTTCAGGCCCAACGACTTTTGTTGCGATTCCCTGATCTTCAGTGATCGGCGGAACATATCCTTCCGGGATATAGTTAACAGGCATGCCCCAAGGACGAACTTTCGGCATTTGATACCTAGGATCATACTTCTCCACTATGGGCGTTGTGGTGATCTCTGAGATCACAGTCCTTTGTAGCTGAGCTTCTGCCATGGCTTGCATGTCATTACGAAGCTTTCTCATATCCTCTCTCAGAGCGTCAATCTCTTCTTTCAACTCTCTGTTTTCTTCTTCAAGATCATTCATCTTTTTCTGACGATTGGCCCGAGTATTGTACGAATGAGACAGTTTGACTCTAGAATCGAGATACAAACGTGAGATTCGTAGGTAAGAAGAATACGCGATGTAAGAATGATGAATGCAATAATTATATTAATTTTAATAAACTTCGACAATTAGATTGCAAATATCAAACAGTGGGGAAACCCCTTTTTATTGATTTCCATAGGATTACAGAAATGGAAATACAGTAGATTACAAGGTGCAGAAACAGAAACCTAAGCTAATGGGTCCCGAGAAAACTCGGGTGCTGATTCTGGTATCTTCATTTTCTTTGACCGGGGCTCTTGAGCCGTTGTCGGGTTGTCATTCCTTTGCCAAGTGAAAGGAGCGAGCAAATTCCTTTGGTCATCCTGATTCTCTACAGCATGTTGCTCCAAAATTTCAATCAGAGCATCCTTATCTTTCAGTAATTGCTATATTTTGATGCACCCCACGTCGAGGGTGCGGTACTTGTTCTTCCAAGACCTTCTCTCCCATTGAACTTTGTTGAGAGTAACCTGAAGCTTTTCAGTTTCCGTCATGAAGTACATGACAGATTCCCTCGGCGGAAGAATTTCGTAACGAAGATAAGGCATTTTTAGCTTGAGAGCTCTAGTTTGTACCCAGTGGAGATAAGGCTCCACCGAGACACAGTCTGGTTTTCCTAGAGACTCCCGTCCTTTCTTATGAACATGTTTCCAAGCGTGCACTATTTCCGTCTTCAGTGCTCTGTCACTTTCTCCTTCCTTGAAGAAAAGACCTTCCAGATGAACACCCCGTGGGATGTGTCTCATCGAGTATCCAAATTGACGAAGAACCAATACCGGATGGTAGTTGATTCCTTCCTTAGTTCCTATGAGGGGTACATTGGGGAAGTTTCCACAACGATCAATGATTCTGATTCCATTATAAATCCTATTACACCAATCTATATCAGAGTTGGTAAGAGACATGATCTTCTGCAACCAACATAAGGCACTCTTACAATCCCAAAAATCAGCAGACTTGGGCAAGTGGGAGATAAACCATTTATAAAGCAGAGGTGCACAGCATGTGATCTCCCCTCCATTGTACAAATTTCCCAAGTGTGCAGAATGATATGCATCTGCGAACAAAGTCGGCACAGGGTTTCCAATGAGAAAAACCTTAATGGAGTTAATATCAACGAAGTTATTGATGTTGGGAAACAAAAATAACTCGTAGGTGAGCAAGACAAAGATGCTTTCAAAAGCAGTCATGTTCCCTATACTGGCAAAATACAGGGCTTTCTTCGTCAAGAACTGGGTTGGCAAACCTTAGATGCCACCCTTGATGGTCATGTGAGTCCTGACCTCAGACTCGTCCAAATAAATTGCTCTTGTAGTGGTCTGATTCTTTGGAATTTCTTCCAGTCCAGAAAATGGAGCTCGATCCGTAATGTGTAGATCGATCAGATGAGAATACTCCTCCAGCGTTGGTGCTAGCTGGTAATCCGGGAATGTGAAACAGTGATAAACCGGATCGTAGAATTGAATAAGCACATCCATGATTCCCTCAATCACATGGACTCTTAACAGTGGTAGTAAACCTCTGTGCTTGGCTCTGAAAGCCTCTTGGTTTGTGATCATCCTCACCAACCTTCTCAAATCCTCTAGTTTTGGAACCTTGAAGGTGTACGTATGAGTTCTCCTTCTACCGAAATCCATTAGCGTAATCTTCTTCTCTGATATTTGCAATCACAGTCTTAGTTTAATTTGAAAAACAGAGAGACTAGAAGAGAAGTTTTTTTTTTAATGTTTTAATGTTTTATTAAATGAATGCATGAATGCAGCACACAAAAACATAGAAAAAACATGGGGTCAAAGGGTCGTTGTCATGAAGTCCAGGCTCTACCTATCCCCAAAGGTTTATACTAAGGTGATTTTTGTACCAGTACTCATTATCATCATCTCCTCCCAGAAAAGCAAAACAACAAGCGGATCTCCAGCGAGTTGTAGAGTAATCTTAGAGTAAGTGCCATTCACCGAGAATAGATCACCAGCCTCAATGAGGGTAGTATCGCGTAACAACTATTCCTGATAGTTTCCGCACTACGAAAGGGTTTGGCTCCTCAGCTTCTCAGACTTAACAATCGGCCCATTGTCTAGGTGAGAGAATGAGTTACATTGGTCAGCCTCTACTGAGGTTGATGGTCGACCTCGTCGCCATCACTTATCTTAAGTGTATACTCAATCTTTCCACATGCGGCATCACACGCATTCCCATTAGCAGAAAAATAAACACGTATAGCAATTAGGAAAAGCAGTATATATATTTGTCCTAAACATCCTAGACCTTTAAAGCTATGAATCCTAAGTTCCTGACAGAAGATGGGTTCCCCGGCGGAAGCCCTAATCTGTGATTTTCACATAAGTGAAGAGAAAAAAGGTTTGTCTAAGGTTTTCAACTTAAACGTTTAGGAAAGAATTTTATCGGCCCCACGGTGGGCACCACTTTTCTGTAGCAAGCGATTTTGGACGCGGTTCTTAAGCGCGGTCACTCTCTGCGGTTTGAGCTTACTACAGGTCGATTCATTTTTTATCCTATTAAAGCTGATGAAGGAAGGGAAATAGATGTCTCCAATTAACCCTGCTTGCATACTGAGTTTAAACAACGGTCTGTTAGGTTACGAATGCTATCAATGTGGGGGGCTTTTGTACTGGTTATTTGTATTTTCGCCAATACTGGCTTCTTTCTTTTTATTTCGACAGAATGTTTTTCGTAGGGAACAAGGATTAGGATGTTAGGACTGATGCTTTTTGATAGATATGTGAGAGTATGGGATTTTCGTATTTTTGTTGATTGCGCTCGCTAAGATTTTTTCTTTCAATCTTATGCCTACGTATTCCCATTTACCGAAACAGGGAAATCATAGCGTTCGTAGTTCCTCCTATTCTATGGGAGGAAATGGTTGTTTTGGTGTCTTGTTCAAACCCCAAGACGTGAAGCTAAAGGTGTTTGTATCTTGATTAAAGCCCAAGATATGAAGCTAAAAGGTTTGACTTTAGAGAGAATTTGTCGTCTCTAAAGAGGGGGGTTGTATGTCACAACTATTTATAAAGGAGAATTACTTTAACCGGGATGTGTGAATCCGGCAATGCCATAATTTCCTTTAAAGGGGATTTTTAACCTGAAGGAGAAGACTTTAACTCAGTGTAGAGCAATGCCATCTTTCCTTAGGAATTTCTCATGCTAAAAGAGGGACAGTGACATGGATGTAGATGATCCAGAGGCTTGCTGCTTACAGCGATTAGATGAAGAGAAAGGAGTTATTGATGTTTGTGTACTGTGAACAAGGCACATCTTTGATGCTAAAAGGTTGATTGGATCAACCAGTGGTTTTCTTATACAAAGCCTAAGAGGAGGCTAATATGTGTCTCGTACAAAGCCCGAGAGAGAGGCTAAAAGGGGTTTTGACTCAACGAGGGAATCTTTTGGTATCTCGTATAAAGCCCGAGATGGAGGCTATTTGACTCAACAAGAGAGTTTTTGTATCTCGTAAGAAGCCCGAGATGGAGGATAAGATTTGTTTGGCTCAATAAGAACCTTTTTGTATCTCGTATAAAGCCCGAGATGGAGGCGAAAGGGGTGATTGACTCAACGATGGAGTCTCTTATGTGTCTCGTACAAAGCCCGAGAGAGAGGCTAAACGTTGTTTGACTCCACTGGGGAGAATTTTGTTATCTCGTACGAAGCCCGAGATGGAGGCTAAACGTTTGCTTCGCTGGGAAGAATCATTGTATAAAGCCCAAAAGGAGGCTAGGGTAACTGTTTCAGTTAAGTGACAGGTCCAGTATACTGATTTTAAAGAGAAAATCAGTTCTTATATGAACAATACCGTACTCAGGGATTTGATTCGAGGATCAGGGATATTTCCTTTTCTTTGAGGAAACGGGAAATCCAAAGGGTATTGAGACTATCCGAGTCTGCGGGTTTCCTTCCTATTTAATGAAGGGGTCACTTGAGAATGTCTTTGAGACTCAAGGAAGTTAGACTGTCCGTGTCTAGAGTTTCATCTTTTGTACTATGCTTTGAGAAACAGTAGTAGACTCTTTGAAAGGACTGTTCTATTGAAGATAACTAGGTTCTATTCCTATACCTCTAGGAGGTCGTCGGGACAATTTGTACGAAGCCCAAGAGGAGGCTAAAAGCTTTTAAGAAGCCGACGGGTCCTTGTACGAATCCCAAGAGGAGGCTATTATTCCCGAAGGAAGAGATCATTATACGAAGCCTAAAAGGAGGCTGTGAATACTTCTAAGAAGCCGGCGGGTCCTTGTACTAAGCCCAAGAGGAGGCGGGGTTGCTTTTAGAAAGCCTGTGGGTCCTTGTACGATGCCCAAGAGGAGGCCGATGCTTTTAAGAAGCCCGTGGGTCCCCAAACCCCAAGAAATTCAAGGCAACGCTATTCACCGAGAATAGATCAAAGTCAAGAAAGTCCGAGAATTTGGAAGAAACTCAAAGATGCCATTCATGGAGAATACATTCATCTCTGGGAGTAGAGTTTCTTGACGATTCCTAATGAGGACAGCCTGAGAGAAGACTGTATCTGGTGATCCTATTGGGGATCTAGTTGTCTATTTCTCCGAATAAATGAAACGGCGTCACCTAGTTCTAGACGTAGTTGTCGGGGAAACTCTAAATATCTATACTATTATTACGCAGTTGATATGAGTTTATGAAAGAAGACTTACAGTGAAACAGCCCCACAATACAGTTATATGTATATGAAAGCGGTAAATGAAAGCAATAACCACTTACTCGGTTGTAGAGCTTCCATGTTGTTTTGTTAGTTGTTCAACAAAGAAAGATTGAAAACAACAGTATATTCAAAATCAAAGGAGAAAGTGCTTTGAAAAAGAAATATTTGGGGCTTACAGCTCAAGGAGAGGCCCAAGGTTTTATCAATGAGCGCACTGTTGAATTTGTACAGAGGGACTTATACAAGTGACTGAGGCCCAAAAAAGGTTTTCTGTACAAAGGGATGGGTCTTACACTCTCTCAAGAGGCCCAAAAGTTTTAAAGAAAAAGAGTGGGGCTTATAACACGAGGGTAGGCCCAATTGATTTTTCTTTAAAAATGGCGATCGCGCCGAGGTTTTCTTTTAACGCATAGGGACTTATACAATAAGTGAGGCCCAAATTATTTTAGTTAAAAGGGGGTTGGGTCTTACACTCTATTAGAGGCCCAAAAAGTTTTGAATGGATCTTATAGCTCAAGGAGAGGCCCAGGAGGTTATTTTTCAAAAGGGGACGATCGTGCCTTTTGTTTGAAAATGTACAGAGGGACTTATACAACGAATGAGGCCTAAAATATTTCTGTACAAGTGGGTTGGGTCTTACACTCTAATAGAGACCCATAAAGTTTTGAAAATGATTTATGAGGGTTGAATTAATCCAAAAACCCTAATTTGTTTTCAAAATGTGTTTTAATTGAATAAAAATTCAATTAAAATGATCAAAATTGTTTAACACATGGAAAACAAATTGTGATCTTGGATTAATGCTTCAAAAATTTAGTATTGACCTACAAAATAATTAGAAAGCATTAAAAGTTGCAAAATCAAGGTGGAAAAAAAATATTTTAAATGTTAAAAATAATTAAAACATTAATTCTTTGCAAAAATATCAATTATACAAAATAAATAATATTTTTGGGATTTTTTGGGAAAATAAAATATTTTAACATTTTTGTGAATTATTAAAAAAAGAATCAACTCAAAATCATTAAAACTCAGAGAGAAATTAATTTTTGAATCAATTAAATAAAAATCACAAAATTCAAATATTTGAATTTATGAAAAATGGCGCCAAGAACAGTTGAAGAACACGCGCGTGTTTCAGCTTGGCCCAGATTTGCATTTTCTCTCCAATCTCACTAAATACTTGATCATATCATGCAATCCACATACCAATCAACTCGTTTCAACGTCACGATCATGTCTATGGTATTTAATTTCATTTAAATTAAACATACAACAAGAAATCATGAAAAATCCTCAAGAACCCTAATTTCTGCATGAAGGCTAGGATTTTTTATACACGATTCAAACAAAGCAATTAATTGCGGGGAAACATTCCATGCATGATTATGAGCATTTGGCAAAAGTATTGTGCGAGGAAATATGCATAGATTGAGAGATGACCAAGTTTAGGCTTACCTTTAGGTCGTGACAGCAAGTTCAAAGTGATTTCTGAGTTGAAGGTGTTACAGATGAGTTGTGATGATCTGAACAGCTTCCCTACACCCTATGGAGTGTGTTTGAATGCTTGGACTTGACTGAAATTGGCTGGATCACTTCATGGCATCTCAACTGCACTTTGGTTAAAACCTTGAGCAGTTGACTGGTGATTCTGAGAAATCAGTGTTCCAGATGTTGTTTAAGTGTTTGATCAACTCATATATGATGTATGTGAGGTGTGTGTGTGATTGGTTTGAGTGGAATTGCTCTCTAGCTCAAAAACTCAAAGTTGCCTTACTAAAGAAGGCATTTTTACCAAGAGAAAGAGATTTTGAGGAAAGCATTTGTTTGATCGCTTTGGTGTACTCAAACTGATCATAATTGAGCTCTATTTATAGTAGAGCAAGTTTGTTTTGGGATCCACAGTGAATGGCAACTGCAGCAGAGGTTTGGCCAATGTTGTCCAATGGAAATCCAAGTCTCCTCTAGCCATTGACTAGAGGTTAGGGCACAGAGTTGTGGTTCCCTTGGTCTTGGATAAGTCTTGACTGAATTTAGTTGAGAATGTCTCAGTCCATGCCACCTTGATGCTTCCATTCCAAAATTGGAGTCTTGTCCCTATTTTGGCAATTCTAGGTTCAACATTATATTTCTTGTTCCAAAGACTTTAGAGGCTTGGCTCAATGATTGCCCCCTTTAGATTCAATCCTCTGAGGTGTCCAAGTGCATCGGAGCATTTGGATTTGGCTGATTTTGGTAAATCGACCAAAAGGGCAAAATCTGCCTTGCCTTGGCAGATTTCAGCAAGGCAACTTGCCAATGTCATATCTCATGGCTCAAATTGAATTTGGTAATGTTCTTGGCCATTTTGGAAAGCCCTTACATGATACAACAACTGTTTGAACATGTTTGGTTTTGATCTCTTTCGGATCCAAGTGAAAAATGTCCCTACATTTGGAAAAAAGTAAGGCCAAATCTGACTTAGTGAAATTTTCACTAAGTGTTGGAACAAAGTGATTTTTCTTGATTTTGATCACTCCATAACTCAAAATCCATGAGGAATTTGGACATAGGTCAGTATGAAGCTTTTGTAGAGGGCAATGAGATCTACAAATCAAGCTTTGAATGGGGAACAATGGCCTTGTGGTTTAGGAGTTATGGGCCTCCAAAGTTGGCACATTAGTGATACATTTTCCATAACTTAGAAATTTTTCTAAGTTTTATGGTTACCCCTTTTACAAGTTATCCCACTTTCTTTGATTTTTCTTGATGAATGATGATTCAAATCATACATTAACATAATTTTAGGGTTAAAAATCCATTTTGGTGAAAAATCTCAAAAAGTCAAAGTTGACTTTTGTGCACAGTTGACTTTTTTATCAGATGAATTCCAAACTGTGCAATTCTTCAGGAAATCATGTCCTTAACCTAAATCAAACTTGATGGACATGTTCCATGGGTGTCATAGGGTATATTGAATCATGTCTTAGGTTTTGGGAGCATGTCCTGGTCAAAAGTCAAAGTTACAGTTGACTTTTCTCGCGAAACCCTAATTGTGGTGCAGATGAAATTGAGACTTGTTGCTCAAGATTCTTGGATTGATCCATTGTTCCAAATGGATCAATATGGCATATTAAAGACCCTCAATTCATGTCTTGAGGTCTTGGTTCATGATTTGCCCAAAAAGTCAACTTAGGGGTGAATTAGGTCAAGAAACCCTAATTCCTGATTTTTGATGTATGCATCCCCTGAGGTCAAATTGACTTGATGATTGGGTCCATGAGGTTCCATGGAGTATATTAGGTTGTGTTTTGGATCCTTGGCTTGTGCCCATATGAAATTTTCCATCTGGAGGCCCTGGTCGACCAAAACCCTAATTTGGTGATACTGGCGATCTTGAGGCTTGATCCACCTAGAAGGGAGCATCCTTGTGCTTAATCCATGAAGTGGGAGTCCTCTTGATCCATTGTGGATGTTTGAGAGGTTAGAAAAGTTGAAGATCAAGTCACTCCTTGATTGATCCTTTGTCTAAAGCTCTGAGAGGGCTTAAAACCCTAATTTGGATTGTAGTGAATGCTCAACAACCCTTGAGGCATTTGATGAGGCATGATGGTTTACCCATATTGTGATGATGATTTGCACAATGATGGGAAATCTTAGTGGTCAATATTTAGGGTATGACAGCCATAACTTGTCTCCATTCAATGATACCTCATTTAAGTCTAGCATATAGACGTTGTTCACCCTCAAGACCTTAAACACATTCTTTTTGTCACTATCCTCAACTATGCAACAATCTTTTGAAAATGATACTTTGTAATTCTTGTCACATAGTTGACTAATACTTAAAAGATTGTGTCTAAGGCCTCCCACAAGCAGCACATCAGAGATAGTAGTAGATGAGGGGTTACCTACACTACCTTTGCCGAGAATCTGTCCCTTATTATTATCTCCGTAGGTGACAAACCCCTTTTTCTTTGCCATAAAGTTGATGAAAAGAGATATGTCTCCTGTCATATGTCTTGAGCAACCACTATCTAAAACCCATCTTTTTTCGGTGGTCTCAAGACTAAGTACCTACAAAACAATCAAGAGAGAGTAGGTACCCAATTCTCATTGGGTCCTTTACGGTAAGTGAAACAAGATCGCACTTGGGCAACCATTGATAAATGCCTTTTGGAACAAGAAATCTTCTAAAACGACATTTAGCAATAGTATGACCAGGCTTGCAACAATATAGGAAATCACGGTTCATTTGGAATTTACCTTTGCTATATCAGTCTCGAATCACATATGTATACTTTTGATACGGATTGTTCATACTTTCTAGATAATGTGATCGATCAATAGCAAACGTAATTTTAGGCTTAAGAGTCTTGTCTAATTAGGCCTTAAGGGTTCTCACCTCTTTTTTCCAAATATGACAAGTATCACAACCCCCAAACTTGAACCATGGAGACTTATTCTCATCAATCTTAGCTTTTGATGCATCAACCATGGAGTTTTTAAGAGCTTCCAATTCCTTTTCGGAGTCGGAAACCTTTTTCTCCAAGTATTTAAAAATATTTTTGTTCGAGGCTAAGCGCTGAAAAGCTTCCTTAGCCTCGTGGTGCAACATAACAAAAGCCTTTTGTAATTCTAAATGAGACATATTATTAGAATGATCATATTTAGAGTGTTTTACCTCTTTCTTCTTATCTTGGCGTGCCATAAGATATAGATTGACAGATTCACTCTCGTCACTTGAGCTGTCATCTTTTTCCGACTCGCTATTGTCACACCCTAATTTTTGACCCTAAGATCCTCGCTTTGTTCTTTGCGTAGCACATTAGGTCGATCATTTGTGCATAACTAACCGATCTGTCTAGCTTTGTCTGTTTTGTTTCTTTTAAGGACAGATGTTGCTGCAGAGGATTCAGATCCCAAAAGTTATGTTGTGTGTGTGTTTGTGGAGGTTCTCTAGTCCTGCGAGATTATGCCCTCACCCTTTTGATCCCTAAACCACTACCAAGCCTCTTATTCCCTCAGACTCCTCAGTTTTCCCCCTATAAAGACTAAATCCTTATACCCTCTGATATGGAATATGGTCCCCTGAAGACTATTCACCGGTTGCGTAACAAGTTATATTACAAGATGGCATCTTCCCCTCTCTGTCAGCTCCCCAAGATTCAAGAGAGGTGTTTGCTCAGTGATGCTATGTCCTTAAGTAATGAAAGTTCAATTTGGAAGGAATTAGAAGTTTAGACTCCAAGGTGTAATTTCAAGTCCATTGTTGTCACAAGTTTACAGAATCAAGTTTGAAGTTACTAATTCATTCCCATGATTCTAACTCATTTGGTTCGAATATAAAGTGCATTCCCTCTATTTCAAGAAGGATATTTACATTCTTGAAGCTGTCTTCAAGCAATTTTGAAGATCAATGGTAGATTAAAGGTTTAAGATACTTTGACCATTGGTAGAAGATTGAAATCCTCACAATTTCTCAAGACTTGGTTACAAAACTCATTTTCCAAAGTCGGATTCCCAAATTCAAGATCTAAATGTCAAAAATACTAGTTCATGTTGAGTGGCGAAATTTAAGTTTTATTTGAGTTACAACGTCCATGAGTTTTGCAAGAATTGATTCACCGAATTTCATTACTCCAAGTTCAAATTCAAGGTATACAGAAGGTTTCAATATCCTCTCCTTGTTCCAAGGGTTCAGATTGTCACAAAAATGCAAAGTTTAAAATTGAAACTTCAAGAGAGAGCGCAAGACATAAGTTGAAATTTAAAACCAAGAATTTAAAATGGGATTCATGGAAGATGTACTTCCACTCCAAGAGTAATATCAAACAATCTAAGGACCCAAGTCGTGAATACCTCATTTTGATTCAAGACTCCTGTTCAAGTTATAATTTCAGAGAACTTGTTGTGCATCAATGGTAATTCTAGAATTTAAGGTTTCTTTGCGAAGATACAAGAACTGTGATTTAAATCCATTAATATAAAGCATAAATTCAAGACAGGCCCATAACCAAGACGGATCCATTATTAACACATGGCTACAAGTTATGTTTGGTCGAAACCAAAAGGTACAAGGTATAGAGTTCTTACTACCAAGTCAACATGTACAATTTAAGCCATAATGTCTAGATTTAAAGGTTCACATGTTACAAACTCCTAAAAATTCCAAAATCCCCAAAATCACAAGGATATGCAAGAACATTAGCCTGAGGAATTTGCCGACGAGTTAATTTCCAACGACCGTGACGTAAGAGCTACTGTTAAGGGAGTTAACCTTGGTTTCTCACTTGAATGGTGCGCGTACATATTAACAATGACTCGTCATTCGCCATGACTATTGCCAACTGGCCCCCACGCCTTCATTAACTTGAGAAGTTTCTATGAGAACTCCACAATTCCTAAAACCTGCAAGAAGTTTCAAGAAAACAGCTAAGAGGGGAATCATCCAAAGTTTGTCTAAACAAAGGTTTTGAAAAGCATAACTTATCTTGAGCAGCTATCTAGTTTGCTGGAGGAAATTGGTCCTGCCTGGCAGAAAACTCAATCTATTCCTAAATTAAAAGAAGAGAACCAATCAAGTTCTAATAGAGATGTAAAGAAAATCATGGCAAGGTCCAAACGGTGGAAAGTAATAGAATTTGTAGCATCATCTGAAAGTAGAAACATCAGCCACTATGTGAATTTGAAAAAATCAATGAAAACTAGTTATCAAATGAACAGGGAGATGGAGCCGTTACCTGAAGCCAACATTATATCATCCAAGAACTTACAACACTGATGGCATTACCGAATTTAGTGAAGAGGGCTCGGATCCTATTTCGTAGTTTATGCGATCCATGTAGAGTTAATAGTCAACACTGCAGTGATAGGGATCCTTCCACCAAGCAAATAACTGCAATCGCACGCGATCAAGTTTTACTTGGAACACCTGCAAAGATAACTGCAACTCTTCACAAATCACGAGGCCTGCACGATATAAGAAGAGCAAATATATCAATACAAGAAAGCTATCATTTTCCTTGAGTTAGTGTTGAAAAGCTTTACTGCTCCTACCTTTAGTGTTGAAAAGCTTTACTGCTCCTACCTTCATGTCTGGCATTCACCATATGAATTTACTTCAGCGAAACTACCGTTAAGGTTTCAAAACAAAACCAGCCTCTCATCTGCAAATAACGCCAGGGAGAACAATAAGTATTCAAATCATTTGCATAAATTTAGAGAAACTTTTAAGACGGCTGCACTAGGTCCCACATAAGCAACACAATCCAACGTGAATTCAAAGAAATCATAGACATGTCCCAAAGAAAATCATATGGAAATAAAAGCTCATTATCATAAAATCAGAATACGAAATCAGGACTTCAGTTCTTTCCAAAACAGGTTTGGACAAGATATCACGCACTTAATTTCAGAAATCGATGTTTCAGTTTTTGAATCTATAAAAGGAGATGCACACATCAGTGAAAGGGGGCAAAGATACATTTCATACACAAACCATACCAAATTATCAAAACCAAAAACATAAGTCAATCACCAACAAAAACACCCTATTCATATCAGTAAACCAGAAAACCAATTCATCCATAAAACCTTACGCAAAACAAATTCAAATTCTGACAACCAATCGACAATCAAACATCATACCAATTCATCGAGTGGCACACACAAAAAACCATACATCAAATCTTACCATTAACCATACACAAACCATTCAAACTCACATAATCAAATCACAAACTCATACTAGAAAATTCACGAACACACGCAGCGAAACACAGAGCAAAACTTACAACAAGACCAGACCGGACTCATCGAATCATACACCCACGCAGCAGCATACACATAAAAGAAGAAGAAGACTTATCTGGAGAGGAGATCTTGATGGTTACCACCACCTTTCTTCGCCTTCAACCGCCCGTATTTTCTTTATTTTCCATCGATCTAATGGTTGTAATTTGTAAACAATAATTATAGTGGATTGGGGTATGGGTCTGCGTGGGGTTAGGGTTTCATGTTTGTTGATTGTTTGAATTAGAGTGATATCGAGAGAGAAAGAGAGAAATCGATTGAGGGAGATGGTGATTAGGGTTTCTAAAACCCTTTGGAGAGAGACGAACGAGTGGAACGAGAGAGTGAGAGTCGTCCCACTTCTTTTGTGTTGTTTTTACTACTTTGATCACATTCACACACACACCATAGCAATCGTACACCCTCTCCTTTGTGTGCGTTAGATCTTGCGCGATTGCATCCGACGGTTGAGATTTGAGGGTCCATCGTGGACCCTCTCTCCCTGGCCAGCGCACGATCCCTCCGTCTTAACCTTTTTTTAATTAATTTTATCAATAAATCGATCTAAAAATATATATATTAAATTAGAGCTTTTTTAAAAGCATTATTATCAAAAACTTACTTAACCTTTTTTTTTTAAATATATAGAACTTTTTAAATAATTTTGACAATCCTTTTTAAATAACTAAAATATAAGTTTTCTTAAATAATAAATATAACTTCTTTTTTAAAAAAAAATATCACTCTTTAATAGAATAAAAAAATTAATTGAACTTTTTATTTAGTAAAACCTTTCATTTTCTCCTTATTCTCTTTTAATAGTCAAAAATCCAATTTTGTTTGTTTCTATTTCAAAAATAATTAGAACCATTTAAAAAAAAATATTTGACTTACTTTTTAAATATAATTAACTATTTTAATTAACTTAAGTTCTTATTAAAATTTTTTCTTAATTAGTAATTTTATAATAAACTTTTAAAATACTAACTTAAAACCTTTCTTAATAAGAAAAGCTATTTAATAACCTTTTTATGATACAATTTGAAAAGCTAGATAATAAAACCTTTTTTTAAAATATTAAAATTAACTTTCTTTTAGTAACAAGAAATCCTTAATAAAACTCTTATTTTCTTTAACTTAATAACTTCCTAATTATCAAACCTTTTTTAATATAATCGTCCATTTCTAGATTCCGTGCACCTGAGTGAACGCTTGTGTATTCTTCTTTTATCTCGTTTATATTTAATATTTATGCATTGCTTATGATTCTGTTTGTTTACTATTATACTTGTTATATGCTTGCATGCTTCAAACCTTTTAAAATACTAAAAATTCTCGATCCAACGTCGAGCCCATTTTCTGCCCATGTAAGTCGATCGCATTTAGGCATCGCATTCAACCTTTTGGTCACTAGACACAAGACTAGCACCACTTTGCTAGCACTTTCGCTTAAATCTAATAATTAATCGCATTAATATCCAAGGGAAAATCCCATGCATGATGATCAAATTATTGTGCATGTTGTATTTCATTTGCATTGCATCCTCTCTATGATTTCGATACCCTTAAGATAAAGACAACTTTAGGATAGACTTTATAGGTTAGTCCCCCCTAATTTTGATTTTTTACAATCAAACTTTAGCTCACCTAATTCTCCACACAAGAGAATTAGATGTGAATCATATCAAAGAAGGGACATACAATCCCATACCCCACAAATATAAACAATTTTCAAAAACTGTGGTGGTTTTCTTAAGATGATGACTCATCTTCTCTCCTAAACCTTTAAAACACTTTAGTATCCTTAATAAGGAACTACAAGTGCTCTGATTCCCTCCTGACAGGATATGTAGGCACAAGATGCGATATCTTGTCGAGCACACTTAGCAAAACAGATAACAAATAACATAAAATATAATCAAGAGGTTCCTGTAGTGTACTACAGATATCTAGGATGCTAACACCTTCCCTAGGTATAACCAACCCCTGAACTTAGAATCTTAGTGCATTTGCATTGCATTGTGGGTATTCGGTCTTTCTCCCTTCCCTTGGATAAAATCAAAGCCGGTGGTGACATTAAAAATGCGATCCTAGTTAACAAATAACTATGGTATCCAATTTTCACCGCGACAGCTATCGCTTTCCCAGGTGATGTATGCTCGTCTAGACTTGTTTAATTTTTTGTGTTGATGATTCTTACCCTTATCCTTATCCTTGTCTTTCTTGAGTGATGGACAATCAGACTTGTAGTGCCCAGATTTTCCACAGTTGTAACACGTTCCTTTAACCTTGCCATTCTTATTTCCTTCATTTCTAGACTGCCTCTTAAATTTGACTAGATTTTTATCCGAGTGTTGAATCTCATTCTTCCGAACATACCTATTGTATCTCTTCACAAATAGACTCATGTCATCATCGGAGTCATCATCTTCGTCATTGTTGGTTTCATCATCACTTTTCTCTTTTGATGTGGACTTTAAACAAGAAGCCTTAAGAGCAATTGACTTCTTTTCTGTATCTTTTGTTTTCTTCTTCTTTATACTTTTTTCATATTTTTCAAAGCTAATGAGCACTTGCTTATGCTCATCGAGTTTTCCAAATAATGTGGTGGGGTCTAGAGTAGCTAGATTATTGGCCTCCTTGATTGCGGTAACCTTCGGCTGCCATTCCCTGTTAAGACACCTCAAAATATTATTAGTAGAAACCTCGTTTGGAATTGGCTTACCAAGTATATGCAATTTATTGATAATATGAGTAAATCATTTTTGCATATCCGCAATGGTTTCCCCTTGCTTCATGTAAAAAAGATCGAACTTTTGCGTTAGTGTGTTGATACGGGCCATTTTAACATCATTAGTGCCTTCGTGGGCTACTTGTAAAGCATCCCACATGGCTTTAACCGTTTCACAATGAGAGACTCGATAATATTCGTCAACTCCCAAAGAGGAGATCAAAATATTTCGAGCCTTCCAATCATAGCTGTACTTTTTCTCGTCTTCCTCATTCCATTGGTCTTCGGGTTTGGGAACTACAACGCCTTCGGCATTGGTCATTGTAATTTCCATGGGACCGTTTAAAATAATATTCTAAACCTTCTGATCTATGGAATTTATATGGACGCGCATACAATCCTTCCAGTAGCTGTAATTCTCGCCTGTAAAAACTGGAGCTCTATTATAAGCCCCTTTAGGTTCGTTCGCCATATTCCAAGAAGTTTTACCGAAGCACCAGATAAACCGGAGCTCGTGATACCACTTGTTAGACGATGGCTAGGATCTAGAAGGGGGTTGAATAGATCTTTCGAGTTTTACACACAAATGGCTTTCCAAAAATTTGGTTTTATTACGTCTACAACAAACCTCTACTAGAGGGATCGGATATACACGACAATATTGGGAATTAATTATGGATGAGAAAAATTCAGATTGATTAACACAGTTTAAACACAATCAACAATGTTTTATTTGCTTGATAGTTAATCCAACCCAACGAGGTAAATCGACAAATAATTAATTGCGAATACGTTCGATTTTGCATTGAAACAAAATTATCGAACACTTGGTGTGCGTTAACACACTAAGTGCAGATTTCAAAGTAATGTGATGTTGAGCTGCTCCTAAATACAATTCAAGGGATTGTATCAAATTTACAAAACAATTTAACAGCTCAATATAACACTAGTTCAGAAATTTCGATCAATTTAAACTTCGCAAATTCAAATGATATCAAACGTAAAGAGTTAAGGGAGAGAGATAACAAACACGATTTGATTAGGAAGTTCCCCAATCGTCCTCGCTTTGGGTACCTCTGCCCCCAATTCCATAATTAGAATTGAGATATACACACACACACACATATATATATATATATATATATATATATATATATATATATATATATATATATATATATATATATATATATATATATATATATATATATATATATATATATATATATATATATATATATATATATATATATATATATATATATATGTGTGTGTGTGTGTGTTGCTTTTTGCAAATTGTTTATACAAGAGAAGAACAATGAACATCCGAACTCTTAAACGTCTTTGAGTGTCAATGCAGAGTCTTCTCTCCCCTTGATTCAAGACGAATCAAGTGCCTTGAATTCGGTTGAACAAGTCACCATCCCACGCTACTAGACTGTAAGAAACCACCATTCTTCAGTCACCTTCACTCGGCCGAGTTCAATTCTCCGCAATTCAATCCCCAAACCTTTCTTCTACGATCCTCCGACTGTAGCTACTAAGCCGAAAGAATACTATGTTCTTCGGTTACCTTCGCACAGCTGAATCCCTGTAGAACGAAACCGTTTGTGCCAAAAACCCCCCAAAATCACCGTTTCACGCTACTAGATTGAAAGAATCCGCAACTCTTCAATCACCTTCACTCGGCCGATTCTTGGAGGACAAAACCTAAGGTTTTTTTCAAGAAACACCTACCAATTCTCAACCTAGAAATGAAGATCACACACTTCCTAATTCTGAACGTTATCACTTCAAAACAATGGGCGACACAAACAAAAATGATTATGTGTAATTGTTTGTTTACTCAAGGTTAAAGATGAAGATGAAGAGAAAGATTGGTATAAATTTTCACATTTCTTGTTATTTTGAAATGTGAGCTGACCCAACTATTTATAATGAGTAATGTGACCCACAAAATGAAGTAACAGAAATAACATAAAATTTTAATGCAGAAAAAAACAATTCAGACAGCCATGGGTCGACTTCCCTTTTAATGGGGGTCAGTGTGAGCTATCCCGTATGAGTATCTACGCAAATTTTGACACCATGCGTCGACCCATCAGGACCTTGCATCGACGCAAGCCTACAGATTTTGTAGAAATTCAAATTCCAAGAATCATGCGTCGACCCATGCGACAGGGGGGTCAGTGCGCGCTTTCCCGAACATTTCAAAAAACTTGCTCAAACTAGCATGCGTCGACGCATGCTCACTTTGGGTCGACTCATGACCTGCATATTTTCAAAAATCCTTTTTTCTACACGTTTTAGTATACCAAGACTCGAGACACACATACCAAACATCAATATCATGATCATGCACATGCAATTTTAGGTTGGACCTTTTCCTATATGTCTAGACGCATGAAAGTCGACGGTTAGATTCAATTTGCTCGACACTGAAGTGATACCACTCAAATTACAATCTAATGCCTAGGTTATTTGTTGACATCATTAAAACCGAAATAGATGGAATACCTTAGCCCTCACAATGGTCTCCTTCCTGAAACTCCATATCCTTTCTTCGCTTATCATGATAACTTTTCTATCTACTCTGCGAAGCTTTCATCTTCTCACGAATCAACCTCACCTTCTTCGTAGTCTGTTGAACAATCTCGGGTTCAAGCACTACGCTCTCACCATAATCATGCCAACACAAAGGCGTCTGATATCTTCGACCATACAATGCTTTAAAAGGCGCCATTCCGATACTGGAATGATAACTGTTGTTATAAGTAAACTTGATCAACGGAAAATAACTATCCCAAGCACCTCCTTGTTCAAGTACACAAGCCCTCAGCAAATCCTCTAAGGATTGTATAGTCCTCTCCATCTACCCATCCGTCTGAGGATGATAAGCTGAACTCAGCTTCAGCTTCGATCCCAGCGCTCCTTGCAAACTCTCCCAAAATCTGGAAGTGAATCTCAGATCTCTATTTGACACAATACTCAACAGCACACCATGCAACTTCACAATCACTCGGATATAAATCTCTGCCAACTTCTGCAAAGGAAAAATGATATTAATCAGAATGAAATGTGCCAACTTCGTCAGTCTATCCACTACTACCCAAATGGAGTCATGTTCCACTTTTGACTTCTGACAAGTTAAACACGCATACACAAACTGAGCCACATCACGCTTCAATCCAGGCCACCAAAATATCTTTTTCAAATCCTGATACATCTTTGTAGCTCCTGGATGAATACTCAAGTTACTCATATGACTCTCCTCTAAAATCATCTTTTTCATCTCAACGTCATCAGGAATACAAATCCTATCACGGAATCTCAGCACACCTTATTCATCCATTATGAACTCGTTATTCTCGGTCCTATCATTTCTAACTATCAAATCCACCAACTTCACGTCCAACTTCTGGCCCTCTCTGATACTGTTCAGAAACTCATTGTTGATCTTCAACATTCCCAACATCACACTATAAGGTGTCTGCTCACAAACCAAACTCATATCTCTGGAATGTTCAATCAATTCCAATTCTTTCACCATCATGGCAGACATATGCAATGTCTTCCGACTCAAAGCATCAGCCACAACATTAGCTTTTCCGAAGTGATAATTCAAGCCGAAATCATAATCCTTCAAAAATTCAAGCCATCTCCTCTGCCTCATATTCAGTTCCTTCTGATCAAACAGATACTTCTAGCTCTTATGATCACTATACACTTCGAATCTGGAACCATAAAGATAATGCCACCAAATTTTCAACACAAAAACCACTGCCGCTAGCTCTAAATCATGAGTTGGATAATTCCTTCCATGAATTCTTAACTGTCGTGAAGCATAAGCCACAACTTTACCATCCTGCATCAACACACCTCCCAAACCCATCAAATAAGCATCGCAATACACCACAAACGGTTCATCTGGTTCTGGAAAAATTAACACCGGAGTTGTAGTCAATCTCTTCTTCAGCTTAATGAAACTCTTCTCACATTGAATGTCCCACACAAACGCTTTACCCTTGCAGGTCAACTGCGTCAACAGAAGTGCCAACTTCGAAAAGCCTTCTATAAAACGACGATAATGACCAGCTAAACCCAAAAAGCTTCTAATCTCAGTTGATGACTTCGGAGCTTCCAACTGTAGAACTACATCTACCTTAGATGGATCCACAACAATACCATCACCTAAAATAACGTGACCAGGGAAACTCACCTCCTTCAGCCAAAACTCGCACTTGGACAACTTGGCATAAAGCTTCTTCTCTTTCAACACTTGCAATATGACTCACAAATGCTCAGCATGTTCTTCTTCTGACTTAGAATAGATAAGAATGTCTTCAATAAAGACAACTACAAACTGGTCCAAGTAAGCATGAAAATTCCTATTCATGTACTCCTAAACACACCAGGGGCATTAGTAACTCCGAACAGCATCACCACATATTCATAATGTCCGTATCGAGTTCTAAAAGATGTATTCTGAATATCCTCATCCTTAACTCTTATATGATGATATCCCGATCTTAGATCGATCTTGCTAAATACACGTGCACCCACTAACTGATCCATCAAGTCATCTATTCTTGGAAGTGGATACTTGTTCTTAATCGTTACTTTATTCAACTTTCTGTAATCAATGCACAACCTCATCCTACCATCCTTTTTCTTTACCAACAACACTGGAGCTCCCCAAGGTGATACGCTTGGTCTCACAAATTTCTTCTCTAACAAGTCTTCCAGTTGCTTCTTTATCTCTGACAATTCTGATGCCGACATCCTATATGGTGCCATAGAAATAGGTCTGGTACCAGGGACAAGATCAATTATAAATTCTACTTCTCTCTCTGGTGGCACATCAGCAATGTCATCTGGAAACACTTCAGGAAATTCACGCACCACTTGCAACTCATAAATCACTGACTTGCTCTCCACTGACAATGATTCAAACAATGCAAGCACCTGAGCTTCTTCTTCAAAAAGCTCTTTCAATTCTCTAGCAGATAGAAAACCATCTTCTCCCTCTTACTCGGGAGTAAGAAATCGAACAGACATATTAAAACAATTAATATGAGCATGATTGAACTCCAACCAGTTCATACCCAATATCACATCGAGACCTCCCAACAGTAAACAAATCAGATCCACGCCAAATTCCTTACCAAAGATTGATAATGGATAATTCAAATAGACTAAAGAAGTGGTCACCGATCCCTTTGCTGGAGTTTCGATAACCATCTCTCTCTTCATAGGAGAAACAACAAGGCCTAGCCTTCTTACACAATTAGCAACAATAAAAGAGTGAGTAACACCAGTATCGATAATAGCAATCAAAGGCGTATTATTAATATAACATGTACCTCTGATCAATCTGTCATCACTGGAAGTTTGGGTTCCCGTCAAAGCGAACACTTTTTCTCCAGTCGAAGCTTGCTTGGGTTTCTGACAAAGAGTACTAATATGGCCCTGTTCTCCATAATTGTAACAAGTAACCATATTAACTTTGCAATCAGCAATCAGATGTCCTGCCTGCCCACACTTGAAGCATTTCTTCACATTACTCGTGCACTCACTGACACGAAGACCCAATTCACCACACCTGTAACACTTGAGAGGAGTAGAGGCATGTCCCCCACTTGGCTTCTTGCCATCAACATGTTTCTATTTACCTTTATCAGCCGGATTTGTATAAGGCTTTCCGCGATTCACTTGCTGCTTTCCTCTTCTCTCTGGCAACCCCTTGAAGTGAGTCGATCGAGCTTTGCTACCTTCCTCAAAGATCCCGCAGCAATCAACCAAGTCTGGAAACCGTCTGATCCTCTAAAAACCAATCGCCTACTTGATCTCAAGCCTCAAACCATTCTTAAACTTGACACACTTCGAGAACTCAGCTGTTGCCTCACTGTAATGAGGATAAAACTTTGGCAAATCTAAAAACTTAGCAGCATACTTAGTCACTGACATGCTACCCTGCTTCAGCTCCTAGAACTCTATCTCTTTCTTCCCTCGGACATCCTCGGGAAAATATTTCCTCAAGAATTCTCTGCTAAACACAGTCCAAGAAATCACGTCTCCAGCAGCTCCCAACAATTGACGGGTACTTACCCACCAATCATCAGCCTCATCAGCTAGCATATGAGTACCTAACTGCACCTTCTGTGCTTTAGGACATTCCATAACCCAAAAGATTATCTCAATCTCCTTGAGCCAAGTCTGTGCTCCATCCGGATCATATCTCCCCTTAAAGGTAGGCAGTATGGTCTTCCGAAACTCGTCATTCTCGTTAGCATATGGCAGGTTCTGTACTGCTTGAGCAACAGCCTGTAAAGCAGCAGCCATCACAGCATCGTTCCTTCCAGCCATTCTAAATTTCTGTTACACACCAACAACAGAACATAATGATTAAGGAACTGACATTAACACTAAACAACTATCACACGACCACGACTCGACAACTTGGTCGGATGGACCGACTTGCTCGGATACCACTATATAACACCCTAAACCCCCTCGACATAATAATGTTACAATAATAAAATATCAGAGTCAATTTAAAACAACAAGGGCATTCAGGATGCTACTTCAACAAAACCTGCTCATGAAATAGACATGTAACACATAAATCATTTTTCAAAAATAAAATTCTTTTAATCTGCAACTGAAAATTAGCTATATAACATCATAACCAAAACAGTAGTTCAAATCCTTCAATTAAACATCGACCAAATAAAAAAACAACTAAGCGCTCCAAAACCTCGGTGTTACACATCAGAGCAGACGCCGACACAACGAAGCAAAGTAGAAGACTTCATCTTCACTCACTCTGACTCCGCACTAATCCTGGTCACCTGCACGTTACCCATGGGGAGGCAACATTCAAACAAAAGGGGTGATATTCTCAATCCATAAAGAAATATATGATATAAGCATAAGAGCATGTAATCAAATATGGAATCTACCCTATTATCAACACATCCACGAATTCACAACATACACCTCAACACACAATCAACAACTCATCATACAACGACATAATGTAATGCAATAAGACATACAACCCGACTCAATGCATGTGGTACCAATCGATGCCTTTTTCATTATCAGATTCTCGTCGGAATTCCATATACGTCGCTCACACCCCACATGGGTACACGACATCCGTGATCGCTCACACCACACATGGGCACACGATCACCCGTAATCGCTCACATCCCACATGGGCACACGATTACCTAAACCACTACAATAACATGATTCTACTCTAAGAATCTAAATAAGTCGCTTACACCCCACATGGGCACACGACTTATTCTAAAACTAATGCAACATGGCATGCATCAACAACAACGATAATCATAATTATCACATACTTAGCAATGTCAATGATAATACGCCATCACAGGCCAGCAACAACACGTAACAGCAACATGCATAACAACACCAGTAACATAAAGTATGACAGCAAACATCGTCAACAACGATTCCAGACATCACACATAATAACATGTTTAACATGAAATCGACCACAGCACATAACAGTGCAGCTTACCACAACTAATCCACACGCAAACAGTACCTGCTAAACCTGCAGAGATACATTATACAACTGTAACCCAAGAATACGCGACCGTTTACACGTTTCGGCGCTCAACACAACAAAACTGGACCGAAACAGGATTTTGCGTCTAATCGTTGGAAATCTGATTTTAAAAATATTTTTAGTAGAAAGAACGTGTTTCCAGCTTTCCAACTATCCGAATGGCAACTGAAACGGACACTCGAGTCAAAAGTTACGAATTTATGAAGTTTGGAAATTTCTGTACATGACAGCAGAATTCTGATACTGTCACGTTCACCATAGATTCACTGTGCGAACCTCTCATCGAATCCCTTCGCTAGGGAGTTCGCTTAATGAACTCTCCATGAAGCCTCGACTCCATACAAAATCTAGAGAGTGTCACTTTTTCACTCTCCCTTCGCCATCGTCCTCGCTGGGCGAACCACCTCGCTGGCAACCTCGCCGTGCGAACAATCCGGCGAGCTCCTCCCTTCCACCTCCAGAACTCAACATACCCACTATTTCATTCGCTGTGCGAACCTGGCGCGAACGTTCACTGTGCGAACCTTTCCTTCGCCTAGCGAACCTGGGATTCTGCAGAATTGCAGTCGCGGTTCCAACTCCTCCATCACCATTAAAACCTCATTTAGCACCTCCAAATAGTCTATAATGCAACGAAATTCATAGAAACGACTAATACTTATCAAAACACATCATTTACACAAAAGGGAACTGAAACCTAACGGTAAACATAGGCCTTTTCACTCAGGCCTTCGAAGGCAAACTTTCGAATCCCACATCAACAACTTTCAAGAGGTATTATATAAATAATTACCCACCCAACATGCAATTATCATATAATCCCTTTTAAGATAGGAGAACCCCACCCTTACCTTTAGGTTTTTCTTTCAGTTAGGCTTCAACCTTCAACAATGGCTTCTCTTCCTTTCCCTTGTCTGCCTCGTAGCTCTGCCTTTTAGGTTTTCACGTACTGAACAAACAATCCCCTTATTCTTTCCTTTTTATATTTCCATAAAATAACAATATTATCATTATTATATTTTAATTCAAATATTATTATTAGTATTATTTCAACTAACTTTATAATAATAATAATAATATTCCACAAAATAATATAATTAAATATTATTAATCCACTTACCCTTTCATCTCACCACCAACACCTCAAGTCCCACAATTCCAAGATCACTACACTTACTAAGGACAACTCAAGCGCCACAAAATACCTACAATCACACATCAAACACAACATTTCATAATTTAATTATGAAAAAAAATAATTAAATTAAATTGGGGCATTACAAGAGCAACTCAAAGTATCCAAGATATAAAACCAGATTTGTGGTGAAAGGTTTTCGTCAAAGAAAAGGTGTTGATTTTAATGATATATTCTCACCTGTTGTAAATATGTCATCAATTAGAACAATGTTGAGTTTGGCTGCTACTCTAGATTTAGAGGTTGAGCAAATGGACATGAAAAAGGCTTTCCTTCACGGTGATTTGAAGGAAGAGATCTACATGAAATAACCCGATGGTTTCCAAGTTAAAGGTAAAGAATATCATGTGTGTAAATTGAGAAAGAGTTTATATGGGTTTAAGCATGATCTAAGGCAGTGGTACAAGAAGTTTGAGTCTAATATGTGTGATCAAGGATACCAGAATACTACTTCAGATCATTGTGTCTTTGTTAGAAATTTTTCTAATGATGACTTTATTATCCTATTCTTATATGTTGATGATATGCTTATTGTAGGGAAACATATTTCTAACATTAATAGGTTAATGAAGCAATTGGTAGAGTCATTTACCATGAAAGACATGGGAGCACCTAAACAGATTCTTGGCATTTGAATCACTCATGACAAAAAAGAAAAGAAACTTTGGATGTCACAAGAACATTATATTGAAAGAGTGCCGCAAAGATTCAAAATGGAAAGTTCTAAGGCGGTAAGAACTCCTCTCGCTACCCATTTCAAGTTGAGTTATAACCAAATTCCTTCTAGTGAAGATGAAGCGTTTGATATGAAACGTGTTCCTTATGCGTCTGTTGTGGGTAGTTTGATGTATGCAATGGTGTGTAGAAGACCAGATATAACACATGTTATTGGTATAGTCAGTAGATTTTTGTCAAATCCAGGTAGAGAGCATTAGAATGTTGTAAAATGGATTTTAAGGAGGAGATAAGCCTACTTTAGTGGGGTACTATGACTCTGATATGGTTGGAGACATTGATTCCAGAAAGTTCACTTCAGGCTACAAGATTAAATTTGCAGGGGGAGTTATGGCTTGGCAGCCCATATTGCAAAAACGTGTAACATTGTCTACTACAGAGGCTGAGTTCATTGCAATTAGTGAAGTATGCAAAGAGGTACTATGGTTGAAGAAATTTTTGCAGGAGCTTTCTTTTGTTAAAGACAAACAAATATGTGTTATTTGTTGATAGTAAAAGCGCTCATCATCTCGCTAATCGATCATACATGTCCTCATATATAAAATAGGAATATGACTAACTCTCAATTATATCACCAACCACTACCATGAGGTAGCTCTGCGCGTTAGCTTTCCAACACTTTGAACGAAGTCTCATTTGGAGTCACGAAACTCAAGTTACGCTCGAAAATGTCTCAATTGGTACAAAATCTAGCGAGTTACTACATCCACCCGTTGCTGCTGATACGACCAGTAGAACACCCCATCCTTTCTCTCCTTTTGGGCATGCCTCAGGTACAAAAACTAGAGGGTCGTTACGGCCCGTATCAGTGCCCAAAAATTCCAAGTTTATTTCACAATTTTGTGCGATCGCTCTTGTTTTTGAACCCTGCAATAGATCCCAAACCTTGAATCTGACTTCTAATAGCCCTAAAACATACCATACATTATTGTACATAAAAACTGGCGATTTTTATCATATATGAACATCTAAATCAACAATACCTCATTTATCTATCACAAACATGCAGTTCAGTCAATTCATCATGGATTGACATGTTTTGATCATCAAGTCACAACAACACATGAATATACTTTCATATCAATTTCATCAACAAGAACACATGATTTTTAGGGGAATACAATGCACGAATTTCACATATGGCATAACGCATATCACACAATTACAACACTCAATCACATGTTCATCCAACATTCATCAAAAGGAATAGAAGTAAATAAAATTTATTAGGATTAAGGATTTCCCTGTACCCAAACATGCAAAATAAAACCTATTACGAGTATTCCCCCTACCTAATATTTTTTAGCAAGATGCAAACTTCAATCTCTAACAATGAAGTTCCCTTTAGCCCTAACTCTTGCATCTTCCTCTTTTCACCCAAAAATCTATTTTACATAAAAACTCTCAAAACTCTCTTACTAACCTTTTTATTTGTAACTTAATCTCCCTTAATTAGAGACTTCCAACACTACCTTCATTTGTCCTCTTATTTACCAACATGCTCCTCTCATTCTCTAATTTTATTTTAATAATAATAATGTTAATATTCTCCTCTTCCACCCACTAGTTCTATTATTCTAATTTATTCCAACCAATTAAATAAAATAGCTATAGTATAATTTTATAAAATTCTTATTATTCTAATTAAATAAACAAAATAACTATATTCTATTATTAATTAAAATGCCAATATTCTAGTTATTTTCTAATAATTCTACCAATCATTTATCTCTCACCACACCCTACTGATACCAATACACTCTCATAACCACATAATTTAATTTTAATTAAAACACTAAATAATAAAATAAAATTCTAAATAATTTAATTTAATTAATTAATCAAATTTGGGGTGTTTCACTCAGCACTGAGCATGCCTCTAGATTTCACGGGGGTGTTAGAGACGTCTTGCGCACCCAACCAAAGCAATCAAATCCCCTCACCGCCAAGCATGCCTCTAGATTCCAGGGTTGTTATTGGTGACAATTTGCATGTCCGACCAAAGCAATCAAATCCCCTTAGCACCGAGTGCGCCTCCAGATTTCAAGAGTGTTGACGGAGACGTTTTGCACGTTTAACTAAAGCAATCAAATCCACTCAGCACTAAGCGCTCCTTTAGATTTTAGGGGTGCTGTCAGAGACACTTTGCACGTGCGATCAAACCATTCAAATCCCCAAAGTGCCTCGTGCACGTTAAAAGTTTAGGGGTGCGGTTGAAGATGTTTTGCACGTCCAACTACAACAGTGAAGTCGCCACAACGCCCTGTGCGCCTTCAGAATCTAGGTGACCTGTCAGAGATGCTTTGCATGTTCGACTACAGCAACCATCTCCCCTAGGGGTGATACCGAAGACGTTTTTCACATCCGAATAAAACATTCAAATGCCCCCTATCAATGAGCTACACGCAATCATGTGTAGCTGGCGCACCCCACCCCCTTTAGGATCTATCCAATCTAATGGATGTGAATGGTGGAGCTTGGAGACATCCACCTCAACCTGAGCTAAAACCCCGGGGAAAGGGATGAGAATCTCTACCTCTAGTATGGGAATGATCCTCTATTATGCAGAGCGTTGTTCAAAAAGCATGATTGCATCTAGCCGATTTCATGTCCCTCCTATGTAAGTATGGTTCAAAGCATAGATGCATCTAGCCTGTTCAATACAAAATCATTACTGGTACATCTTAAAGAATAATCTCCCATAACTGAGCTCATGTCTCACCATTATGAATCTATTATATAGACACATTGAATTGAACAAACGTCTCACTTACACAAGCATGTTCAAATTACAGCCGCATCTGATTGGTTCAACATTTTGCCAAGACAACACAAATATCTTAACGTAACATAAAGCAGTTATGCATGGCCTCGCAAAAAATCTTAAGGTTATTTATATTTAAAGTAAATATTATTCACTGCTATTTATAGCATATGAAATATTCAAACTACAGGGCTAGAAACAAGGCCTTAGATCTCCTCAAACCTTATCCGGCTAGAAACAACGCTTGAAAAGAGCGTTATACGATATCAAATAGCATAAACATGTAAAAGGTAACAATATAATTAAATGTAAATATTGTTTACGAACCAAGGAAAAATCCCAAAAAAGTCTTATAGAAACAAAACAAAGAAAAGGAAAAAAAGAGGAACAAAAAGATCCTTAAACATCAACATCCGACTCTGAAGAACCCAGACAACCTTCGACACCCTCTCTAGGAACCTCTCAGAAAAGATTCATATGATCACCACTGACAGAAAGGTCGGGAAAAAATCATAGCGCTTGATTTACCATTTGATCTAAGATCTGATACGCGGCGTCCACAACCCGTTGAAGGGACTCCTGAGATTTTTATCATGCAGTAGGCACTTCCCCCTCATGGCCATTCAAAAAATTGATCCAATGATCCTTTTTCTACTAAAGAATAATTCAACCTGCCTCGAACACATGACTCTCTTCTATCAAATCTTCAGAAAACCATCTTCCAACATTTATCTCCCTCAATAAGAGAAACCTTCAACCTTATTATCTAAGCTGCCAGAAGTGATGGAGAACTGTATTGATCCACCTCTCATTGCAGATAGACAACAAGCTCGACTTTCACCCACAGCTTAACCAAATCCTAATCATCCTCCAAATTTTCCCGCTAAAGGGCCTCACATTTCTCTTTAAGTTCATCCCGCTCCCTAGAAAGATCGAGAAAGCCCAATACATCATCTTGGTTGACAACTACCATCGAAACCAGGGATCCAGCTGTTGATGAGTAATTCGGGGGTGTTTATCGTATCCACAGGGATTGTGTGATATTTTGATGCTTTCCGTTCAATAGTCAAAACGTTTTAAGTAAGGGGTTTTCAAATTGTTCTTGGTTTTGTAACATCAATTTTGGTAGCAAATAAGTAAACTATAAAAAAGATGTTGTATATTTTATAAAAGCATGTCAAGATTAGATTTCGCTAATCCTTTTCATACATATCCGATTAATCAAGCATATGAACTTAGCTCCGATCAATACAATCGCGTATCCTCGCGAATAAGTTTATGTCTAAAACAAATTCGTGAGTATCGTTGTTTAAATCGTTAGATGATGTCTCACGCTATCAATCGAAACAACAACCATTAAGATCAATACAAAGCGAATATTAAACCCCAAATCTATGTCTAGAGTTTGGTTTTTAAGAGATGAAGATATTAGGTCAAGATTTGGAAAATCTATGTCTAGAGTGATTCAAACCACAAATACATCATTAAGAACAAACAAATTCATCATATATTGATCATCAACCTTGTTCATATACAAAAGATAAAAAAAATACATATAAGCAAGATTAACTACCTCTAATCTTAACACAAGATGTGTTTAGCTGCACATTTTCATGGTAGCTTCTATCACAAGTTTTGTGAGGAGATGAAAGAACATCCGCGTCGAATAATTGAGATCGGATGCGACTTCAGCTTCTCAAAGTGTAAAAAATCTCTCTTGGATGGTGAAAAACTCAGAAAAGTATGTTTTTGTGTGATAATATCAAGTTATGATCCCAAGAAAACATAAAAATCTATTTATAATACACTTGAGATCTGCTACATTCGCACTGCGAATGAATCATTCGCCTAGCGAGTGAAGAAAATGGCACCTTAAGTGCCTTCTGAAAGTTAAACCGCCATTGGCTGTCTTCATGGGTTCGCAAAGCGAACGCTTCATTCGCAAGGCGAACCACTCGCCAAAACATTCGCAAAGCGAATTTTGGATCCTTTTGCCACTGCCAAAACTAAGGGTTCTTCGCCAGGTTGTTCGCAAAGCGAACGAAGTAGCGAACATTCGTTGGGAATTTACAAAGCGAACTTTAGTCCCTTTTCGTTCTGTCCAATTATGGAGCTATTCGCTGGGACCTCGCTAGCTGTTCGCAAAGCGAACCTTCGCTAGCCAGTTCGCAAAGCGAACTTCTTGAAGTTTTCCTTAATTCTTTGGCAGCTTGTATCATTTCTTTGTGTCTTAAATCTTTGATCAATCAGTGCCTATTCCTGTACAATAGCACACATATTACAAGCACCAAAGGTATAAATATAATGTTTGAAGAACAACAACAATTCACTAATAAAATCATCAATTCTAACAAGAATGTGTTGAAAAATGCCAAGTATCAAATACAAATATATAACATGTTTGACATCTAACAAACTCTCCCCAACTAACTCTTTGTTTGTCCTCAAGCAAAGTATGCCTCTCATTAAAAACAAGAGGATTTGCTCCAGCATTTGATTCAATCCAAGAAAGGATAAACGACTCAAATAAACAACAATTATAGCAAAGCACAATTACACAATTCTAGAATCGACAATGGAAAAGAACTTGATTCTTAAAACAAATCTCAGACAATGTTTCAAGAGACAACTAAATCATCATGCTTATGTCACTCTAACACTCCTCTTCGAAATAGATTGAAGGAAATTAACGTGTTTGCAACCGCGGGGCAATTTTGCTCAAATGACAAATGATCCAAATACTAAGCAATTCATACAATATCTAATCAATCATATAAGAAATCATGGAAGCAAAAGATCACTAAGGGCTTTTATTGGTTGTAACTTGGCCGGGGTTAAAAACAAGGGACATATGTACACGACCATTGAAACAAGAAAGGGTAAAGACTATGAAGAGCATTTCTTTTTCAAAATTTTCGATCTTGTTCAATCCTTATTTCTTTCTTTCACAACGCATTCTCTTCTTTTAATTTTCTTTTCTTTTTGTTCTTTTTCTTTCTTCTCTTTTTTTTTTCAATTTCTTTGTCTTAGAATGCATTGTATCACCAAATCCTTTTTCTCTTTTCAAAATAAACCATTCTCCCCAACTTCAACATTGTCATACGCTTAGCTTAAATGCTCTCCAAAATGGGTTAAAATCGGGTTCATGATTCAAACAAAAATTTCATTTTAGCTCAAAAGAGGTTTCAAATACGCGCACACTCACAAGGTGACTTGAAGTGTTTTTTGAATGGTGGTTATACTCAAAGTGCACAAACATTGCCTTGATCATTTCTATGTTTCCATAATTTCGAAATAACAAGCAAGATAAAGCATGAATTACAAGTATAAACAACAATCATCATTAATCTAAAGCATTTAGTATAACATGGAGGTTTCTCACTTTTGTGGTTTTTGGACCTAAATGACACAAGCAATCAAAAGAGTTGTAACAAGAAACAACATTTTCATTTGTACAAAGACAAAAAGTTCTAATACATTCTAAATTCTAGAACTAGGTAACTATGTACCTTGCCAACAAAATCGTGCTTAAAATTACTATCATCGCCATCTAATCTTGGAGGAATCCTCTTTGATGATCAATCAACACCAACCTAAGTTTCTTCCACAAAACATCCAAAAGTTGGAAATATTAACTACCACAAGCATACCAACATAAAACAAAAAAAAACATATCAACAGCTTAAGAGTTGAACATTTGTAGACTGAAGAATTCAACTCTTAACAACAATAATAAAAAACGAAAGCATACCAACAATTTAAGAGTTGAACATTCGTAAACTTATGAATTCAACTCTTAACAACAATAATAATAAAAACTTAAAATAAAATAAAAAAACTAAACAACTATTTAACTGAAAAATAACATAATACTCATAATAATGTAATGGTGCTGACACATCTACAAATTCAAAAGTACCACAGTGGTACAAGTACATCAATATCCAAAATAATCCAACAAAGTGGATAGAGTATATCAATAAAAAACTGAAATAAAAAGCAAAATACAAGAAAACTTCACTTTGATGCTCAAAGGAAGTACACAATCATCACAACAAAAAATCAGTCCTCCTCGGACTCTGTAGCATAAACCTCGACCTCCTCCTCCTCTGAGCCAGATCCAGATACCTCAACATCAGCACCATCACCCTCCTCATCAGCATCATCATCAGCAGCCGTGTCTTCTCCCCCTCCGAATACTGGCCTGGCCTCAGGCCAACCAGCATGTGCAAGGAACTGCTCCCTCGTCATTAGAGTATGATCAGCGGCGGGATCGCGAATCTGCAGCTGCAGTACCTGCATGGAGTCATGTAAATCAATCATGGCGCACTGAGAAGCCGCCATCCAGTCCCAGTTATACTGGCATATCTCCTGCTGATAAGGGTAAAATCCCTGCGACCTAGAACCAGAAGCATCACCACCCCTCGTGTTGGCTTCAGTACCAGCACTCGATGTCTCTCCTCTTGTCCCCTTTGGCTTGCAAAACTTGTCAACATAACGATCATCGATCGCAGAAGGAATAGTGACCTGACGGCGTGCGAGAATATTAATCCCATCATGTGCATACAACGTCATGATGAGACAGGGAAATGTAAGAAGGGCATTCGCCCAAGAAGCAGTACCACCAAGGCCACTCTCCACAATGGCCCTAATCTCATTGGCGATGATACAGGCCACATCAATCTGCACGTTAGTCAAAATACTGTGGACAAGGTAGGCTAGTGGTATAGGGATGGTAAACAAATGTGACTTCGGCTGGATGTTGGTTATCGCCAAGAACAAAATAAGCTGAGCCAAAGGTTGCATGTCGTCACGCCGGTACCTAATTGCAACCCCAGATGGGTTGAGTTCAACAATTTTTCCCGGTCGAAGAAGTTCTCTGGTCATGGCAGGTATATCTCGGTGAAGGTGTAGGTCCCTATGATAGTCATCTATCTCGCTAGCTCTTAAAGGCAGAGGACTTCCAAGAACAATACTAATCGTTCTACGGTCAAAGCTCACCACCTTCCCCCCAACGAAGGTTGTCCAACTAAATTGCTGCCCATCATCAGGAAGGGTGTTTGCATAGAATTATCGGACAATCTCAATGTTGTAGCTATCGACTGGAGTTATCAGTCGTCCCCATTTTTTTCTTCCAAAAGCGCAACCACATATTGATAACTCCCTCGGTCACTCAAGTTAAATGTAAGACCCGTATATTTTAGTCTGTATGATATTATGATGTTTTATCATCTTAATCTGTTTTTCTACTAAATTTGGAGTAGCGAGCAGATTATACCTGATATTTGTGGTCTGGATTGATCCACGTGGTTTCTTTTTAATTCAATCAGACTTTTTCTATTCGCACGGTAGTTATATTGGATTCCGAATGTTTCTATGTTTTCGAAATTTCAAAAATGTGTTTCTGCCGATTTTTGGGAAAACGGGCAAATTATACCGGTCGTTTAAATTTTCACGGACTCCGATTGTCGTCAAAATTTAAATGGGAGTTTTATATATCGCCGATATTGAGAATTTAATCTCAATTTATCTTTCTGAGTTAAGGAACAAAAATTTATTCGGAATAAATTTTATTCGAAAATTTTGGGTGGTTTTAATTAAAATGCGACGGTGAAATTTTTTGGTTTTCATAAAAAGTTGTTCGTGAGCGAGTTATGACTCGTCTGAGTCAGAACATTTTTTTAAGTGTGAGACATTAAATATCTAGATATTTTTGGGTTATACTATTATTATATGTTTTTAAGATAAGATCTTTTAGATTTTTTGTTGAGATATTATTATTAAATCCATTAGATATTTTGTTGAGATATTATTATTATATCCATTAGATATTTTTGGCGGGTATATTGTAATTTTATTCTTGACTTTTATTTTATAATATATCTTTTTTTCATCGATGTTTTCGTTTGATCGCGTTTTGAGAGCGTTTAGGAGATATTTAGGCGAAAGGGTAAAACGGTAATCTTGCGGATTATATATTTTAGAAAAGGATATGATGGGGATTAAGTGGAAAGTTTAGATTATATATATAGAGAGATTAGAGAGAAAGAAAGTAAAAGGAAAGAAAAGAAGAGGAAAGAAAGGAGAAGAGAGGAGAAAGAGAGAAAAGAGGGAAAAATGGGGAAAACATCCGAATCGGAGCCGGATCTTCGATTAAATCGGGTAAGTTTACTAAACTCGATTATCCTACGATAGTATATGTATATGTAGGTGTTTGTTTGGTTGGTTTTGGTTAGAAAATGTTAGGTTTTACATATTTGAGCAAAATTGGTAAAATCGATAGAAATGGATGTTTTCACGGATGAAATTCGAAATAAATTGCGTAGTTTAGTCGAGGAATGTTAGGCCGTGATTATTGAAACTTGTAAGATTGAATTCGGGTGATTTCGTAACTTTGGACATTTTTGAGAAATGAGGGTTTTAAGAATTGAATCGAAAAAGGACGTCGTAGAAATCGTGTTTAATGGTTCTAATTACTGCTATATGTTAGGTGAGTACGAGTATGTGGTTATTTCGAAGAAAATAATTGAATCGGTAGGATTTTCGGGTGGAACGGCCAAAACCCGTAGGTTTTCAAGGCAAAAGGGGGGTTTTCGGCGAAAACTTCGAAAATTCATATCTTTTGATCCGTAAGTCGGTTTTGATTCCCGTTCGAAGCGTTGGAAAGCTAACGGGATATTATTTCTATTAAAAATGGTTTGGAGGGCAAGAGATGATTTTAGTTTTTGTGGTTTTGAAAAAGTGTCGGGTTTTATCACGTAAAGTGTGTGCGGTCGGTGTTTTACTGTGTGTTGTGCTTTTGTTATATAACGTGGAGCCAGTGAGCTGTTATATGATGTACTGTGGGTGGCCTAATGGCATGAATCCTAGATTTTTGGAATTCAAATTGTTGTTCAAAATAAATGAATTTAAATTGTGTGGGTTTTTCTACAGAGCGATTAGGTTAGTAATCGGGGAGTGAAAACCTAAAGCCCTAATTGTTTAAGTTAGCGATCAAGACCCAGCCTTATTGTAGATGTATCTGAGTTGGTTTTAACTTAAGTCCTTTGTGTATTTTATAAGGTTGAAAGTGTGAATCGGGTACGAGATTTCATCGTGAGAGACAAATCGATCTTACGTAGCGTAAGTTGTTTGGGTTGGAAGCTTGCTCAGGTAAGAGCACTTTCTAACGATATTATATGTGATTGAATGCATGTGTGTTTGTATTCATGACTGTGTGCCCTTGTGGGGATGTTTGAATGATTGTGTGCCAGTTGAGGTTGTGTGGTTATATTCATGATTGTGTGCCCGGTTGGGGATATGTGTTTATGCTATGACGCTAAACTTGTGATGTGCATTCATATGATTTGTGATAAATATATGATTTGCGGTTGATGTGTATGTCGAGGAGGACAACACGAGGTGTGTCTGAGCCACCTGTTGGTAATGAGAATTATTCATATGATTTGTGATAAATATATGAATTGCGGTTGATGTGTATGTCGAGGAGGACAACACGACGTATGTCTGAGCCACCTGTTGGTACCGAGAATTGTTCATATGATCTGTGATAGATATACGAACTGAAGTGTGAATTGTGATTATACATATTGTGTTTATATAAACTGTTGTATTTGCATGTGTGGGTTCATGCATACCATAGTTGCGTGTAGGTAGTTGGCGCCGAATGGGCCAGGGTGATGGGTTCTGAATCATCACCTAATCCTGAAGGGAATTCTACTGCACCAGGTGATGTGACTGAGCCGTCATCGATCCTTTGAGATCAAATTGAGTCAGGTGAATGCGAGGGAGGCAACACCGGGTGTCTGCAAGGGCAGCACTTTTGTGTCTGCGAGGCAGCACGGTTAGTGAGGACCCAAGGGGGTATCACGACTCTCTGCGGAGAGGTTAAATTCTGGGATTCATGGATGGTGAGGGTACCCGACGAATTGGGACCACCAAATTCATATAGGTCTGCATTTAGGATGTTTGTGCATTGCATTTGTGTGTTAATTTAAATGTTGTGATTGTTACATATATCGTACTGTCACCTCATTTATGTTGCTCTGCATATCATATTGTCATCTTATTCATGTTGTTATGTATATCATGTTCTGCTGGCATGTGTGTATTCTTCCATATATGCTGTTTTTAGATTGTGACCCTCTACTATTATTATGATGTGGCTAACGACCACCCAGGTTTAGAAGTGGTGATAGTTAAGGTATCCAGGTGTCGTGAAGGCTTGTAAGATGCGATGTCTTTGGGATAGGAATTCAAGATCAGCTTAGGGTCGTGTTTTGAGGTTGTCCATGTTGTTGTTGCTGTTATTATTAAAGCTGAGTGCTTATTTTTATGTGTATGGACAAATATTTATAACAGTGGGCATTACGCTGGTCCTATGTATGGAAAAGACTTAGATCGAAAGCTCGTACTCTGATTAATCATTTTTATTATTTTTCCTGGAGAGACATTTGTCAATATTATGTATGGCATTCAAAAAAAAATATACACTCTCGCTGTTAAAAATCGGGGTGTTACATTGTGGTATCAGAGCTTTGGTCTAAGATTTTCATGGGGTTGTGAGTAGGGTGTCCTAAGCTGATCAAGTGTCGGGTTTATTGGGAGAAAATGTGGGGAGTCCTATGTGTGATGTGGTCTGTGTCTTGAGTCCAGCATGATATGTGCCTAGGTAATCGGTTGTTTCTTAAATGAAGTTAAGGTCTCCCATAGTACTTCAGTAAGAAACTTAGTTAAACCCCTTGAGCATTTGTCGACGTTGGTCGACATGTGTCTCTGAATTCTTTAGAGGTGTTGATCTAGAGGGAGTGAGATTGAATCGAGTAAGGACTACAAGGTTTTCTGCAGTAATGTTATGGATGAGAGGTTTTGTTTGTTCTTATCACTCCGAGGTGTTGAGTAGGGATGAGTGGAAGTCCAGGTTTCACAGGATTGTAAGTAAGGACTTGATTTGGAGGACCTTTTGAGAGAAAAAAGGATTGGATGTTCATTCCGGTGAGTTCCGAATGAGATAAGATGCAGTTTATGGACTATGAAAAAGGTGATATTTCTTTGGGATCAAAGAGCAGTTATAGATGTCGTTTGGAGACAATTACTATACTTGGAGATTAATGTGACATCTTCTCTAGAAAGAAAGCGGGTTGCACGTTGAAAGTGGCCGAAACCTAGGAAAGTTAGAGGAAGGTTATACGATCAGTAGGTCCTTGAGGGTTATTTTTTTTGTTTTTCTAAGCTATGTTAGGTAGGTAACTAAATCCCGTAAGGATGAATCATGTGATGTTAAAGGAAGGAAACCAAGTATCACATGGATAAGTTTTAGTAGAAGTGACCATCAGTGGAGTTGTCTTCAAAAATTAGAAGTAGGAGGTTGGGAGAGAATGAGTATTACGGTTTATAGGAGGAAAAGGTAGAAGTAGCACCACGGATCTAAGAAATTATATGAGTAGAGTAGGGAAGTGCTAAAGCAATTCAAGTATGGGTGACATGGTTTGCTAGAAATATCATACCGCGGGTAGACAATGGGTTGTTAGAAGAGTGATAAGACGCTGAAAGTTAATATCTGGAAGGACACAGAGCCATGTATGAAGAATTAATGAATGGAGTTATATGGTGTAACAAGTATATGGATTTCGTGAAGATCAAAGTTTAGATTTGGATTTAGGGATCGAACCTGAGAATAAAGAAAAGTTAGCAAATAAATTTTGATTGGGTAGTTGCTCTTTAAAAGTCAAGTGTTAAAATTTGAGATAAGTGCTAAGTGACTAGATGAATGAGTAAGATATGTCTGTTTTGGAAGGATAATTCTTTTAGAGTGTTAGATCGTAGAGTAATAATGTTGGTTGATACCTTAGAAAAAGCTAGGATTGAATAAGAAACTGAGGAGTGAATGGATGTGTCCTGATGTTTAGCAAGAACTTATGCGAAAGAGGATTGGGTTGTGTTATAAAAGGATATTATGACCATTGGATGGTCATAAGCAATTGAAGATAGATAGAACAACGAAGAGTAGGTTGGATAGGACGAACATTGATTTGGAACAAGGATATTTAGATTGGGTGAAGGAGAGTAAAGATGTGGGTTGAAGTTGACAAGATAGAGGTCATGGTAGGTTGGGAAACGACTATAGGCGTTTGGTTGCTAAGATTTTTTTTGAAGTTGGAAACTCCTAGATGTTATAAGAGGATCTAGTATAAGGGACTTTGGAGTTGCAGTATCGTAAAGGTGGTTACAAAGGAAGAATAAGGTTGTATGCAAGCAAGAAAGTGCTCAGGTAACACATATTTTTTAATAAGAAGGTTGACTACCTCGTTGCTTAGGAAGGACTACCAAGGATATGACCCAAATAGAAATGGGAAGGATACTAAGCATTTCCTCAAGAGTGTATGCTATAGATGATGGGGTTGCGCTCGGACGTAAAGTTGATATTTAAGAAGCGGTATAAGTGGTACGAGAATAATCCTGCGGTTGGAAATTTTGATATCACAAGGTTAATGAGTAGTGTATTAGTGACTATATGGGTGGTTATATTCAGAATTAGGATGATGAAGTTACTAAGTGAAAAGCCTGTTGGAGATTCCACATGAGACATGAGAATTCTGGACGAGGTTAAGTACATTATGTCATTGATGAACGAATGGGTGGAGTGAAAAGATTGGTATGGGGAAATAAGTGTCAAGACGAAGTGTGAGAGGAACGTATAGAGATGTGAATAAGGTCGATTTAGAATCCGTGCAAGAAATTACCTCACCCACAATTTGGAAAATGTGATTGTAAGTGTATGCTTAAGAGAAAAAGGTGCATTGGGCATATTCGGAAGTAGAGAGGATCAAACATTTGCCTATTAGGACGAAATCAAGTATGAAATGGAAATGTTTGGTGGAGACTAGTAAGACTTGGATTCATCGTACTGTTTATGACAAAGAGTAGAGTAGCATAATGGAAAATATGCATTGAGAAAATATTGGATGTTAGAGGTTGACATCGAGAACAGTTTAACAACAGAAGATGAGATAGAGGAACAATCAAAAATGGTTTGATTGATGAGCTCTTTGAGGGAAATAGAATTTAGTTGTAAGAGGAAAAGGAAACTCAATGAATTTTTGGAAGCAGGTGTAGGATAACACGAAAGACGTGGTGTGTCAAATGGTGATAGCCAACGAAGAGGATCATTTATGTTAAGGCATGCGAGAGTAAGCTGAGTAATGATTTGAAAATGAGGTAGTTGTGTTAGAGTGTGATCCAATAGTTTAAGACTGGGGAAAAGGTAATTTGCGAGAGTTTCAATCACCGACTAGATGTTGGGATGGTAGTATTAAGATGGTGATTGGGAATGATTATGGATGTGAACATATACAGGTCGCCACAATTATGAGATTAAAGGAATAATTAAGGATTTATGGACATTGGGGAAAATGTGGAGTTCTCTACTTAGATGACTACTTCGTTGGAGTGAAATAGGTTAAATTTGTACTTGGATTTTAGCTGTTACTGTTTTGGAGGATACTTAATGGTTGTTCCGAGCTTAGTGAGCGTGAGAGAAACCGTAATTTGTTTTGGGAAATTGTGTCTCACTTTAGAGAGTGAAGTAGCAGGAGTTGGGAGGAAACATTTAGGAAACCTCGAAGCGATTGTTGGACCCTTGTGCCTCGCATATATTTGAGAACAAGTTGAGAAGGACACTATTGTAATTAGGTAATGATGATTTATTCCACCATCATGGTTGTCGCCTACTTATTGACAAATTGAGGAACTGATCATCCTTAATCTGTTGTTGATAGTAGACAAGATTATGTTGAATGGAATGAATGATTCTTGCCGGCTTAGATGGTGTGCGGTTTTAGCGTTGCGTCCAGAGTCCGAGTCACTGTGACTTTGTAGAGGGTTGCAATAGGTGCGCGGTCGTTCTGGTGAGTGTGTTAGTGATAAATTGGTAAGTTGTTACATTTACCTCGAGTTTCGAGGACGAAACTCCTTTTTGGTGGGTAGTAATGTAAGACCCGTATATTTTAGTCCGTATGATATTATGATGTTTTATCATTTTAATCTGTTTTTCTACTAAATTTGGAGTAGCGAACAGATTATACCCGATATTTCTAGGGTGTTCGGTTGTGGTCTGGATTGATCCACGTGGTTTCTTTTTAATTCAATCAGACTTTTTCTATTGGCACGGTAGTTATATTGGATTCCGAATGTTTCTATGTTTTCGAAATTTCAAAAATGTGTTTCTGCCGATTTTTGGGAAAACGGGCAAATTATACCCGTCGTTTAAATTTTCACGGACTCCGATTGTCGTCAAAATTTAAATGGGAGTTTTATATATCGCCGATATTGAGAATTTAATCTCAATATATCTTTCTGAGTTAAGGAACAAAAATTTATTCGGAATAAAATTTATTCAAAAATTTTGGGTGGTTTTAATTAAAATGCGACGGTGAAATTTTTCGGTTTTCATAAAAAGTTGTTCGTGAGCGAGTTACGACTCGTCTGAGTCAGAACATTTTTTTAAGTGTGAGACATTAAATATCTAGATATTTTTGGGTTATACTATTATTATATGTTTTTAAGATAAGATCTTTTAGATTTTTTGTTGAGATATTATTATTAAATCCATTAGATATTTTGTTGAGATATTATTATTATATCCATTAGATATTTTTGGCGGGTATATTGTAATTTTATTCTTGACTTTTATTTTATAATATATCTTTTTTTTTCATCGATGTTTTCGTTTTATCACGTTTTGAGAGCGTTTAGGAGATATTTAGGCGAAAGGGTAAAACGGTAATCTTGCGGATTAAATATTTTAGAAAAGGATATGATGGGGATTAAGTGGAAAGTTTAGATTATATATATAGAGAGATTAGAGAGAAAGAAAGTAAAAGGAAAGAAAAGAAGAGGAAAGAAAGGAGAAGAGAGGAGAAAGAGAGAAAAGAGGAAAAAATGGGGAAAACATCCGAATCGGAGCCGGATCTTTGATTAAATCGGGTAAGTTTACTAAACTCGATTATCCTACGATAGTATATGTATATGTAGGTGTTCGTTTGGTTGGTTTTGGTTAGAAAATGTTAGGTTTTACATATTTGAGCAAAATTGGTAAAATCGATAAAAATCGATGTTTTCACGGATGAAATTCGAAATAAATTGCGTAGTTTAGTCGAGGAATGTTAGGCCGTGATTATTGAAACTTGTAAGATTGAATTCGGGTGATTTCGTAACTTTGGACATTTTTTAGAAATGAGGGTTTTAAGAATTGAATCGAAAACGGACGTCGTAGAAATCGTGTTTAATGGTTCTAATTCACTGCTATATGTTAGGTGAGTACGAGTATGTAGTTATTTCGAAGAAAATAATTGAATCGGTCGGATTTTCGGGTGGAAAGGCCAAAACCCGTAGGTTTTCAAGGCAAAAGGGGGGTTTTCGGCGAAAACTTCGAAAATTCATATCTTTTGATCCGTAAGTCGGTTTTGATCCCCGTTCGAAGCGTTGGAAAGCTAACGGGATGTTCTTTCTATTAAAAAAGGTTTGGAGGGCAAGAGATTATTTTAGTTTTTGTGGTTTTGAAAAAGTGTTGGGTTTTATCACGTAAAGTGTGTGCGGTCGGTGTTTTACTGTGTGTTGTGCTTTTGTTATATAACGTGGAGCTAGTGAGCTGTTATATGATGTACTGTGGGTGGCCTAATGGCGTGAATCCTAGATTTTTGGAATTCAAATTGTTGTTCAAAATAAATGAATTTAAATTGTGTGGGTTTTTCTATAGAGCGATTAGGTTAGTAATCGGGGAGTGAAAACCTAAAGCCCTAATTGTTTAAGTTAGCGATCAAGACCCAGCCTTATTGTAGATGTATCTGAGTTGGTTTTAACTTAAGTCCTTTGTGTATTTTATAAGGTTGAAAGTGTGAATCGGGTACGAGATTTCATCGTGAGAGACAAATCGATCTTACGTAGCGTAAGTTGTTTGGGTTGGAAGCTTGCGCAGGTAAGGGCACTTTCTAACGATATTATATGTGATTGAATGCATGTGTGTTTGTATTCATGACTGTGTGCCCTTGTGGGGATGTTTGAATGATTGTGTGCCAGTTGAGGTTGTGTGGTTATATTCATGATTGTGTGCCCGGTTGGGGATATGTGTTTATGCTATGACGCTAAACTTGTGATGTGCATTCATATGATTTGTGATAAATATATGATTTGCGGTTGATGTGTATGTCGAGGAGGACAACACGAGGTGTGTCTGAGCC
Organism: Lathyrus tuberosus; assembly: GCA_022829125.1. Taxonomy (NCBI): domain Eukaryota; kingdom Viridiplantae; phylum Streptophyta; class Magnoliopsida; order Fabales; family Fabaceae; genus Lathyrus; species Lathyrus tuberosus. The sequence continues at coordinate 6,612,990 of JALAZF010000326.1, read as the reverse complement.
ACCTGTTGGTAATGAGAATTATTCATATGATTTGTGATAAATATATGAATTGCGGTTGATGTGTATGTCGAGGAGGACAACACGAGGTGTGTTTGAGCCACCTGTTGGTACCGAGAATTGTTCATATGATCTGTGATAGATATACGAACTGAAGTGTGAATTGTGATTATACATATTGTGTTTATATAAACTGTTGCATTTGCATGTGTGGGTTCATGCATACCATAGTTGCGTGTAGGTAGTTGGCGCCGAATAGGCCAGGGTGATGGGTTCTGAATCATCACCTAATCCTGAAGGGAATTCTACTGCATCAGGTGATGTGACTGAGCCGTCATCAATCCTTTGAGATCAAATTGAGTCAGGTGAATGCGAGGGAGGCAACACCGGGTGTCTGCAAGGGCAGCACTTTTGTGTCTGCGAGGCAGCACGGTTAGTGAGGACCCAAGAGGGTATCACGACTCTCTGCGGAGAAGTTAAATTCCGGGATTCATGCATGGTGAGGGTACCCGACGAATTGGGACCACCAAATTCATATAGGTCTGCATTTAGGATGTTTGTGCATTGCATTTGTGTGTTAATTTAAATGTTGTGATTGTTACATATATCGTACTGTCACCTCATTTATGTTGCTCTGCATATCATATTATCATCTTATTCATGTTGTTATGTATATCATGTTCTGCTGGCATGTGTGTATTCTTCCATATATGCTGTTTTTAGATTGTGACCCTCTACTATTATTATGATGTGGCTAACGACCACCCAGGTTTAGAAGTGGTGATAGTTAAGGTATCCAGGTGTCGTGAAGGCTTGTAAGATGCGATGTCTTTGGGATAGGAATTCAAGATCAGCTTAGGGTCGTGTTTTGAGGTTGTCCATGTTGTTGTTGCTGTTATTATTAAAGCTGAGTGCTTATTTTTATGTGTATGGACAAATATTTATAACAGTGGGCATTACGCTGGTCCTATGTATGGAAAAGACTTAGATCGAAAGCTCGTACTCTGATTAATCATTTTTATTATTTTTCCTGGAGAGACATTTGTCAATATTATGTATGGCATTCAAAAAAAAAATATACACTCTCGCTGTTAAAAATCGGGGTGTTACATTGTGGTATTAGAGCTTTGGTCTAAGATTTTCATGGGGTTGTGAGTAGGGTGTCCTAAGCTGATCAAGTGTCGGGTTTAGTGGGAGAAAATGTGGGGAGTCCTATGTGTGATGTGGTCTGTGTCTTGAGTCCAGCATGATATGTGCCTAGGTAATCGGTTGTTTCTTAAATGAAGTTAAGGTCTCCCATAGTACTTCAGTAAGAAACTTAGTTAAACCCCTTGAGCATTTGTCGACGTTGGTCGACATGTGTCTCTGAATTCTTTAGAGGTGTTGATCTAGAGGGAGTGAGATTGAATCGAGTAAGGACTACAAGGTTTTCTGTAGTAATGTTATGGATGAGAGGTTTTGTTTGTTCTTATCACTCCGAGGTGTTGAGTAGGGATGAGTGGAAGTCCAGGTTTCACAGGATTGTAAGTAAGGACTTGATTTGGAGGACCTTTTAAGAGAAAAAAGGATTGGATGTTCATTCCGGTGAGTTCCGAATGAGATAAGATGCAGTTTATGGACTATGAAAAAGGTGATATTTCTTTGGGATCAAAGAGCAGTTATAGATGTCGTTTGGAGACAATTACTATACTTGGAGATTAATGTGACATCTTCTCTAGAAAGAAAGCGGGTTGCACGTTGAAAGTGGCCGAAACCTAGGAAAGTTAGAGGAAGGTTATACGATCAGTAGGTCCTTGAGGGTTATTTTTTTTGTTTTTCTAAGCTATGTTAGGTAGGTAACTAAATCCCGTAAGGATGAATCATGTGATGTTAAAGGAAGGAAACCAAGTATCACATGGATAAGTTTTAGTAGAAGTGACCATCAGTGGAGTTGTCTTCAAAAATTAGAAGTAGGAGGTTGGGAGAGAATGAGTATTACGGTTTATAGGAGGAAAAGGTAGAAGTAGCACCACGGATCTAAGAAATTATATGAGTAGAGTAGGGAAGTGCTAAAGCAATTCAAGTATGGGTGACATGGTTTGCTAGAAATATCATACCGCGGGTAGACAATGGGTTGTTAGAAGAGTGATAAGACGCTGAAAGTTAATATCTGGAAGGACACAGAGCCATGTATGAAGAATTAATGAATGGAGTTATATGGTGTAACAAGTATATGGATTTCGTGAAGATCAAAGTTTAGATTTGGATTTAGGGATCGAACCTGAGAATAAAGAAAAGTTAGCAAATAAATTTTGATTGGGTAGTTGCTCTTTAAAAGTCAAGTGTTAAAATTTGAGATAAGTGCTAAGTGACTAGATGAATGAGTAAGATATGTCTGTTTTGGAAGGATAATTCTTTTAGAGTGTTAGATCGTAGAGTAATAATGTTGGTTGATACCTTAGAAAAAGCTAGGATTGAATAAGAAACTGAGGAGTGAATGGATGTGTCCTGATGTTTAGCAAGAACTTATGCGAAAGAGGATTGGGTTGTGTTATAAAAGGATATTATGACCATTGGATGGTCATAAGCAATTGAAGATAGATAGAACAACGAAGAGTAGGTTGGATAGGACGAACATTGATTTGGAACAAGGATATTTAGATTGGGTGAAGGAGAGTAAAGATGTGGGTTGAAGTTGACAAGATAGAGGTCATGGTAGGTTGGGAAACGACTATAGGCGTTTGGTTGCTAAGATTTTTTTTGAAGTTGGAAACTCCTAGATGTTATAAGAGGATCTAGTATAAGGGACTTTGGAGTTGCAGTATCGTAAAGGTGGTTACAAAGGAAGAATAAGGTTGTATGCAAGCAAGAAAGTGCTCAGGTAACACATATTTTTTAATAAGAAGGTTGACTACCTCGTTGCTTAGGAAGGACTACCAAGGATATGACCCAAATAGAAATGGGAAGGATACTAAGCATTTCCTCAAGAGTGTATGCTATAGATGATGGGGTTGCGCTCGGACGTAAAGTTGATATTTAAGAAGCGGTATAAGTGGTACGAGAATAATCCTGCGGTTGGAAATTTTGATATCACAAGGTTAATGAGTAGTGTATTAGTGACTATATGGGTGGTTATATTCAGAATTAGGATGATGAAGTTACTAAGTGAAAAGCCTGTTGGAGATTCCACATGAGACATGAGAAGTCTGGACGAGGTTAAGTACATTATGTCATTGATGAACGAATGGGTGGAGTGAAAAGATTGGTATGGGGAAATAAGTGTCAAGACGAAGTGTGAGAGGAACGTATAGAGATGTGAATAAGGTCGATTTAGAATCCGTGCAAGAAATTACCTCACCCACAATTTAGAAAATGTGATTGTAAGTGTATGCTTAAGAGAAAAAGGTGCATTGGGCATATTCGGAAGTAGAGAGGATCAAACATTTGCCTATTAGGACGAAATCAAGTATGAAATGGAAATGTTTGGTGGAGACTAGTAAGACTTGGATTCATCGTACTGTTTATGACAAAGAGTAGAGTAGCATAATGGAAAATATGCATTGAGAAAATATTGGATGTTAGAGGTTGACATCGAGAACAGTTTAACAACAGAAGATGAGATAGAGGAACAATCAAAAATGGTTTGATTGATGAGCTCTTTGAGGGAAATAGAATTTAGTTGTAAGAGGAAAAGGAAACTCAATGAATTTTTGGAAGCAGGTGTAGGATAACACGAAAGACGTGGTGTGTCAAATGGTGATAGCCAACGAAGAGGATCATTTATGTTAAGGCATGCGAGAGTAAGCTGAGTAATGATTTGAAAATGAGGTAGTTGTGTTAGAGTGTGATCCAATAGTTTAAGACTGGGGAAAAGGGAATTTGCGAGAGTTTCAATCACCGACTAGATGTTGGGATGGTAGTATTAAGATGGTGACTGGGAATGATTATGGATGTGAACATATACAGGTCGCCACAATTATGAGATTAAAGGAATAATTAAGGATTTATGGACATTGGGGAAAATGTGGAGTTCTCTACTTAGATGACTACTTCGTTGGAGTGAAATAGGTTAAATTTGTACTTGGGTTTTAGCTGTTACTGTTTTGGAGGATACTTAATGGTTGTTTCGAGCTTAGTGAGCGTGAGAGAAACCGTAATTTGTTTTGGGAAATTGTGTCTCACTTTAGAGAGTGAAGTAGCAGGAGTTGGGAGGAAACATTTAGGAAACCTCGAAGCGATTGTTGGACCCTTGTGCCTCGCATATATTTGAGAACAAGTTGAGAAGGACACTATTGTAATTAGGTAATGATGATTTATTCCACCATCATGGTTGTCGCCTACTTATTGACAAATTGAGGAACTGATCATCCTTAATCTGTTGTTGATAGTAGACAAGATTATGTTGAATGGAATGAATGATTCTTGCCGGCTTAGATGGTGTGCGGTTTTAGCGTTGCGTCCAGAGTCCGAGTCACTGTGACTTTGTAGAGGGTTGCAATAGGTGCGCGGTCGTTCTGGTGAGTGTGTTAGTGATAAATTGGTAAGTTGTTACATTTACCTCGAGTTTCGAGGACGAAACTCCTTTTTGGTGGGTAGTAATGTAAGACCCGTATATTTTAGTCCGTATGATATTATGATGTTTTATCATTTTAATCTGTTTTTCTACTAAATTTGGAGTAGCGAACAGATTATACCCGATATTTCTAGGGTGTTCGGTTGTGGTCTGGATTGATCCACGTGGTTTCTTTTTAATTCAATCAGACTTTTTCTATTGGCACGGTAGTTATATTGGATTCCGAATGTTTCTATGTTTTCGAAATTTCAAAAATGTGTTTCTGCCGATTTTTGGGAAAACGGGCAAATTATACCCGTCGTTTAAATTTTCACGGACTCCGATTGTCGTCAAAATTTAAATGGGAGTTTTATATATCGCCGATATTGAGAATTTAATCTCAATATATCTTTCTGAGTTAAGGAACAAAAATTTATTCGGAATAAAATTTATTCAAAAATTTTGGGTGGTTTTAATTAAAATGCGACGGTGAAATTTTTCGGTTTTCATAAAAAGTTGTTCGTGAGCGAGTTACGACTCGTCTGAGTCAGAACATTTTTTTAAGTGTGAGACATTAAATATCTAGATATTTTTGGGTTATACTATTATTATATGTTTTTAAGATAAGATCTTTTAGATTTTTTGTTGAGATATTATTATTAAATCCATTAGATATTTTGTTGAGATATTATTATTATATCCATTAGATATTTTTGGCGGGTATATTGTAATTTTATTCTTGACTTTTATTTTATAATATATCTTTTTTTTTCATCGATGTTTTCGTTTTATCACGTTTTGAGAGCGTTTAGGAGATATTTAGGCGAAAGGGTAAAACGGTAATCTTGCGGATTAAATATTTTAGAAAAGGATATGATGGGGATTAAGTGGAAAGTTTAGATTATATATATAGAGAGATTAGAGAGAAAGAAAGTAAAAGGAAAGAAAAGAAGAGGAAAGAAAGGAGAAGAGAGGAGAAAGAGAGAAAAGAGGAAAAAATGGGGAAAACATCCGAATCGGAGCCGGATCTTTGATTAAATCGGGTAAGTTTACTAAACTCGATTATCCTACGATAGTATATGTATATGTAGGTGTTCGTTTGGTTGGTTTTGGTTAGAAAATGTTAGGTTTTACATATTTGAGCAAAATTGGTAAAATCGATAAAAATCGATGTTTTCACGGATGAAATTCGAAATAAATTGCGTAGTTTAGTCGAGGAATGTTAGGCCGTGATTATTGAAACTTGTAAGATTGAATTCGGGTGATTTCGTAACTTTGGACATTTTTTAGAAATGAGGGTTTTAAGAATTGAATCGAAAACGGACGTCGTAGAAATCGTGTTTAATGGTTCTAATTCACTGCTATATGTTAGGTGAGTACGAGTATGTAGTTATTTCGAAGAAAATAATTGAATCGGTCGGATTTTCGGGTGGAAAGGCCAAAACCCGTAGGTTTTCAAGGCAAAAGGGGGGTTTTCGGCGAAAACTTCGAAAATTCATATCTTTTGATCCGTAAGTCGGTTTTGATCCCCGTTCGAAGCGTTGGAAAGCTAACGGGATGTTCTTTCTATTAAAAAAGGTTTGGAGGGCAAGAGATTATTTTAGTTTTTGTGGTTTTGAAAAAGTGTTGGGTTTTATCACGTAAAGTGTGTGCGGTCGGTGTTTTACTGTGTGTTGTGCTTTTGTTATATAACGTGGAGCTAGTGAGCTGTTATATGATGTACTGTGGGTGGCCTAATGGCGTGAATCCTAGATTTTTGGAATTCAAATTGTTGTTCAAAATAAATGAATTTAAATTGTGTGGGTTTTTCTATAGAGCGATTAGGTTAGTAATCGGGGAGTGAAAACCTAAAGCCCTAATTGTTTAAGTTAGCGATCAAGACCCAGCCTTATTGTAGATGTATCTGAGTTGGTTTTAACTTAAGTCCTTTGTGTATTTTATAAGGTTGAAAGTGTGAATCGGGTACGAGATTTCATCGTGAGAGACAAATCGATCTTACGTAGCGTAAGTTGTTTGGGTTGGAAGCTTGCGCAGGTAAGGGCACTTTCTAACGATATTATATGTGATTGAATGCATGTGTGTTTGTATTCATGACTGTGTGCCCTTGTGGGGATGTTTGAATGATTGTGTGCCAGTTGAGGTTGTGTGGTTATATTCATGATTGTGTGCCCGGTTGGGGATATGTGTTTATGCTATGACGCTAAACTTGTGATGTGCATTCATATGATTTGTGATAAATATATGATTTGCGGTTGATGTGTATGTCGAGGAGGACAACACGAGGTGTGTCTGAGCCACCTGTTGGTAATGAGAATTATTCATATGATTTGTGATAAATATATGAATTGCGGTTGATGTGTATGTCGAGGAGGACAACACGAGGTGTGTTTGAGCCACCTGTTGGTACCGAGAATTGTTCATATGATCTGTGATAGATATACGAACTGAAGTGTGAATTGTGATTATACATATTGTGTTTATATAAACTGTTGCATTTGCATGTGTGGGTTCATGCATACCATAGTTGCGTGTAGGTAGTTGGCGCCGAATAGGCCAGGGTGATGGGTTCTGAATCATCACCTAATCCTGAAGGGAATTCTACTGCATCAGGTGATGTGACTGAGCCGTCATCAATCCTTTGAGATCAAATTGAGTCAGGTGAATGCGAGGGAGGCAACACCGGGTGTCTGCAAGGGCAGCACTTTTGTGTCTGCGAGGCAGCACGGTTAGTGAGGACCCAAGAGGGTATCACGACTCTCTGCGGAGAAGTTAAATTCCGGGATTCATGCATGGTGAGGGTACCCGACGAATTGGGACCACCAAATTCATATAGGTCTGCATTTAGGATGTTTGTGCATTGCATTTGTGTGTTAATTTAAATGTTGTGATTGTTACATATATCGTACTGTCACCTCATTTATGTTGCTCTGCATATCATATTATCATCTTATTCATGTTGTTATGTATATCATGTTCTGCTGGCATGTGTGTATTCTTCCATATATGCTGTTTTTAGATTGTGACCCTCTACTATTATTATGATGTGGCTAACGACCACCCAGGTTTAGAAGTGGTGATAGTTAAGGTATCCAGGTGTCGTGAAGGCTTGTAAGATGCGATGTCTTTGGGATAGGAATTCAAGATCAGCTTAGGGTCGTGTTTTGAGGTTGTCCATGTTGTTGTTGCTGTTATTATTAAAGCTGAGTGCTTATTTTTATGTGTATGGACAAATATTTATAACAGTGGGCATTACGCTGGTCCTATGTATGGAAAAGACTTAGATCGAAAGCTCGTACTCTGATTAATCATTTTTATTATTTTTCCTGGAGAGACATTTGTCAATATTATGTATGGCATTCAAAAAAAAAAATATACACTCTCGCTGTTAAAAATCGGGGTGTTACATTGTGGTATTAGAGCTTTGGTCTAAGATTTTCATGGGGTTGTGAGTAGGGTGTCCTAAGCTGATCAAGTGTCGGGTTTAGTGGGAGAAAATGTGGGGAGTCCTATGTGTGATGTGGTCTGTGTCTTGAGTCCAGCATGATATGTGCCTAGGTAATCGGTTGTTTCTTAAATGAAGTTAAGGTCTCCCATAGTACTTCAGTAAGAAACTTAGTTAAACCCCTTGAGCATTTGTCGACGTTGGTCGACATGTGTCTCTGAATTCTTTAGAGGTGTTGATCTAGAGGGAGTGAGATTGAATCGAGTAAGGACTACAAGGTTTTCTGTAGTAATGTTATGGATGAGAGGTTTTGTTTGTTCTTATCACTCCGAGGTGTTGAGTAGGGATGAGTGGAAGTCCAGGTTTCACAGGATTGTAAGTAAGGACTTGATTTGGAGGACCTTTTAAGAGAAAAAAGGATTGGATGTTCATTCCGGTGAGTTCCGAATGAGATAAGATGCAGTTTATGGACTATGAAAAAGGTGATATTTCTTTGGGATCAAAGAGCAGTTATAGATGTCGTTTGGAGACAATTACTATACTTGGAGATTAATGTGACATCTTCTCTAGAAAGAAAGCGGGTTGCACGTTGAAAGTGGCCGAAACCTAGGAAAGTTAGAGGAAGGTTATACGATCAGTAGGTCCTTGAGGGTTATTTTTTTTGTTTTTCTAAGCTATGTTAGGTAGGTAACTAAATCCCGTAAGGATGAATCATGTGATGTTAAAGGAAGGAAACCAAGTATCACATGGATAAGTTTTAGTAGAAGTGACCATCAGTGGAGTTGTCTTCAAAAATTAGAAGTAGGAGGTTGGGAGAGAATGAGTATTACGGTTTATAGGAGGAAAAGGTAGAAGTAGCACCACGGATCTAAGAAATTATATGAGTAGAGTAGGGAAGTGCTAAAGCAATTCAAGTATGGGTGACATGGTTTGCTAGAAATATCATACCGCGGGTAGACAATGGGTTGTTAGAAGAGTGATAAGACGCTGAAAGTTAATATCTGGAAGGACACAGAGCCATGTATGAAGAATTAATGAATGGAGTTATATGGTGTAACAAGTATATGGATTTCGTGAAGATCAAAGTTTAGATTTGGATTTAGGGATCGAACCTGAGAATAAAGAAAAGTTAGCAAATAAATTTTGATTGGGTAGTTGCTCTTTAAAAGTCAAGTGTTAAAATTTGAGATAAGTGCTAAGTGACTAGATGAATGAGTAAGATATGTCTGTTTTGGAAGGATAATTCTTTTAGAGTGTTAGATCGTAGAGTAATAATGTTGGTTGATACCTTAGAAAAAGCTAGGATTGAATAAGAAACTGAGGAGTGAATGGATGTGTCCTGATGTTTAGCAAGAACTTATGCGAAAGAGGATTGGGTTGTGTTATAAAAGGATATTATGACCATTGGATGGTCATAAGCAATTGAAGATAGATAGAACAACGAAGAGTAGGTTGGATAGGACGAACATTGATTTGGAACAAGGATATTTAGATTGGGTGAAGGAGAGTAAAGATGTGGGTTGAAGTTGACAAGATAGAGGTCATGGTAGGTTGGGAAACGACTATAGGCGTTTGGTTGCTAAGATTTTTTTTGAAGTTGGAAACTCCTAGATGTTATAAGAGGATCTAGTATAAGGGACTTTGGAGTTGCAGTATCGTAAAGGTGGTTACAAAGGAAGAATAAGGTTGTATGCAAGCAAGAAAGTGCTCAGGTAACACATATTTTTTAATAAGAAGGTTGACTACCTCGTTGCTTAGGAAGGACTACCAAGGATATGACCCAAATAGAAATGGGAAGGATACTAAGCATTTCCTCAAGAGTGTATGCTATAGATGATGGGGTTGCGCTCGGACGTAAAGTTGATATTTAAGAAGCGGTATAAGTGGTACGAGAATAATCCTGCGGTTGGAAATTTTGATATCACAAGGTTAATGAGTAGTGTATTAGTGACTATATGGGTGGTTATATTCAGAATTAGGATGATGAAGTTACTAAGTGAAAAGCCTGTTGGAGATTCCACATGAGACATGAGAAGTCTGGACGAGGTTAAGTACATTATGTCATTGATGAACGAATGGGTGGAGTGAAAAGATTGGTATGGGGAAATAAGTGTCAAGACGAAGTGTGAGAGGAACGTATAGAGATGTGAATAAGGTCGATTTAGAATCCGTGCAAGAAATTACCTCACCCACAATTTAGAAAATGTGATTGTAAGTGTATGCTTAAGAGAAAAAGGTGCATTGGGCATATTCGGAAGTAGAGAGGATCAAACATTTGCCTATTAGGACGAAATCAAGTATGAAATGGAAATGTTTGGTGGAGACTAGTAAGACTTGGATTCATCGTACTGTTTATGACAAAGAGTAGAGTAGCATAATGGAAAATATGCATTGAGAAAATATTGGATGTTAGAGGTTGACATCGAGAACAGTTTAACAACAGAAGATGAGATAGAGGAACAATCAAAAATGGTTTGATTGATGAGCTCTTTGAGGGAAATAGAATTTAGTTGTAAGAGGAAAAGGAAACTCAATGAATTTTTGGAAGCAGGTGTAGGATAACACGAAAGACGTGGTGTGTCAAATGGTGATAGCCAACGAAGAGGATCATTTATGTTAAGGCATGCGAGAGTAAGCTGAGTAATGATTTGAAAATGAGGTAGTTGTGTTAGAGTGTGATCCAATAGTTTAAGACTGGGGAAAAGGGAATTTGCGAGAGTTTCAATCACCGACTAGATGTTGGGATGGTAGTATTAAGATGGTGACTGGGAATGATTATGGATGTGAACATATACAGGTCGCCACAATTATGAGATTAAAGGAATAATTAAGGATTTATGGACATTGGGGAAAATGTGGAGTTCTCTACTTAGATGACTACTTCGTTGGAGTGAAATAGGTTAAATTTGTACTTGGGTTTTAGCTGTTACTGTTTTGGAGGATACTTAATGGTTGTTTCGAGCTTAGTGAGCGTGAGAGAAACCGTAATTTGTTTTGGGAAATTGTGTCTCACTTTAGAGAGTGAAGTAGCAGGAGTTGGGAGGAAACATTTAGGAAACCTCGAAGCGATTGTTGGACCCTTGTGCCTCGCATATATTTGAGAACAAGTTGAGAAGGACACTATTGTAATTAGGTAATGATGATTTATTCCACCATCATGGTTGTCGCCTACTTATTGACAAATTGAGGAACTGATCATCCTTAATCTGTTGTTGATAGTAGACAAGATTATGTTGAATGGAATGAATGATTCTTGCCGGCTTAGATGGTGTGCGGTTTTAGCGTTGCGTCCAGAGTCCGAGTCACTGTGACTTTGTAGAGGGTTGCAATAGGTGCGCGGTCGTTCTGGTGAGTGTGTTAGTGATAAATTGGTAAGTTGTTACATTTACCTCGAGTTTCGAGGACGAAACTCCTTTTTGGTGGGTAGTAATGTAAGACCCGTATATTTTAGTCCGTATGATATTATGATGTTTTATCATTTTAATCTGTTTTTCTACTAAATTTGGAGTAGCGAACAGATTATACCCGATATTTCTAGGGTGTTCGGTTGTGGTCTGGATTGATCCACGTGGTTTCTTTTTAATTCAATCAGACTTTTTCTATTGGCACGGTAGTTATATTGGATTCCGAATGTTTCTATGTTTTCGAAATTTCAAAAATGTGTTTCTGCCGATTTTTGGGAAAACGGGCAAATTATACCCGTCGTTTAAATTTTCACGGACTCCGATTGTCGTCAAAATTTAAATGGGAGTTTTATATATCGCCGATATTGAGAATTTAATCTCAATATATCTTTCTGAGTTAAGGAACAAAAATTTATTCGGAATAAAATTTATTCAAAAATTTTGGGTGGTTTTAATTAAAATGCGACGGTGAAATTTTTCGGTTTTCATAAAAAGTTGTTCGTGAGCGAGTTACGACTCGTCTGAGTCAGAACATTTTTTTAAGTGTGAGACATTAAATATCTAGATATTTTTGGGTTATACTATTATTATATGTTTTTAAGATAAGATCTTTTAGATTTTTTGTTGAGATATTATTATTAAATCCATTAGATATTTTGTTGAGATATTATTATTATATCCATTAGATATTTTTGGCGGGTATATTGTAATTTTATTCTTGACTTTTATTTTATAATATATCTTTTTTTTTCATCGATGTTTTCGTTTTATCACGTTTTGAGAGCGTTTAGGAGATATTTAGGCGAAAGGGTAAAACGGTAATCTTGCGGATTAAATATTTTAGAAAAGGATATGATGGGGATTAAGTGGAAAGTTTAGATTATATATATAGAGAGATTAGAGAGAAAGAAAGTAAAAGGAAAGAAAAGAAGAGGAAAGAAAGGAGAAGAGAGGAGAAAGAGAGAAAAGAGGAAAAAATGGGGAAAACATCCGAATCGGAGCCGGATCTTTGATTAAATCGGGTAAGTTTACTAAACTCGATTATCCTACGATAGTATATGTATATGTAGGTGTTCGTTTGGTTGGTTTTGGTTAGAAAATGTTAGGTTTTACATATTTGAGCAAAATTGGTAAAATCGATAAAAATCGATGTTTTCACGGATGAAATTCGAAATAAATTGCGTAGTTTAGTCGAGGAATGTTAGGCCGTGATTATTGAAACTTGTAAGATTGAATTCGGGTGATTTCGTAACTTTGGACATTTTTTAGAAATGAGGGTTTTAAGAATTGAATCGAAAACGGACGTCGTAGAAATCGTGTTTAATGGTTCTAATTCACTGCTATATGTTAGGTGAGTACGAGTATGTAGTTATTTCGAAGAAAATAATTGAATCGGTCGGATTTTCGGGTGGAAAGGCCAAAACCCGTAGGTTTTCAAGGCAAAAGGGGGGTTTTCGGCGAAAACTTCGAAAATTCATATCTTTTGATCCGTAAGTCGGTTTTGATCCCCGTTCGAAGCGTTGGAAAGCTAACGGGATGTTCTTTCTATTAAAAAAGGTTTGGAGGGCAAGAGATTATTTTAGTTTTTGTGGTTTTGAAAAAGTGTTGGGTTTTAT